>CM052895.1:64842665-64878207 GCA_028534135.1 Potos flavus | reverse complement strand
AGAAAAAGAAATTCAATAAAATAGAGATTTTAGAAAGACATTTCAGTCTGTTTCAAGATGTATTGTGGTAAATATCTTATTTGGGATTGTGATGGCTAACCTCAAGATGTCTCTCACTGATTCACTCCCCTCCTTGTACTCATAGCTTGTATAGTCTTCTCCCACATTGCATCATTGTTGGTCTGCATCTGTCACCAATATAAAATGGCATAATAATGGCATATCACTTATGAAGTAAGTTATAAAAAATGCTGCAGCTTCCCTTTTGCGTAATGTCCCTCCCTCCTTCTGGAAGAAGCCAGGTGCCATTTTACACTGTGGGGAGGCCCATCTGGTGAGCAACCAAGACCTCTTCCAGCAATTGTACAAATGATCTTAAGCATGGATCCTCCCGCTCCAATCAACACTTCAGATGACTGCAACCATGACCAACATCTTGATTATAACTCCATGAGAGATCCTGAACTAGAACCACCCAGCTAAGCCATTCTTAAACTTCTGACTCACCAAACATGTCAGATAATGGATATTTGTTTAAGATATTAAGTTTGGGGGCAATTTGTTATACAGATATAGAAAGGTATGATTTGTAGATGCTACATATAAATGAAAATACAACTCTTGCTTGTGTTTTCTCTTAAATTTAGAAATAACAGTTTCAGATCAAAACTTTTATAACCCATATATTTACTTTCTTATATCTAGCTTTTTAAAAATTTGTTTATCTATTCAAAAGTCTAGCTTCTCAGTATGAGATCTGTAAGTTTCTTTTAGTGGCCCAAGAAAAATCTACTATTAAGGCTCATTTTATCGATTTCATCTTGTGTCTTTAACTTTAGATGACATTGGTCTCTTAATAAATGTTAGTCACTGCTTTTCTCTCTTTTAGGAAAATTGGGACTTGTAACATCTGTCCACCTAGACTTCTGAAGGTATTATATACTAGTGAAGGGAGCGTGAGTACTTGCATGCAGTAATAGGTACTTAGGTGCAGATTCTCAGCTTTCCTCCCCCATCAAGAGTTTTTAAAACACTACAATTCACTTTCAGAAATAAAATAAAGCCAACAACAACAACAATAACAAACTCACAAAATCGCGGCCACAAATAAAGATCCGATAGAAACATGCAGTAAGTTCTGTTTTTATATTTTCTGCCATCCAGGAAATATTTAGAAAGTAAGATAATACATAACCATCTTATCTTTCTCTTATATTTTTTGCACTGCATTTCTATGGCTATACTTCCCTAAACATACCAGCTTTTGCAACATCCTTCCATTTATTTTTAAAGGTATTTAGTGAAACAGTAGCAGCAAAAGGCCAAAAGTTACCTCTAAGCTAAAGGTCAGATGTGACAATGCTTGAAAATAAGAAAATGTCCAAACAACAGAAAATCATAGTGTATAAGACAAGTGACTTTTTTTCAAATGATGACACAACCCGTTTTCTTTTGTACCAAAACTACAAATGCAAGGCTATTATGAAAAAGGTTATACTGAAACTCTATTTTGTTACATTATTTATAACAAAGAAAATTTGCTACACTTAAAGTTGGGGTGAAAAGGAATCTTTCAAATTAATTGTTTCTATCTTATAGGATTCTGTACACTTAGGAAGCTAAAATTTTTTCCCCTTAGGGCTGATCCAAAAAAAAAACCAAACCAAAACAAAACAAAGCAAAATGTTACTTAAATGTTAAAGAGAACCTACAGCTTGAACTAGAATAAATAACCTATGACTTACTTTATTTTTTGATTGATCCTCATCACACCAGAAATATGGGGGAAAAAAATGGGTACGGTATAGATTGTTCAAAGGAACCAAAGGATGGTCAGCTGCCAAATGTAGAGGAAGTTGGAAGTTTAGCTCTAGGAAGTGATATATCTATGCATATATATATCCATAAGATAACATGGAATTTTAAACACAAGTAAATGTCTATGAAAAAACTTTGTCTCTACAAATCTGCCCACTTCCCCAAATGAAACACAGTTCCCACTATTTACAGGCTTTTCTTATGCTTAACCTTTAATCTGGGTTTGTCTATGATTTTCTCAGAGAGAATATAATGTGTTACAAGTGATAGCATATGACCTATGAGGCCCATTCAGAAAAATATATTGAAGTTTCCATTCTTGTCTCTTGGACTCCTATACTGGAGGCCAGGCACCATGAAAAAGTTTGATGACTTGTTATTACTCACACTGTGAGGAAGCCCAAGCTAGCTCACGGAGAAGCTTTTATTCAAAAACCTGCCCAGCCAGCCAAACCTTTTTTCCATCTCAGACCCTCCAGGCCAACCTAAGAGGTACCAGTGAATGCTCTCAGTTGACATGTCGAACAAAATATTCATCTAGACAAGCCCTACCTGAATTTCTCACATCCCCAATTGTTGTTTGTTGTTTTTAGCTTTAGGCATTTTTGTTACACAGTCATAGATAAACTAGGATAAAATTTGGTACCTGGAAATGGGCCAAAGTACCAAAACCTAAATCATTTAGTACTGACTTTGAAACTAAGCAGTAAGCATGACTTGCCAGAGCCCAAAGATAGCTTTTAGTATAAACGGGATGAGCCTGGAGGAGATGATTCATTAGAGCCTGAAGGACAGATAAGACAATGCTACTAGAGATGGGGGAGTAACACATTCTATGTAATGGCAGGAACTTTGGCAACACTGTCCCTTACAACAACATGAAAATACATGTATCCAATACACACGGCATCTAATACATTCATGGATCCATGGAGATTTTCCAGAAAAATATAGAATTATAGTATCTAGAATATTCCATATGTCTATGATAAAATGTTAAAAAAGAATGATGAACTAAAAAGTGAAATCGATTTTGAAAATAATTTTAAGTGAATATAAAGAAATATGATTTCCTAAATTAAAAAATAAGATCGTTTCTCTTCACAGTCTCTCCTCACAAAACACTTGCAAAGTAAGAAATGCCTTCAGGGTGAAAAACAAAACTCAGATGGAGCTATAAGGTCTACCTTCCTTACTACTTCAGGAAGGTTTCAGATAGAACAGAGAACATTAAACCTAGACAAAAGGACTTGTAAGAATTTTTTATAGAGACTTTATATGCCATACAGTCAACATCTGGACGTGTGTAATTCAGTGGTTTTAGTATATTAACAAAGTTGTATAACTATATTCATATTTACCTTCAGAACATTCTCATCACCACAAAAAGAAACCCCATACCCATCAGCAGATACTTCTCATCCTCCTATGCCATTCTTTGGCAATACCTAATCTGTTTTCCTTCTGTATATATTCACCTCTTGTGAACATTTCTTATAAATCATAATGTGTGGCCTTTTATGTCTGACTTCTGTTCCTTAGCATACCTGTGTTTTATCACATATCCGTACTTCATTCCTTTTCATGGTTGAGTAATCTTACCCTGTATGAATACAAGGTATTTTGTTTATTCATTCATCAGTTGATGTCATTTGGGTTGTTTCCATCTGTGGGCTACTGTGAATAGTGTTGCTATTCCTGAACAAGTTTTTGCATGGACATGTTTTCATTTCTCCTGTGTATATAACGAGGAGTGGAATTTAACAAAAATTCTTCTGAAACAGAAAGTATACACTTGCCAACTCTATGAGGTCACTACGCTTAGACCAAACCAAACAAAAATATCACAAGAGAAGAAACTAAAGACCAATATGCCTTATAAATATAGAGGCAAACATTCTCAACAAAAAGCTAACATGCAAATACAGCAACATGTAAAATAACTTATACATCATGACTAACAGGGCAATCAGATTCTCCCCCCAAGGTTTGTTTTTGTTGCTATTTGTTGTAGTAGTTGCCTTGTGACTTCTCTAAATTCAACCTCTGAAGTCTCTATTTTCTGTCCTGGTGGCCACCGAATTCTCTGATTGTTAACTTGGTGGTCAGCTAATGATTGGACAGAGATTTCCTTAAATGCCCATAAGTCTCCCAGTCTTTGCCGAGGTGCTCTGCATACATATGGTGGAATGCCTTAAACACTCAGCCAGGCAGTTTAAAACTCTGACTTAGGCTTCACTTCCTGCTCATTCACAACCATAAGGTCATCTAGAAGTGAGAACACAGGGCCTTTTTAGGTCTATGCTGAGCATGTGCACTTCCCTGGGCATGTGTACTGTCTTGTACATGTGTGTGGCCTTCTACATACTCAAGAATATGTGGGAGCTACCTATGGACATCTCATTCCCATAGTCTATCCTATCCATGTATCATATTGTATGTTGGGGGGTGTGGGTTATAGACAATTTGCCCCTTTACTATCCAGGTGTTAGATGAGATACATTTTATTTGAAGAATTCTACCTGAGAAAACTCTTCCATGCCTGAATCTTATTTGGACAGTAACATTCTAGACTTAAATCCTCAGCCTCATGCGATTATAGGATGAGTTCTGGGGGCCTTTGAACTCTTACTAGTAGGAGTGGTATGAATCATTGCAAACCAGAGGTGTACTGTGATAGCGAGCCTTCATTCAACCACCAATGAACATTTATGTAGTGTATATATTTATATCTTTGTGTAGGTATTCCCTCTCTTTAAATCTGGGCTGGCCCAGATTAAATATAATAGAAGTGGCACTTCATGATTGGAGTTAGGTTAGAGGAAATCTCAAAAATTCTGCTGTGGTCTCTTAGAATATTCTCAGGGAAGCTGGTCAAGATGGAGGAAGTCTCCTTACTCTAAGACTGTCATGATGTGAAGAAGCTCAGGCTAGCCTTGAGGAGAGGCTATATAAAGAGATAAATGATCACTCCTAGTAGTCCCAGATATCCCAGCCAAGACTACCAGACCTATAAGGAAGAAACCATTTGCAAATCTATTACTCTAAATAAGCATTCAGATTACTGCAACCCATCACATTTTTGTCTGCAAACATATGTGAAACCTCTAGCAAAAGCACAGCCCTGCTGAACCTAGCCAAAGCACAAAATCACGAAAGATGATAATATATTTTTACTTTATACCATTACATTTTGTAATGATTTATTAAACAGAAATAGACAGTTGGAACATATTATTTCACTAACAAAATTTGTAAAGAGAAATATGTTGACCAGTGACAGGTGAAATATATAAAAGGAAATGTTGGATGATGATTTACTGGAGAATGAGAACTAAAGGTCAAAATCAATCAGGATTGATCAGACAAAATCAATCAGACTTAGTGGAATATTTTTTTTTTAAAGATTTTATTTATTTGAGACAGAGAGAGAGAAAGAGAGAGCAAGCACCAGGGTAGGAGCAGAGGGAGAGGGACAAGCATACTCCATACTTGAGCACAGAGCCTGACGCAGGCCTCGATCCAATCCCGTGACCCTGAGATCATGACCTGAGTCAAAATGAAGAGTCAGATGCCTTGACTGAGCTACCCTGATGCCCTGGTGCAATATTTCTTTTTAAATGTAGAGCTACAGAAGCCCAGCCTGGCACTTACTTAGAAGACTGCCATAATGTGAGGAAGATCAGGTTAGCTATATGGAGAGGCTGAATGGAGACATGCCTGGCCAGCCACCAGCAGAAATACATAGATGCTCTAAAATGTAAAATTTAAGACTAGCCAATTGCTTATGTTGAGGATATAGGCAATCTTCAAACATGAAAAAGACCAAAGATAGAAGGATTTTTAGTGTGGAAACTTTGTGTGGTGGATACAGTGTTTTTCAGAATAAACAACACCTAGAGTAAGATAGTGTCACCTACAGTCAATATTCATTTGTAGCCCTACGGTGCTGCTAATATGCGTCCAGTGTCGAGTCAGTAATTCTGCACAGGTCCAACTTCAAGTAAAAATTTTCCCCAATTGGCAGTGAGTAGAGGTCCTTCCCACATTATTGGCACAGATATGAAGGAAACGTATTCTCCTTACTCCAAATATGTCTGGCTGGGCGCCCTACCCCTTCTACTGCGAATTTATTTCCTGAACCAAAGGAAATAGCTTTAGAGGTCTGTCTAAGGCATCTGCCCCAGCATGCCTGTCCCCACCTTTCTGGTGGGCATTTTATTCAGACTACCTTAATTCTGACTCTTCTCAAGTCTCATAGAAACTAAGTATTCCATACTGAGAAGAGGCTGTGGTTATTTATTTTTTAATTTATTTTTTTACATTTTAAAGATTTTATTTATTTATTTGACAGAGAGAGAGCACAAGCAGGCAGAATGGGAGGGAGAGGAAGAAGGAGAAGCAGGGCTGAGCAGGGAGCCCGACACGGGGCTTGATCCAGGACCCTGGGACCCTGGGAGCCAAAGGCAGCCGCTTAACCAACTGAACCACCCAGGCGCCCCAGGGGCTGTGGTTATTTTTCATGTATCTAAGATTATACGGAAATGGAATTAACTCTGGGACAAGAATACGTAAATATCGAAATACTCAGGTCCAAGCCTCGTTCTTTCTCTGGTTTATTCCTAATTAAGCAGCTCTCCGTTCTGCCTCTGCAGATCTTTTTTTTTTTTTTTAAAGATTTTATTTATTTATTTGACACAGAGAGAGATCACAAGTAGGCAGAGAGGCAGGCAGAGAGAGAGGGAGGATGCAGGCTTCCTGCTGAGCAGAGAGCCCGATGCGGGGCTCGATCCCAGGACCCTGAGATCATGACCTGAGCCGAAGGCAGAGGCTTTAACCCACTGAAGGCAGAGGCTTTAACCCACTGAGCCACCCAGGCACCCCGTGCCTATGCAGATCTAACTTTATTTTGGGGAAAGATGGGAAAGAAACTTTCCCATCTGTAGGATGTATTGTGGCCAGTGTGCAATTGCTAGTGTGCAACTGCTAGCACTCCCAGATTTAGGAACTCCCACCAGTGAAGCAAGCATATTGATGTTTGACATCACTCCATATAGGAACAGGTAATAAGGAGGTGGAAAAGTAGGAGATCCACAGAGGGCTCGGTTATTGGCCTTGGAGCCAGTGAAGTAAGCTACACATATACGTACATCTCCTAAATTTCTTCTTATCACATTGAATATAGTATTTCCATTTTATCAGTGACTTTTACTGAACTACTCCTCTTTCCTTCCTGATATTACCCAAAACATAAAGGGTATTTCTGGTCCCAGGATTATCAGTTGTCATTCATTGTTAGAGTCACTTTTCACCAACATCTATGGTAACAAGCTGGTGATTGTCTTTCAAAGGGTCTGAGAAAAGCCTCGGCATCTTTTGAGATACCTGCAGCTTTTGAGTCCAAATCCCTAATGACTCCTGCTGAACACCATCTCCAGTTTCTGCCAGAGTCTCCGGTCCGCATATCCAACCTGCAAACACTACTAAACCAGCTGGCAATAAGGTGGGTTTTGTTTGTTTTTTTTTAAGATTTTATTTATTCATTTGAGAGAGAGACAGAGAGAGCACGAGCAGAGAGAGAAGCAGAGGGAGAGGGAGAAGCAGACTCTCTGCTGAGCTGGGATTCCCAAAAAAGGGCTCCGTCCCAGGAACTGGAGATCATGACCTGAGCGGAAGGCAGATGCTTAACCATCTGAGCCACCCAGGTGCTAAAAGGTGAGGTTTCAAGTGGATATTTTAGTGCTTGTTTTTGCTCAGGGCTCCATTCCGATTTACCTTCTTTCTGCTGTCTTTGTGCATTGGGACTAATAAAGTCTAAGTGGGGAATGTGATTTCACAAAAACCCAAAAGTTCCACCTGTTTGGGGGTTTCCTGGTTAGTGGCTAAATCAGTAAAGATAGTCATTTGTTTCTCACAGTTTGCAGGATATCTCTGCTTTCTCCAGGAAATTTTATTCCTCCAAGTGTAACACAATGGACCAGCCCTATAATTCAGCTGTGTTTATCAGCCAGACATTACTTGTCATATGAAAGACTTACACTTTCCTGCAGTCCTTCCTTCTATGAGGCAATTATCATGATGTCATCAATGCAAGGAACCGACTTACTCCTAATGGTTATCAAGTTAGGATGTCACTATACTAAATGATGATGTATGCCTTTGAATTTAAGTATCCCTGTGGCAAAACCATGTGCGTGTGTGTGTGTGTGTGTGTGTGTGTATATATATATATATATATATATATAAACCATTTCACGAAAACGCATTATACTGGATTCCAAACAGGTATTTGAAAGAAAGCATTAGCTAAATCTATTATGGCATACCAATCATCTTAGGTCAGTTACACTTCTTGTACAGTCTTTACTATAGTGGTTATGGTTTAAGTAATGAGGAGAACCACCTCGTCATATTCCCAATGGCTATTGTCATATCCCATAAGTGAATGGGATTTAATGCTCCTACTTCAATCATTTCCTTAATAAGAAGAGTGGTCTTTTACCTTAAGAATTCTGTACTGCTTAATTTTACTACAGAAAAGTACTTGGGTAACACAAAGATTCCCATCCATGCCCAATTAAAACAGATGGCATCCCTTTTGCAAGTAATATTAATTCTAATTTCGCATTCAGGCAAGGGCAACAAAACCTTGGAATACATTCTCCCATCACATTTTCCAGTCTGTAGCTGTATCCTCCACCTCTGTTTGCCCTGGAGGCGTCACATATGGCCCTCTAAGAGTGCTCTCTTCCTCTCCTATGGGATCACTGCCCACTAGTAATTCCCACACATTTTTCACACTACTCCCAGACCATCTCAACCATGTAGCTGTGAAAGGCCTTGGATTCCCTGCTAAGGTCTGCATGATCAAATCAGAACCCTTCTCTCAGTCATTTTATATCTCATTTCTTTATCTGAGAGCACAAATTTCAGCACCATATTCAAGTATATTCTGTAATAAATTACAACTGTTATAAGAGAATTACATTCATATGCGCTTGACTATTCAGAGTTAATTTGATGGGTAACTTTAAGAAGTATGTGTCATTTGGGGGCCCATGGGTGGAATCATGGACTGAATGTGTCACCCCAAAATCCATTATTTTGAAACCCTAATTGCAGCGTGACAGTATCTGAAGACAGGGTTTTTGGAAGGTAAGAGGTCATAAGGGTGGAGCCCTCATCATGGGATTAGTGGCCTAATAAGACAAAGGCACATGCTGCTTCTCTCTCTCTCTACCATATGTAGATAAAACAAGGCATCCATCTGTAAACCAGGAAAAAAGCCTTTACCGAGAACCTTCATCCTAAACTTTCTAGGCTCCAGGAGTGAGAAATATGTTTGTTGTCTAAGCCACCCAATCTATGGTAATGTGTTATAGCCACCAGAATTGACAGCTGTAGCTGGAAGAAACCTCTCTCTTATGTACCAAATCTTGATAACGTGTTTTCTGCTGGCAATCCAGTTAATTTTCCCTTTTTGTTTTATTTTTCAATAGCTATTTAACATCTCCACTGGCTAAACAGCAAATATTTCTATCACACCTTCCTCCGCCCCCCAACCTTCTCAGGCAGAATAACTAAACTAGCAAAGGAGTTACTACCTCTTGAATATTTTCTTGGCACTTACTAGCAGGGTTAAACAAGGATCCCAAAATTGGTGGAAAAGCAGGGAGCTGGCCATATTATAGCACCTATCATGGTCTACGTTAACAACCTAAGTTTAGATGTGTATTCTCATCATCATACACCCAATTTGAGGTGCTAGCAACTGTGATACTTCTACTTCAGAAAACGGATTCTAGTTGCTAGAGAGGGAGAGTTTCTCCTCTTGGGCTAAGTGTGGAAAACTCCTTTATCCTTAACGACTGTGACAGATCGGTTTTCGTATTACCCATAATGGCCTACTCACAAAAACTCACAGCCACTTGGGATCAGTCGATAACCCAAATAATCCCTTTACATCAGCATTATCTAGTATTAGTGATGTGACCCACCCTCTCCCAAATGGTTTATTCTGAGAATTCATGCTGGCAAGGATTAGTCTTCTACTATGTTTTCTTCACAAAATGGTCTTTAACAGAACAGCCTCTGGATTCCACAGCCTGCAGGAAATCAATGGTGATAAGTGATTTACTTTTCCAGTAAATATGTAGGGTAAGGTGGCCACTGAAGCATAGGAAGACTTTCAGCAACCAGAAAATCTGATCTTAATTCATTCTCTGCCAATATTCCTATTTTCTCCTTTAAAGGTCTAGTTTTCACCAAAGCTAATATTAATAGCCAGGAAAGTGTTTTAGTTAATTATTCTTCTGTTTCATGTTCTCTTTCTATTCACTTAGCTCCTTTAGGTCTAAATCTATTGCCTTTAAGTTGCATTGGTAAGAATTGTTGCTCATATTCTGTCTCTAGGCTTTTGCCAATTAATACTAAGGATAAAGAGTCATCCCTGCATCAAATAATCCTAGTACTTTTCCTCCCACCGCTCTTAAAAAATGTACCATAGTCTTAAAGATTTATGGATGTGAAAAGCAAGGTAGGATTGTCAAAGTTGACTTACACAAATCATAGAGCTCACCTCCACTGGCCTATTTGACTATTCTTACAGAAATATAGCACTGATTTTATTGCTGTATTTTACAGTAAGTTTTGATATATAGTAGAGCATGTACTTTCATATTCTCTTCGAGATTATGCTGGCTAATTTGGGTCTTACGTATTCATATAAATTGTAAATTTGGCTTGTAAATTTCTAATAAATTACATTTGCATTTGGAATAAGACTGCATTGGGTCTACAGATCAATTTGAGGTGAAGAGACATTTTTACAGTATTGAGTTTTCCCACTTGAAAAAGGCATTTCCTGTCTTTAAATCATATATTTTTTAAATACGAAACATGAATGAGATCAGCTGCTATTTTTCCTTTCATGTAATGTCCTTGTCCCAGTTATACTGACCTACCTTATTGAAACACACATGCACAGCCTTTCCCACTATCAACATCTTGCACCTTAGTGTTATATTTATTGCAATTAATATAACTACACTGACACATTTTTTTATCATCCAAAAGCCATACATCAGGGCTCACTCTGGGTGCTATGAGTTCTGTGAGTTTGGACAAATATATAATGACACGTGACTACTATTACAGCAACGTACTTAATAGTTTGGGTGCACTAAAAATCCTCTGTGCTCTGCCTATTTCTCCTGCTCCCAACCTCTGGCAAACTGATCTTTGTACCATCTCCAGTTACTACTTTTACAGAATGTCACCTAGTTATAATCATACAGTAGCCTTAAATATTGGTTTCTTTCACTTAGTAATATGCATCTAAGATTCTTCTGTCTTTTCATGGCTTGAGAGTTCATGTCCTTTTACCCTCTTAGGGTAATGTTGACCTCATAGCAGAAATTGAGAAGTGTTCCTTTCTCTTCAGTTTGCTGCAATAGTTTGTGTGAAAACTCATATTACTTTTTTCTTAAATGTTAGGTAGACTTTCCCAATGAAGCAAGTTTACCCTGGAATTTTTGACTGTGGGAAAATTTTTAACTACAAATTAAATTATGTTACTCATTATGAAGCTATTACCCTATTTCTCCTTATATGTTGAAATTTTGGCAAAGAATTTGTCCCTTTGTGTGTATTTTACTAATGTCAAAATTATTGGCATAATATTGTTTGCAGTATTCCCTTATTATCGTCCCACTATCACTAGAATTAGCAATGATGTCACCTTTTCATTTCTGATACTGGTATTCTGATCTGATGCTACAGATTGATTAATTATATTGGTATTATCAAAGAGTGAGCTTTCGGGTTCATTTGTGCATCTCCTTTTTTTCAGCTTTCTGCTTTGTTTATTTCCATTTTAATTATAATTATTTCCTTTGATTACTTTAGATTTAATCTTATTTCATTTTCTGGTTTCTTAATTTGGAAATTTTGACTTTAGACCTTTCTTCTTTTCTAATATATAGCATTTAATGCTTTAAGCTTTCTTAAGTCCTGCCTTAGCTGTATTTCAAAATTCATGGTTTATTATGTTTGAATTTTCATTTAGTTTGGATTTGTATTTACTTTTGTTCTTGACCCTATAATTTTTCACTGATTTCTTTGCTCTGCAGTGACTTTAAGCAGATTTTTACAAATATTTTGTACATTTTTTCCAACCGACCTCAGTAGGAGGTTTGGCTCAAATTACTTAGCCCGCCATTATAAGAAGGGACCCTCCTTGCTTCTCTTATCTTCTTATCCTTCCTCTCCCAGTCCATCCCATTACTTTAAATATTTTGTGATACTTCCAAAATTTGTAACCCTAGTGTTTAATTTTTACTTTATCCAACTGCCTATTTGATATATTCTGTTAGATTTGTAACATGCATCTTAAATAAAACATACTTCAATACAATAAAGCCATACATGACAAACTCTAAACATACAGCTAAATTTATATTCAATGGTTAAAAAAAAAAAAAAAAGGAAAGTTTTCTTCTAAGTTCAGGAACAAAGCAAGAATGCCCAATGTCAACACTTTTATCTGATGTAGTACTGGAAGCCTAGCCACAATAATTAGGCAAGAAAAAGAAATAAAAAATAGCCAAATTAGAAAGGAAATAAAATTGTCCCCGTCTGTAGATGGCATGATCTTATATATAGAAAACCTTAAAGATTTCACCAAAAAACTGTGAGGACTAATAAATTCAGTAAAGTTGCAGAATACAAATCAACACACAAAAATCAGTTGTGTTTCTGTACACTAACAATGAATTATCTGAACAAGAATTTAGGAAGATAATCCCATTTACAATAGTATCAAAAACAATAAAATACTTAGGAAAAAACTTAACTAAGAAGGTAAAAGACTTATACACCGAACACTACAAAACACTGATGAAGGCAATTATATAAGACACAAACAAATGGCAAGTCATCCTGTGTTAATGGATTGGAAGAGTTGATATTGTTAAAATGTCCCTACCACCTCAAAGCAATCTACAGATTCAATGCAAATCCCTATCAAAATACCAATGGCATTTTTTTTCAAAAACAGAAAAAATATTCAACAATTCAAGTGGAACCACAGACGACCATGAATAACTGTATCAATCCTGAGAAAGAAAAACAAAGCTGGAGAAACCATACTTTCTGACTTCAAAATATACTTCAAAACTATAGTAATGAAAATAAATACTGGCATAGAAACAGACACATAGGGCAATATGAGAACCTAGAAATAAATCCATGCTACATGGTGAACTGATATTTAACAAGGGTGCCAGGAATATAAAATGAGGAAAGGATACTCTCTTCAACAAATGGTGTTGGGAAAACTAGTTTCCACATGCAGAAGAATAAAACTAGACCCCTATTTACACCATTCACAAAAACCAACTCAAAATGGATTATAGACAAATACATGACTTTAAACTGTAAAATTCCTAAAAGAAAGCAAAAAGGAAAATCTTCATGACCTTAGTCCTGCCCATTTCATAAATATGACACCAAAAGCCTGGGCGACAAAAGCAAAATTAGACAAGTGGAAGCATATCAAATATAAAGGCTTCTGCATAGCAAAAGAAACAACAAAATGAAAAGGCAACCTACAGAATTTTTACAGAAAAAAAATTTACAAACCATATATATCCAAAATACATAAAGAAGTCATACAATTTTTTTAAAAAAATTCAATATAAAAAATGGGCACAGGAACTAAATAGACATTTTTCAAAGACATCCAAAGAGCCAACAGGTACATGATAGCATGCTCAAACATCAGAAAAATATAAATCAAAACTACAGTGAAATATCACCTACTATCTGTTAATATGACTATCATCAGGAAGACCAAAGTGTTAGCGAGGATGTTGAGAAAAGGGAACATTTGCACATTGTTGGTTGGAATGTAAATTGGTTCAGCCACATATTCAGAAAACAATATGGAGCGTCCTTGAAAATTAAAAATAAATCTACCCTATGATCCAGCAATTCCACCTCCAGTAAAGACTGAAAAAGAAAAGCAAAACAGGAATTGAAAAAATATTTGCACTCCCATGTTTACTGCAGCATTATTCACAATAGCCCAATTTGGAAACAATCTAGGTTGTTACCCATCAACAAATGAACGGACAAAGAAAATATAATATATATGTGATAATTCAGCCATGAGGAAAAAAAAAAAAGACACACTGCTATTTGTGAAAAGGTGCATGGAGCTTGAGCACGTCATGCTAAGTGAGAAAAATCAGACAGAGAAAGATAAGTAACATATGATACCACTTGTGTATGGAATTTTCAAAAGCCAAACTTGTTAAAACAGAGAGAAAAATGGTATTCAGCAGGGAAAGGGCCTAGGGAATAAAACAGATTTATCCAAACTTGCAACCAGTAGTAAATAAGTCCTAAGGATCTAATGTATAGTATAGTGAATATACACAACAATATTCCATTATAATTGTCAAATTTGCTAAATGACTAGAACTTAATTGTTCCAACCATTAAACAGAAGTGATAATTATGGAAATCATACTACAATAAATAAGTGTATGAAATTAACATGTTGCATACTCCAAATCTATTCTCCAAGTCAGCCACATCTTTGTAAATGACACCATTACCTACCCAGTTAATCAACCCAAAAGGTATTACTCTCAATTCCCCTCTATCCTTTATCCTCCACAGCAGTAAATCCTTTAGTCATCCAATTGAATATCACAATGTATCCTGAATTCATCCTCATCTGTTCATCTTCACTGATATTATTTCTTACTTATGACTGTATCACTCCCCTACTTTAATCGGTCATTCCTATTAGTCTTAAAACCAAGTCTAATTTCCTAAGTAAGTTCTTCAAGGCACTTCATTCCTCTGACATACCCTGCTTTCTTCTTGTTCAGCTGTACTCAGCTAACTTGAGTATGCTCAAAATGCCTTTCATGTCTACAACATTTCTTAAGGTGTTTTTTTTTTTTAATGTGTCAAAAAATTTCCTCCCTACAACCTATCCTATTCCTTTAAGAAATCATCTTTCAGCCCTCAACTTAGGAATCACTTTCTCTTGAATATCATCTTTGATCCTTCACCATCTTTGATTTTCCAGTATGTAATAGGTACTCCTTCTCTGCACACCTATAGAATTATGGACATTATGGATTTTTTTTTTAACTATTGCACCCCCATTTTCTAACCAAATTCCTAAATTATATAGTAAGTCATCAGTAAGGATTATAAAATAAATCATTCAACCAATAAATACAATTCATTGCAAATTGTTGTTTGTTCTTTCTAATTTTAAAGAGTACGTCATCTGGAATCTTATTCTGTTTGGTATGAGGAATAAATTATTTTTTTCTTAAAAATATCTAAAATTTTACTACTAATATATATCTTATTTGTCAGTTACCAAAAAGGTGACATAGATTTTATTGTTTTTATAATTTGTCAATTAACTACTTAATTTTAAAATCCATTTGTCATGGGATGCCTGGGTGGCTCAGTGGGTTAAGGCCTCTGCCTTCAGCTCAGGTCATGATCCCAGGGTCTCGGACCGAGTCCCGCATAGGGCTCCTTGCTCGGCAGGGAGCCTGCTTCTCCCTCTGCCTCTGCCTGCCTCTCTGCCTACTTGTGATCTCTCTCTCACTCTCTCTGACAAATAAATAAAATTTAAAAAAAAATCCATTTGTCATGCAATTTCAACATTTTTTGTATGCTTAATTTTGGTAGAACATATTTCCTATTGTGACTCTTTACACAGTGTTTTCTTGCCTTATTTTCCTATATCAAGTACATTAATATATTTTCAAAGATCTTTATTAGATCATTAATTTTTGAACTTTGTATTTCAAGTGGCATAATACTAAGCATGTAACAACACATAATAAATATTTAACAAAAATTTTGCATTAAACTTGAATTAAATCTTCCTCGAGTACATTTGACTCTCCCACTTTGATGAGAATGTATCACTTAGTTTTTTAGAATATTTTAACACAAAAATTTTATATTATGTTTTCTATTCCCCTTGTTAGATCGAGTGATGAAATTTTTATTCATATTTTGAATGAATGCTCTTTTACATGTGCATGTGTTTTTATAAAATATTTTGCTATTTACATTTAATATTTTAGTGTATAGGAAATGTTCACCAAATTTGCCTTTATTGGATATAATCTCAAACTTTCTAATAAGATAAAACAGACAATATTTATAAAATCAGTTTTAGCTTACTCTCATTTCCATAGATATGGTGCTGTTTATAATTATTCTTTTTTGAAAGCACTCTTTCCCTTTCTGTTTTTTTGATACTCATCCCTACAGGATTTTTCTTTCTTTTTTTTTTTTTTTCTTTTCGGTTGACATTGTACGAATTCATTCTTCCTTGGTCTATCCCTAGTGTTCTCTTCACTTCTCATATCATTCTACATCATCTTCGGTAAACTGTTGCTTTACATGATCATTTTTCTGATTATGATTTCTGAGACTTCATTTTTTGTTCAGAAATATGTCTTAATCCTTAGACATTATTCCTTTCTTCTGGCTATATCTAAACTGTCCATTAGGACTCCAATGACAATATGTTGAAAACTTAGATAACCATATTTCTTACCCTCAGGTCCCAAACTATAAACAGAATAAAATCTTTTCATTATCCTTCATTTCATATTTTTATGAATGTCATCCAAATAATAAACCTTGTCATCTGAGACTCCTCTCTATCACCGTTTTGGATAAGGCCAGTTATCCCTAGGTACTGTTTTTCTACCTCTAAAATATTTCACATTTTCCTTAACTCTTTCTGCCCAAGTTTACCTCTTCAGCATCTTTTCATAATTATATTATTGTTATAGCTTTCTCACTTATTACTTACACCAATCCTTTTCTTGCTTCTAGTCTATTTTCCACAGTACTGCAAGATAAATCTGTCTAAGAAATAAAACATTTTACTGCACCCAATAATTTATCCTGCTCTCTAATACAATGTCTTTATGGTGTCCAAATATACAAGTATAAAGGAAAAAATTCAATCAGCAACATCTAACTTCTGTTTTCAGTGAATAAAACCTTGACTCTTTTCTGTAGCATTGCATAGGTGTGACTTTATTTGATCATCTTTTCAACACATTTAATGAATGCATATTAAAAGCCAGGGATTATGCTAGCTGGGTGATACATAATGAACAGGATGTTATCTCTACCTTACTCTGCACAAATGAGAGACCCAGAAAGGTAAACAGAAAAATCACAACCCAAAATAATTGCAATTGCTGGATATGAACATAATTTGATGGCAACACAAGATATTGAAAACAAGCAAAACCTCTGCATTCACAAGTAGGATAAGGTTCATAAAGGTTTGGACTGATTCTGGAAGAATGACTACGAGTATGATATGTGAAGAAACAGGAGTCAGGCTTTTGGGGCAGAGGAAACTGATATTCATCAAAGTGCAACTGAAAAAAATTGAACATGGCAGAGGAGTAATGAAATTTCAATATTCTAGGGACATGATGCTTATAATAAGAAAATATGGTGAGACAGAATTTCTGAAGAAAGAAAAAGGGCGAAGAGGGTCATTTCCATTTCATTTATACTTTTCTGCACGTATTTCACAAGTAGATGACATTATAATTTTGACTATAGATTATAAATATGGGAAATCATATTAAGAAATCATAGTTTGCCCTCAGCATGAAAATATTTCAAATTATTTGTGAACCTGAATATATTACTTTTTTAAGGAAAATCTAAATAAATGTGTCTGGTAGGTAAAACTGTAGGAGACAAAAGTTCAATGAAGACATTGTATTATTTCAATTCTTAAAAACATTTAAATAAAATCATTACTTCTAGAATTACAAATTTAATATGAATCAGAAATATAAAAACAAAACTCTGGGTAGTTAAAGGTGCTACTTTTAACTGAAAGGCATATTATTAAACCCTAAATTTAGAAAATATGAAATTTAGTATAGTACTTTGAATTACTAACTTATTTCAAGAACTTTTGCTTTGACATTGTTTATTTATGTTTTTACATAATATCTTCCTTAGGAAATATCCTTCCTGTTGTAAAGAGTTTAGGTTTATTGGGTCATATTCCTATCTGATAACTAAACTCCATGTCTTTTTTGAAGGAAATACCCCTTGTTCTCCATGTCATCCTGCAGTATGCTTCGTCGAGGTAACTGTGAAATCCTTTTCATTTTCTTGAAACAATATTTATTTCATCTCGTCTATTCACTTCAGTTGAAATATTTCAGTACTTAATATATTCTGTCACATCTTTTTAATGTACTTCTAAACCAGGAGAAAAAATAAATAACTGTATCTCACACCCAGAGAAGTGATGGAAGTTTTTTTCCTCCCCAGTATGATTAAAAAATAAAATATGGAAACTGAAAGCTGAAAGGTCATAAAATTCCTGTCCTTTGTGATATATTTTTATTTCCTAAAAATAATTATTGAGAAATTTTTTTAAACACACATTACAGAGTTTCCCACAATGTAGTACATGTACCACTGGGATCACCTCAGAAGACTGTCCACAGTTAATAAATGGACATTTTTCTACTTCAATCATTTTGAATTTATGTTAGTATATACTAGAAAATTTTAACTATCAAATAAATGTTTTCCCAAATATTATCACTTAAAGTGAGGCAATAATCATTTAAGTTCAAAAATAACTGATGTATTATTTTTTAAAAAATCAAACAAATAGGAAGTGGTCAGTGATACCAAAAAAAATAAATAAGAGTGATGTGTGGAAAAGGAAAAGTTGTAACCCTGCATACAGATGACTAAATTGTTTGCGACCATGTTAAATAGGCAGAAATCAATTTCTTCAGACTTTTTATGACTAAGATAAGGTATACTTGCCACAACATAGAGCTCAATGATTAATGATTATTATCATTGTTTATTAATCATATGAAGAAAGAACCTGGGAATTAAGGGAATGGCATATTAGCTCAAGAAACATCTAACTATAGATTAAATTTACTCCATTGGGTGATTACATTCCTTTTGTTTTCGTTTCCTTAAATTCTCAAGCTCTGTGTTTCTGAGTTAAAGGCAGATTTTGCTCATTTCTTTGGAAGTCACAGAAGACAAGGGGACTGAGAGATTTCCAACTGAATTCACGTGCGCTTCTTCTTAAAGGAAACACAACTAGAGAAAAAAAGAAGAAAGGAAAGAAAAAAGATACTCTCTCCATTTTGTTTTGATATTGGTAAACAGGAAAAAATACGAGCACTACAACCTCAAGCATCTGCTCTCCACCCGAGTGAAAACAGGAGCACACTGTATCTCTTTGGTTACAGAGATAGGAAAACCACATCCCCGAGAGACTGAGTTTCAGGTTATTGTGACAAACTAGTCTTTAACATGGGTTTCCCATGTTAGTTTCCCAAAAAGTAACCCAATACCTTTTTTAGTCTGACCTTTTCAATTATGAGAAGGGAGATTAAAGTCATCTTTCTAAAGCAAATACAATTTTGGGAGAAAAGAAGAAAATACTAGAAGTACCAATAATTACAAATAGTTTGGACATGGATTATTTATTTGGAACAGTAAAGCTAATGGAAGGCAAACAGAGACAGATGCATTTAAATTTTAATAAACATAAATGTACCTATAAAATTATCCAGTATAGATAAAAGCATTCAATAAACACACTTGCCCAAAGATCTAGTCCCAAGCCATCAATCTCTGAATCTAGTTGCCCCAAGCACATGGCTGTTTGGCTCTTTAGATCCAATTATAAGTGTTTTAAACAGTCATCATTCAGTAAATCAGACCAGACAGCATGGTTGGATGCATTTCTTTTGGTAAATTGGAATGGTCTAGAGCAAATAAGCAACAAACATTCTGATTTTCTATGCACTGCGTTTTCTCAATGATAAGTTATTATGAATCCTCAATCTGAAATGGAAACTTAAAAAAAAGTAAATAAAATGGGTATTGAAGAACTATCCTAAAAATGTTGCAACTCTGTAACAGGCCACTCTTTCTTTTCACCAGTCACTGCTTTTCAACTTCTTCAAACGTAGCTGAGCCACAAGAAAATATTTGCTGGACAAATTGTCTGAGAAGCTTTTTATTATTATTCTGTTTTGAAGCTGGAGGCATATAATATTTTGTTTCAAACAGCTTTTTGATTTCTAGTAAGTAAAAGAGAAACTATTCTTTTAAATAACACTTGTTTTGGGGTTTGCTCACTACAGCTCTTTACATTGTAAATATACCCAAATGGTATATAATTATAGTTTCACGAGATACTTGATATTTATAGGCACATTGAACTTTCCCTATAATAATGCCACTTTAATGATTCCTATAACAGAAATTTGATGGGAAAAACATATTTACTTTCTTCATTCTTTTGCCTACTGTTCTTATAAACAAGAGTTTCAACAAAGATCTGGCTCTTCCAAATAAGGAATAACTTAACACAGTTTTTTTTTTCCTTCTCGCTCTACAAGGAGGTAGATCCTTATATTAAATACTATGTTACTTGAAACTAGTGACCTATCAGAAAAATGATATTCCTTTCTCACAAAGAAAATTATAAGGCTTCAGAAGAAAAGCAGCACAGAAACCTAGATTTTTTTTCCTATTAAATCTTGAGCTATAGCATGTAGCATACCAGGATTTCAGCATCGGTCTTTCAATTACAAGAAATCAGAAAGAGAGATAAGATGTGGGTTCACAGAGGCATTTGACAAGGCAAATGGAGAGAAAGTTGTACCTGAACAGGAATCCAGAAAAAGAAAATATTTCTTAACATTTAACATTTCCTGAGGCTAATGGTCTCTAGTAAGAGCAGGGTTCCAAGCACCTGTTTTTCTCTCAGTGTGACTTCTTTGACTCACAAAGAGAAATGGATGCTATAAAGGCAAATTGAGATCTATTTTCAGTGGTTCTTTGACTGCTATGAGCATTAAATGTATTTTGCTTTTCAATGAGCATGAAATGATTTCCATCAACTAATAGCCACATTTATTGAGTATTCAGGAGAAAAAAACATTGCGATATTAAAAGACTATAATGAAAGCAAAGCATTTGGTCTGTTAGAGTGATCGGGGAATTATTTACATTAGTCACTATGGTAAAAATTTTTCTATATATGCAATATAATACTTAAAAAAAACAGCTACAATAACAACAAGAACAACAGCAATCACAACAACAACCTTAGTAAAAGGAAACACAATATGATAAAGATTAAAGGTCCAAAAAAGTCTCTTTTTTTAAAACAGGAAAAACATATTAAGGCCTACATTTCTAAAACAATGCTTTAAATTTTGGCTAACTCTTTTTAAGATTTTATTTATTTATTTGACATAGAGAGAGAGAGACAGAGAGAGAAACAGAGAGAGAGAGAGAGAGAGAGAGAGAGAGAGAGAGCGCAAGCACAAGCAGGGGGAATGGCAGGCAGAGGGTGAGGGAGAAGCAGGCTCCCCACTAAGCAAGGAGCCCATTGTGGGACTCGATCCCAGGACCCTGATCATGACCTGAGCCAAAGGCAGAAGCTTAATGGACAGAGCCACCCAGGCAACCCTAAATTTCAGGTAACTCTTTTGCAAAGTCATACATTTCCAGGTTATTTTTGCACACACACATATACACACATAAACTTTGTATTTGTGATACATACGTGTGTATATATTCTCTTTTCCATTATATGCTATACATTTTTCTTTTTCCATACATACCCACCCAATTTTTATCTTCTGTTTGGATTCACATTTAATAATGTTCTATTAGCCTGATTAAGAAATCACAGAATTTCTGAGCAAGTATTTTCATCTTGGGCCACTTTTATTTTCCTTCTTTGTCAGTAAATTAAATCAGACAGGTAAGCACCTGTAAGAGACTGAAATTACCTCAGGGCTAAGGATGAAACTCCTAAAAAGAGAAGATGGAAATAATTTAGAAGGAGTTCTTTAAATAAGAAGGAATTATTTACCCAGATTTGTTGCACATAATCTTTCTATAAAGCTAAATGTTTCTAAAATCTTATATTATCTCCATACCCTAATGAATTTTTTTTTGTGAAATTTCACCATATTCCACAATGTAAAAATCAACCCCCAGAAATGAGACAGTCTAGGTGGCCAAGAACATAAGGTTACTATTTGGAAAAATAGCACTAGTTCTGAGTATCCGGGGATGTCTTAGATATACTATTTCACTAACCTCCATAGGAAATGTCTCTCAATAGATAAGGTACAAGAGATTTTCAGTTTTTATTAAGAGAAAGAAAGCAAACAATGACTTTGTGGTTAGACAAAATTAATCATTTTGAGGCACCAACAAACTGCCTTTGAGTCACAAGGATTATTACATTACTTTCAATAAAATGAAAATAATATCTACTTCCTAGGACTACACGGATAGTTAGTGCAAAAACACATGCAAAATATGTACGGTAGTAGCCAACACATAGTAGATGGTCAATAAATAGTAGTTTTTTAGTAAATAATAGTATCTGTTATCAAATAATTGCATTAGTTAAGAAGCACCATAATAAAGCTCGATTTTTTTTCTGTGAAATTATGGAGGAAGTTCATCTAAGCAAGACTTAAATATATTAGGTTGCATCTCTTGAGAACTTCTCAAAATAGGACCACTCCCTTCAATTGGTCTTGAAGGAAGAACAGTACTTAGTTACATGAACGAACCACACACAACTCAGGGAGAAAGAATTGCATGAGCAAAAGCAAAGTTGGTACTAAAGGTGCTGTGCTCAGGGATCACGAAATTGTCAAAATGTAACAGACTCAGTGCTTACATATAAAGACATAGCTGTAAGAACATTATCATGCTACATTGTAATTTATTTGTTATACTTTGCTTTCCCTTAACAGATTGTAATTTCACTGAGAGCAGTGGTTTAAGTATCTCCGTTTCCTCTACTACATTTCGGAATAATGAGCATTTGATGACCCAATGGAAAAAAACAATGAATAAAATGCAGTCATACTCCTGCGGGATGCACGCTGCACAGAAGACAGAAACAAGTGACATCAGAGAGGAAAATGAATCATTTCAATGCAGGCAGATGAAACGGATATGCATCAAGTACTATGGAAGGAGACCAAGATGTGATTATCTGTGTGGGAAGGTAGAGAAGGCTACAGGCAGCCAGACTGCAACTTGGAACACTTGATGATGGGTTGGGTGACGTATGATATTTGCCAGTGCTCTCTCAAGGAGCTGGTGAATGAAGGAGGCAGCAGTGAGTAAACACACCTTTTTGAGGGCAGAAAGCTATGAGAGAAACACAAGTGACAGGACTCCAGGTCCCACAGACGCAAAACTGCTATGCCCAAAAGGCTTCTAGAACCGAACTGATGCCAAGTCCTCAGTCCTCCCTGTCTCGCCGTCAGAAGCTATTATTTATTCATAAGAACAGACACATAAAGACCTTGAGACATTGTTGCAAGCCTAGTCGCCAGTACCTCTAAGAGAGAACACAAATGATGAGAGTTCCACATTTGTGAGTACATGCAGGAAGAAAATGTAAAATCCAGTGAACAATTTTGGCCTGTGTTTACTTTCAACAATCTCTCACAACTGGTTCTGCATGTGTAGGCTAACAGGACTTACCAGCAAATCCCTCACAACATAAACACACAAACAGCCTTTTCATTGTTTCAAAAATGTCAGCTGCCTCTTTCCAGTTTTTTTATAGTTATTTAATATAACTTTTATTTAATTATTTAAATAATTAAATTATTTTGTATTATTTAATAGTTATTTAATATAAAAATAAGTTTTTTCCAGTTATTATAATATCTGGGGGCAGTAACATATACTTTTTTGGGGGGTTAAAATTAATACTACGATGTTTTGCCTAGATAACCCCACCTCCTTTCCCTCTAGGGTCAATGTATTATACCCCAGCTGCCAGGAATGTTGAGTGGCTGAAGGCTCATACTGTGTGCCCTTCACTGGAAATTACCACTGGAAACATCCTCGTATAAAGTTATTGCCTCGCACTGGTTTCTGTCTGAAGCCAGTGACTGGCTGATGCAGGGATACAAGTTCTAACTCCCTTGTCTCAATTCAGGACAATTCTGAAAGACCATTTAGCTCCAGAGGTCCCCACAGAACTGGCTGAGGCCTCAATTCCCACAACACTGACATAGATTTTTTTCTCTGATTTTTGTCTTTCTTAGGAGTGTGTCCCCCAGGACCATTCTTCCACAAATCTTCTGGTACAACTCTCTGTCTCAGAGTTTTATTTCCAGGAAACACGATTTAAGACAGCCATTACCAAGGGTAGTTCGAGGAAGCATATTCTAATGTGGAATTTGAGAAAAGGATCACTTACCAGCTAGCTGGCACTGAGCAGCCATAATTGGTAGTAAGTGGAGTATGGATAGCCTCTGGCATGTTATAACCATGTAATTGTCAAATATTCCATCAATGGTTAAATGGAATAGGGTATCAGTGGAAAGGGACAACCTGGCTGGTACAGTATCTTTGCTACTAGAGAAGTATAACAGGATAGTTAATCATAAATGCCATGAATTAAGTGCTGCTGACTTCCACAGATTTGTAGAAGATAGGTAATGACAGGATTGGAAGGATTAATCATCAATTCAAGGCACAAAATGAAGCCAGTGTCTCCTTGGCAACATTTATAGAAATCCTAATCATTTGAATCTGAAACACAAAGCAGATGACCAGGTTTAGGGCTTAACTATAATTAAGGGACTACAGAAAATCTTGAATTCTCAGTCCCAGGAGGTCTTCTAAACCAAGGTTAAGACCATAATGGGAAAGAAGTGGACCCACATGTGGAGATAAAGAAATCCAGTTAAGTACATTTCTGAAACGAAATCCTAGATTCCTCGGAACCCACTGGGTTTACAGATGTGGCCCTTCACTTTCTGGTGTTCGAGGATTATCATTCCCCATGCCCGAACACAATACAGAATCCTCAAATGAGACAGACACCTTATAAAGTAATCTTTTTTCTGACAATCCAGCAAATAACCAGGGTTAAATCCCAATCAGCTTGGCTTCCCAGTGAAAAAGAGAACGTGTCCATCAAAGAAGCTGCAAGCATAGACAACATGGGCTGGCAAGAACAAAGAATCTATGCCTCAGCCTGGAATCTAAGGGTGTAACCCATAAATATGATACGTGAGAGTTTAGCAATATGGAAGTAATCTCCCATAATAAAGCTTTAATGGTAAGAACCCCAGGATACAGAGCAAAAACTCCAGGGGGGGCAGGAACCACAACCCCAGGATACAGAGCTAAGATGGCTGTTGGAAGCGTAAAAAAAAAAAAATAATGATGATGTCAGAAAAGGGAAGTAGAAATGTTAGAACCCTGTTTAATTTGTTCTGCTTCATCCATGTTAAAAAAGTAATCAGAGCATGTGAATCAGAACTGAATCACGCAAGTGTGAGAACTTGAATGCCTTTTACAGTACCAGGATTTCATGTAGTCCCCAAAACAAAATAGGTTCTTGGTAAGAATTTCTTGAAGGAAAGCTAAGAAAATCAAAATTAAAAGCTAATAAAGATTTTGTTTTTATTTATTTTCAACTTTACCTCTATTTTTTATTTTCAAATATATATTTATTTTCACATAAATCATTGGTGTCAGTAAAGCAATATTCCTTATGGGAAATGTAATAAATCATATTTTATTAAGTTTCTGGACATAATATAACTCTATATAAAAAAACGTGCTTGGTAGTTTACTGTCCACTTTATTTTTTAAAAGATTAATATTGAATATAATTGGAAAATCAAAATAGCATTTAATATATTTTGATCTATTAGTGTGTCTATCGTTAATCTTCCTCAAATATGAGATTGTGTTTAAGCTTTATTTTATTACTTCATAAATTGTATTACAATTTTAATTTTCATTATATTTTCAATGGTTTAGCAGCTCTTTCTCTAAATGTTTCTCACAGTTTATATTTGGAAAATCTTTGCTTATTCTGATTGACTGGAATTTTATTTTTTCTTAGGTAATAGATAAGAAAAAATGGTTATTTTATCTCAGTTTAAAGGAAGTTTAAAGTCAAATTGTACTCAGCTGCTGTTTCTAGCCTCATGCTTATATTTTGGCACAAGTATTATCTTTGATTTTTATATAAATCATATTTTAGTATTATTTAATGATTTATTACATAAAATTTACCTCGGCTCCTTTATGGATTTAGGCAGGTTATAAATAATAACAAAGGAAAAAGAATCAATTACTTCTTTTCATTTCCTCTGGGTAAACATCTCTATTGCAAATACAGACAGTACCCAACTTATTATGGGGGGTTTTTGACTTTATGATGGCACAAAAGTGATACACATTCAGTAGAAACTGTACTTGGAATTTTGAATTTTGATCATTCCCAGGGCTCCCGATGTGTAGTGAGATATTCTCTTGGGACGCGGGGCAGCAGCCGCGCTCACTTCCCCGTCAGGGACCCATCACCAGGGTAAACCACTGGTACCCTGACAATGGTTCTGTACCTATACGACCCTTCTGGTTTTCACTTTCATGTTGTATTCAAGGAAGTACATGAGATAGTCAACCCCTTGTTATAAAACAGGCTTTGTGCTAGATGATTTTGCTCAAGGGTAGGCTAATGTAAGCGTTCTGAGCACATTTAAGGCAGGCTAGGCTAACCTATGACCTTAAGTAGTTTAGGTGTATTAAATGCATCTGCAACTTACAACATTTTCAATTTACCATGGGCTCTTTGAAACCTAACCCCACTGTAAATTGAGGAAGATCTAAAATAAAATTGGAAGTCTGGACCAATAAAATTGCATCATGTAGCAAAGTTGTATTCATTACGAACTCATCTTGTCTTGGTTAATGACAAGTAAGGAAAAATAATTAGTAAATATGTGACTGAAATTGACAATTAATAATCTGAAGCATGCTTTCTCTTCATTAAGGGTTTTTATTAAATTACACTATGTGAATATTTAATGAGCCTATTTCTCCCTAGTGGTATCATTTCTTTACTCTTCTCTACGGCTATGATGGTAACCTTGCCTCTGCAAGTCAGAATTCTATTTTTGAGCCAGTTGTACCAACTTGCATTTTGCCCTCTTTACCTTAAGTACCTCAGCCTTCAGTAAAATTTTGTAGTCTCTATTCGAAAGGGCATTATTGCAGGAAATACAGTGTTCTAGTTATTTAGGCACGATGAGATTTCCTATAGGAAGTGACACTTAACCCAAGTGTTAGAAATATTGAAAAGGTGTGCTCTAGTCTAGATCTCCAGGCAAAGCTCCCCAAATAAACTATAGATAAAGTTAGCTGAAGAAACTATTTAACTTCTAACACACACAGAAAGATGAAAAACAGGACTTCAATCTATAAAGATACCTGACAGAGCTTTGGTCAAGGAATCAGAAAGAAGACATAACTATTTCTCAATGCCTCAAAATAAGACAGGATGCTAAGCACTGCTGTACAAACTGTGAGGGTCTCCACAATAGAACTTGAGAAGAGAAACGGCTAAGCTACAGGAACATCTCCTCTACAATTTTCAATCTTTTGAGTCTCGTATGAGCACCGCTTACCAACATACAGAACCCAGGTTCTCAAGGAACTGGAAAAAAGATGGCTGTTTTATTCAATTTCTCCACTTCCGGACTTCACAGAACAGGGAAGCATGCAAGGAAAGTGGATGAGAAGCTATGGCCTCTTCACCACTTGATCCCACCAATTACAGACCTGCCCATACTGGGACTTGTTGAGCCAAGCGTTTTCTAATTGTGGTAGTTACAATACAGTATTCTGTCTTCTCTGACAATGAAGGTCCATTCAAAAACAACAACAACAACAGGGTTTACATGAAATTTGTGTGTGTCTTTTTCTTTAAACTGAAGATAAACTGGTTTTAAGCTACATGTATTTATAATGAAAGAAAGATGGGTGATGAGAAAAGAACATGTGTATGAAATGGAAAGAGTTCCTGCAGAAATGTTCCTAAAGAAATTCAGAGGTAAGACAAAGTTAAGTCAGAGTGTCAGTGGGGAAAGGACAGTATTTTCAATAAATGGTGCTGGGTCAGTTAGATATCTATAAAGAAAACAAATTGTATTTTGACCCCCACTTATACAAGGTATAAAAAATCAATCCCAGATCAATTGAAGATCTAAATGTGTGACAGGCAAAACAATAAAGCTTTTGGAAGAAAATAAAGGTAAATGACCTTGAACCAGGCAAGGTTTTTCTTAAGCGAGGCACAAAATACTAACCATAAAATAAATACACTGGAATATATTACAACTATGAACTTTCACTTATTAAAAGATGACATTAATAAAGAGGCAACAACAGAGTGACAGAAGATATTTGCCACACACGTATCTGAAAAAGAATTCGTGTCCAACATGTATTTTTAAAACAAAAATTGGCAAAAAAAAAAAAAAAGCGGAACACTTAAAAAAGAATATGCAAATTATTAATAAATTAAAAAATTAGCAACTGAGTCATCAAAGAAATACATATTAAGACCACAATTTGATATCACTAAATAATCTTCAGAACTGCTAAAATGAAAGAGAGAAAAATACAGCATTGATGGGGATATGGAGCAACAGATATTTTATAAACTACCCTTGGGACTGAAAATTCTGATAGTCACTTTAGAAAAGTGTCAATATCTGTTAAAACTAAACATATACATGCTTGTGATACAGCACTGTTACTCACAGGTATCTACTTGACAAAAATATAAACAGGTATTGATCAAAAGCCATGTGCCCTCGAATGTGAACGAATATTCTACAGAAACTACATTGTGTGTGGTTCTTACAAGCTTAATGGTGGGAGAAGTCAGGAGAAAAAAGGTGTGTACCATACGAATCCATTTATATAAAGTTCCAAGACAAGTAAGACTAACCTAAAGTGTAAGAAATCTGCATACTGGTTCCTCTTGCAGGCGTTGGGGGGAAGTGGTAGTGACAAGAATGTAGCAAAAGAAGAGGGAGAGGCAAGCCGCGGGTATTACTCTGTTTCTAGATCTGGGTTCGGTTTATTTATTTATTTGTTTGTTTTAAGATTTTATTTACTTATTTGACAGAGAGACACAGCAAGAGAGGAAACACAAGCAGGGGGAGTAGGGGAGGGAGAAGCAGACTTCCCGCTGAGCAGGGAGCCTGATGCAGGGCTCAATCCCAGGACCCCGGGATCATGACCTGAGCGGAAGGCAGACACTTAACTGACTGAGCCACCCAGGTACCCCTAGATCTGGGTACTGTTTAAATGAACGTATTGTTTGTGAATTTTTATAGTTATTTAAAAAATCAAGTCAGAGTGTTTTAGTGTATCCTCATGCTCAAGTGTGATGGAATTAAGTCATCACGGATGGAACTGAGGTTTTGTAACTGTAAGTATGGAAAGAGTTTCAACATAATTTCCTGGTTATAGTGATTTGAAGAAATATTAACATTTTCTTAACATTGTTGCTCAGCTATGAAAATATTCTGAATCCCAAGATCCTCAGCTGGGTTTTCTGAAATCAGAGTATAAAATTCCAAACAACAAAGGGGTGCCTGGCTGGCTCAGTTGGTTAAGCATCTGCCTTCAACTCAGGTCAGGTCATGATCTTGGGGTCCTGGGATGGAGCTCTGCTTTGGGCTCCCTGATCAGTGGGGAGGATGATTCTCCCTCTCCCTTTCCCACCCCTGCTCATGCTCTCTCTCCCAAATAAATAAAATCTTTAAAAATAATAGAATAAAATAAAATAAAATAAAACTCCAAACCACAAAACCAGAATTGAATTCATGAGGACTAGGTATGGGGGCTAAAAGCCTCTTATTATGCATACTTCTATTATCTATAATGCAGTAACAGATTGTCAAGAACCTTAATATCATGGAGGATAAATATCTTGAAATATTATAAATGGAAATCAGATTCATTGTCCTATTTTAATAAACAAAATATTTATACAGGGTTTTATAATTCAAATTCCCTTGTGACTATAAGCATTTTAACTAACTTTTTCATAAGGTGTAAACACATATGACTATAGTAAAATAGATTAAAGAACATATATTTTAGAGTTAGATTCCAGATTTGAATAATGGGCTGTCATTTTAAAATGTTACTGGGTGGAGCACCTGGATGACTCAGTCAGTTAAGTGTCTGCCTGGGGCTCAGGTCATGATTTTGGAGTCCTGCGATGAGCCCTGTGTTGGGCTCCCTGCTCAGTGGGGAAATCTGCTTCTCTTTCTCCCTCTGCCCCTCCCCACTCTTGTGCTCTCTCTCGCTCTCCCTCTATCTCAAATAAGCCAATAAAATCTTTGAAAATATTTTTTTAAACGTTACTGAGTAAATTGCCTAATTTCTCTGAATGTCAATTTTGTATCAATAATATGATCATGATATCTTTCTTATTAGCTGTATATGAAAGCTGTATATGTATATTAAAGTTGTATATGAAAAAAATGATAATATGGTATGAAGTATTTATTCATAATGTGCCATACTCTGTTAGACTCTGTTTTAAAAAAAGTCATGTTTCCAACTCCCATGAAATTTAGCGTCCCAAAGGACAATACATATATGCAATTGCCTAGCATAAACCTAGTCCCTGAAAAGAGCTCCCTGTACTAGCTCCCTTCTTTTTTCCTATCCTCTAGTCAAAAGAACCTCAAGTCTTCAGATTTAGGCTCCTGCCAACAGGAAAACATCAGTCTTCCGTTTCTTCCATATCACCAGAAATGGCACCTGGCTGATAACAGAACAGGCTAGACCAGGGAAAATTGAGAACAGAGATAAACTTTCCATGTAGGGCAGCAAATCCATTACAGTATAGATTGTTATCCAACAAAAACCTGTCAGCTAGTGCAGGAAACCAAACCAAACCAAAAGTAAAGGAAAATAAAATAAAAATAAAATCCAGAAGGTCTAACGTTATTCCAATGACAGGAAATGAAATGCAGATATTGTACTTTAGTCTCCATGAAGAATTAACAAAGTCCATGAACAAAAGAAGACCCTATCTTACCATCCCAGGAAAACACAGAAACAAGATGAGGATCCATACGTGGCATATTAAGACAGGGGTCTAGAACTGCAGTAAAAGTCAAAGGTTAGCCACCACCAAAAACGAGATGGAGTTCCTTGCCCTTGAACATTTCATGATTACCTGAAAAAGGTTCTTACTTTTTTTTACAGGGTTCTCCATGTTACCCAGCGATGTCCATCTCAGCTTTGCCTTAGAAAAAGCTTCTGTTCTCCATTACATCTAGCCTTGGATAGGATAATAAAGTTTACTAATTCTCAGGTTCATCAAAATTTCTTCATGAATTGCCTATGTGCTCATTCTCATGATAATTGGGCAAGAAACTAGCTAAAAGTCCTGAGAACTCAAGTACTTTTTCCAGAATTACAGAATATATATCTTCCTATCATGTGACTTGCCTTCAAGGCCTTTGGCAATCTAGCCTAGGAGAAACACATTAACCAGCTATTATGGAGAATGAGATCTACTCTTCAAAGATGGGTTATCTTGGGCATTTGCCCTGATTTCTGGGTCCTGGTAGCATGGGTCTTGCTCATAGCATAGCAGTGAGAGAGCCTGTGAGTCAAAGGACCCGTAAGTTTATGCCCAAGGGATCTAGGGAGGAAAGTCATTTGATACCACAAAAAGAAGTATAGTATCTCAACTTGTCTAGATGCTTTGACTATAATATTTAGAGAACACACACACACACACATTTAACAATGACATTAGTTTGTAGGAAGATGATTCAGACATATATTTGTCTACACCTTACTTATATATAGGTTCTGGTGTTCCTTTGGTAAAAAAGACAAAATGGTGACCTTCTTTCTGTCTCAATGAGAGAGATTCCAAATAGGAATAGAGCTTCTCTGATAATCATGGTATTTATCAGCCTTTGCTTTGGAAGGACTGAGACTTCAAAAAAAGAGATGATGGACACTGATACTTCTAGGTGATGAGGGTGGTGGTTTTGGTAGCTGTGTTCATTCATATGAGGAGTAGGCAACTTTATTATGTTCCAGGACTGGCATAAAACTGGGACACTTTCCCACACAGTATCCCTGAGATGGCCAGACTATGGTTGGAGTTTGGGTAGAAAACTGGGTACTAAGTTTCTGTGACATCTAAATAATGAAACTACCGGTAGAGCAAAATCCTTTGAACAAAGCACAGGGACAAGAAAAGTCCTTTTTAATGAATGCTAGCCATGTAACTTCTGCCCTCTGCCATGGATATATTCTGATTTTTCCTGCTCAATTAACCAGACTCATTGTGCAGCCCATCTTAACATGTTTCTTGGCTCTAGGATCCTGTTTCTTTTAGCCTCCTATCATAGCTTTCAGGGGTAATGAGCTCTCTGACAACAACAATGAATGTTTTGACGACAAAGCTTTGATTGTGTCCTTAAACTGTGGAGTTTAGTACTTGTGCAGGGATTACATGTGTGAGGTTGAGGTGATTTGTACAAAATGGATATGAGGTTAGAGATCTGCTGACTTTTCAGTTTTACATAAAAATTTCTCTTGAAAGGAGATTTTACAGATCAAAAGATGTGAAACAGTTTCTTTACAGAACTAAAGTCAGAAAAACTATGTTTCTATAGAATGCTGACAGTTCAGTTCCCCATTTATTTGTACTGCACACATTTTTTAATTTGAATATATTAGTGAATTAAAGAATGTAAGGTTTGTTTTTATATGAAAGGGGCAATAAAATACTATCAATAGAAAGGTCACAAACACCTACTTCATACATAAAAATACGGAGATAGGAGATTAGGAAAACTCTCATTCTGCCTCACCTTATTAGCATGAATATGTATTTAGTGCAGCACTTTTATTTTGGTTAGGTGCAGAAGCATACCAGCCACAGTGTCAGCTGATATGAAGGTCAAGAAATGGCCTTCTCTCCTGCTATCCTCCTCCATGTTATACTTTTTCAGAAACAAATCTTTCTACAGAAACAGAAACAAAATTCTAAATAAAATAATTTTACTTACTATTGCAACCAAAGGAGCACAGGGATTTCATAGCATAAAAGTTATTCACACATTTGCTCTTCTAAAGTTTTTCAAGTATGTTTTCATTGAAACTTGTTAATGTGTTTTATTTTGTAGGAGGACTATCAGACTTGCAGTAGAAGGAATGCAGAAGACAACATTTTTATAATAAAAGAACATGCACTACATTAAAACTATACTAGGTTAATTTTTACTGAAGTTATAAATCTCTAACATCAATAATTCCTATAAATTAAATAAAATTTGGTCTTTTATGGGCTGCTTTTGTAGTCCTATGACCTGCACTTTGCATGGATGTTTCTTCCAACTAAACTCACGGATGTCTAGAACCATCTCTTTTTTTTCATGGCTGCATTTCCAAAGCCTGGTCGCTAATTTAAACACAAGTCAATACTAAATAAATATCAGATGAAAGAATATGTGAATAAATTAATATATGCAGTTAGAGGACAAATACCTTTGCATAATCTACCTTAATTCTGCATTTTAGAGTCAGGGTATTTTAGAGAAACCATTTAATGACTGTCATACCATAGTACTAAAGCAGATACAAAATATTCCCAGTAATACCTTTAAATGCAGAAAATACAACTTTGTTAGGAAGATTCATTTGTGAAGCCTCAAAATTATATCTAAGGTTCTTGCCACTTGCTTATGTTTTATAGTCACACGGCAATGTCCCAGTTGTCTAGGAAGACCACTCCATCCTTCAGGTTCAGGCTGTGACTGAGAAGCTGGTTCATTTGTCAAATAACAAGTCAATTAAGCCTTTAATGATTGAGAAGATCTGTACAAAGGATGAGTCGATTTTGCAAATTAAACAACAAATGGTACCGGGCACTTAAGCTCTACAAGATAAAAGCTTAGTCATTGGAACAAAAGTTATTCTCTCACACATAAACAAAGAAATAAGCAGGTTAATATAAGTTCTGTATTCCCTTCACCCCACCCCCACCCCAGTATATGAAGTGTAACGGGCAATAACTGGGTCCAAGAAATCAGTCAACAAGAAAGGCTGAAGTATATAAAAAATGTATACACTTTCTCTCAGATAATCAGCTTTTCTTTATTCTCCTCCTCCTCCCCCCCTTCTTCTTAATTAGTGCGATGAGGAAGAAAACAAGATAGTGATGCATTTATCTACCTCTGGCTATCACATTAAGGTTACCCAATTCTAAAGATACTTGGTGGCAGACTACTGGAGAGTGGGTGAAGGGGAAAGGAATGGTTTATTTATTCCCCAGGAGTCACAAGCCACTGGATTTTCTATATTTTTAAAGGAGAGTCCAAATATCTCAGCAATGGTTTCTGGACTAAAAAACCTCTATTGGGAAGAGGCGAATAGCTATTGAAAATGTTCTTAAACCACTGACTATCCAACTTGAAGAAGAATTTTAATATTTAATTATAAATTTTCAAATTATTGTTATTGATTAGAACAAGAAGTTTGTCAAGTGAATGGCAGGGTATGAGATGAAGAAGTGTATGTAACTTGTGTATGCATGAACCAAATTTCAGTCTACCTCTTGGAATTCTTCAACTGGGCAACCTAATTGTTGCTTTACTTTGAAGGAATTGAGTTTTTGGGTATCACACATATCATTAATTTATTAAAAGCTGCTGTATATGGATAAACACAAGCAAGAGGGAACAAGTGGGCATCTGGAATGTGTATGTAGCTTCCGTTGGTATCAGAAGGCTCATTTCTGTTCTAATATTTAACATTCAATGAATTAATAAAAAGATCTTATTTTTAAATTACTTATTTTAAACGTTTATTACATGCAATAGTTGGACTGGGATTATGTCTTCTGATTTTACTGTTTCCAGTGAATTAAATGGTATTAGTTCCCCATATGCTACTTAAAGGTGATTTAATTGGAAACACAACAGAACTATAGCAGTGCTAGCTATCCCAATTAAAATTATATGTGCTTTTTCGGCAAAAAAAAACTTTCCAAGGGACAGTTTTTCAGTTTAGGTTGACAGGGAGATTCCTTGTCCACTGATTCCCTGGGACAAGGAGCAAGAGTAGGATTTCCATTCTTCAGAGGCAAGAGAAAGGATGCAGGGAGAATGGGACATTCCTAGGTACCGCAAAGTTGTCATGGAGAGGGTGAGTATAAGGCTACCCGAACAGCTATAAACAGCTGCATACCTGTCTGGTCCAGTTTACCATTTGTTTCTGGTTCTATTCTTTCTGTTTTCATCACCACCTCCCCAAGTTTTTTAGATTTTAATTGTGTATATTTTTATTCTGCACCTTTGGAGAGATCATTTTTTACTGAAATACAATGTGCACATTGTCACAGCTTGGTACATTTTTAGCAAGTCCACAAGTCCCACTGACCACCTCACTGAACAGTCACCGATTCATTTGACGGTCATTTGTGTGCCACCGAGGGACCTGGCCCTGTGCTGAGTGCTCGAGGTAACACTAGTGTGGTAAAGATGACATCACAGGCTCTGACTTTGTGGCACTTGTATTCTAGTTAAAGAGATGGACCAAAACAAACAAGTTATTACTGAAGCTAATAAATAAGGAATAGTCAGGGTATTGTGATAAAGATTAACAGGCAAAGCTTACTTTAAATATTTGTGGTCAGAGAAGACCAAATCTGCTCATGAAGGAGGATGGAACTGGAAGAGGAAGCATAGGTGTCCTTGTCAATTCTTACCACTGCCCCCCCCCC
>CM052895.1:64751905-64842565 GCA_028534135.1 Potos flavus | reverse complement strand
TTACCTTGCTACTTTCTTAATCACAAACAACCCAAGCTAGCTTGTGCTTCAGAGACTTTACATTTGCTTATCCCTCTGTTGAGAATACTCAGTTCCCAGAGACCCACATTATTCAGCTCATTCACTTGCTTATGGTTTTTAATAAGCATTGCTTACCTAGCAGTAGGATATTTTATCTTGATTTTCTAAAATTCCTGATGACAAATTCCAGATTTTTGTCTTTTAACACCTATAGGATACTCTAATAAGATGGCTCCATTACTCCACAGCTATAAGCATGGTCACGACTCAGTACAATTCATTACCATGGGGCAAAAAGGCTGTAAGTAACCTACTCTGAAATCATAAATTGTGGCTTGTAATGTTCATCAACAATGTCATCAATACGATTTTATTTTTAATATGGAAGAATTAACTAAACTTTATTGATCCGTGGTTCTTTTTATTCCACAGGAGTTTATGAAAGACTTTTGAAAGATACATCAACTCTTTGACATCATAATTATTCTGCAAATTAAAAAAAACAGGATCAATAATTGATATAAAAAAACACAATACTCTGATCACCTCAAAGAGTTAATGTTGTTTCCAAAGTATCTTTTATTTAAAATAGTTTTTAATAATGTCCTTTAATACTGCAAAGAATAAGGAAGAAAGAATTGGCATTTGGGGGGATACGGTATTTAAAGTTTGAAAAAGTTTGAATTTAATTTCTTCAAAGACTCAAATGCAAAATGTTTCCATATTTTTAGTTTATAGACCATTTCTATAAAAGCCCTAACATTCATCAGGAAAAGTCTCAAATATGTTCTCTAACTTTATATTAAATTGTACATTCTCTTTTTTTTTTTTTAAAGATTTATTTATTTGATAGAGAGAGCATGAGTGCATGAGCATGAATGGAGGAGGAGCAGAGGGGAGGAGCAGAGGGAAGGAAGGAGGGAGGGAGGGAGGGAGGGAGGGAGAGGGAGGGAGAGAGAGAGAGAGAGAGAGAGAGAATCCCAAGCAGACTCCTCACTGAGCATGCAGCCCCTTGTGAGACTTGATCCCATGACTCTGAGAGCATGACCTGAGCAGAAACCAAGAGGTAGATGCTCAACCAACTAAGCCACCCAGACATCTCTAAAATGTGTATTCTTAACTAAAATGAAAAATAGTTGGAGAGAGTCAATAAAAATCACTGATTAACGGTGCATTTAGTCACTTTGGTGAATTACAGCATATATATTAAATTATTTCACCCTATTCTGAAATATTGCCCTTCATAACACACATACTGTCATTACTGTGGGGTCGGTTCTGGCTAATTATTCAGCTATATTTTGTGTTTAAAGAAAACATGCTAGAATTGGCAATTAATAGGAAAAGAAAATAAAAAGGATGCCTCTCTATCTTTTACTGAATTCCTACCATGGGCCCAAAATTATGCTAGGCAGTTTAAATATGCAACCTCATTTAATCATGAAAAAAACAAACTCTCCTGTGTCTCCTCTCAACTTGCTCTCAGTATTTCACTTCTGATCACCTCATGTGTGGGGTTTGTCAAACCACCAAATCTCCAACACCAGCTGGGTGTCCTACAATTGACTTCTGATATAATTACCTGGAATTTGTCCAGACCCCAACCAGTGAGTGCTCATTTCCATAAAACTGCTTCCCACCAGATTCACAAATTCACATGCCATCCATAAGTCCAGGTTGTCATCTGGACTTCTAACTGGCCAACTATGAATCAGAGACTCCTGTGACCCCTCTCGTAGGGTTCACCCCAAACTTAGTAAAACAGTTTACTTTCTGGATCACTGGTTTATTATAACATGACACAACTCAGGAACAGCTGCACAGGAGAGATGCAGAGGGCACGGTGTGTGGGGAGGGGAATGGAGCTTCCACATCCGCTCAAAGTGTCGGCACCCTCCCAACAACTCCACATGTTCGCCAACCCAGAAGGTCTCCAAAATCAGGAATTTTTATGAAAGCTTCATTACGTAGGCATGATCGATTAAATCATTGGCCATTGGTGATGATTTCAACCTCCAGCCCCATGGAGGTTTAGAGGTAGGGCTAAAAGTCCCAACCCTCTAATAACAAGCCCTAAATCACAGTTTGATACATTTTTAGTCAACATGTCTAGTTACCACCTCTCGCAACAGTCACTCATTCACTCAAGCTCACTATTGAGGTAGCTGACATTGTGCCGAGTCCTCAAGATAACACTAGTGTGGTAAATAAGACATCACAGTCTCTGACCTCACAGTATTTGTATTCTAGTTAAAGAGACAGAACAAAATGAGTAAACAAATTATTACTGATACCAATAAATGAACAACAGTCAGGGTATTATGATAAAAATTAACAGGCAAGAATTAAATATTTGTGCTCAGAGAAGATAAAATCTGCCTCCATAGGAATTTGCAGTTTAGGCAATGAGGGACTCCTTGTGAATTACTTTTTTCCTCCCATTACACTTTGTAAAACAAAGACGTTCACTTGGAATCAGAATATCTGAAGTTTAAGTTGGGCTTTCCTATTTATTAACTAATATGATTAAGTTCATATCACTAATTTCTATAAGCTTTACTTTCTTGATCTGCAAAATAGGTGTAATAATACCCTAAAGGACTAAAATAATTTAATTACATGAAAATGCTTTAAAGTGATGTAAAGTGCTTTATTATGTAAAATGTCGCTCTCTGATGAATTCAAGCTATTATACTAATGCTTACTCAATGTCTTACCATTTTCAGAAAATACATGCATATGATAGGAAGTTTCAATGCTTTAACACAAAATACAGACACTGACAATTTTAGACCCTCTGAGACAGAGTGGCATAGGAACAGAGTGTTTCAGAATAAGGAGGATCTTTTTGGCATTTCTGACAGAGAAATGTAATTTTCAAAACAACAGAGAAGAAATGGTGAGATGATACTCTAAAAAAATTTAAAATAAAATTATTAAAGCATTGGTTTTTGAAAAATAATTAACATAATAATTTAAAGGAAATCCAATGTCATAAAAACAAGCCCTGTAAATTCAGACATTCATTGCAAATTAGACTATCGTTTTCCTTTTTCTTTTTTTAAAGCAAGAATAGAATGAATAAGGCCTGCTTTAATGTCATTTTATATGATAGATGTTTACTTCAGTATAAGTTAATTAAAAACCAATAATGTATATACGACATACGTATTTATGTACAAATCTATTCATAAGCAAATTAGCAGAAATTTAAGTAACAGAGAAGTGTAAGGTCCCGATCTCATCTCATTCTACTCTTTCCTTAATTCTGGTCTACCCAGAGTGGCTTTACTGTGCATTGCCATGACCAGGGTACTCCCACTTCCTGGTCTTTGCACTGGTTTTTCCTTCTGTTTGGAATGGTCTTCCTCAAATACCCCTGTGGCACACTTCCTCACCTCTACCGAGTCTTTATTTGAGCATTATCTTTTTAAAGAGATTCACAAGGGCTAGCCCATTTAAAATGCCACTCCCTCTCACCATATTCTCAGTCTCCCTAATACTGCTCATTTTTTCTCCATCACACTTAACGCTTTGAAATATTTTATATAACTTACTTTTTAAATTTTGTCTTGTCCAATTGGAATGTAAATTCTATTACAAAAGAAATATTTTGTGTCTTTTGTGCAATGATCTAGCCTCAGAATCAGTGCCTTGCCTCTAACATACTAGGTGCTCAATAAATATTTTTGAATGAATGAATCAGTCATGGAGACTTTTGTATGTTATAATTTAAGATGATACTTCCTGTTCTTATTCTCTTGTCATTAACACTCCAGCTAGCGAAGATAGCTTCTTTTTGCCTGACTACAAAATATCTTTAGTTAGGTTATAATAATAAAAGTCTATGAGATATGAAATGTTTGCAATTAGTAAAGGCACAGAAGAATTCAATTATACTTAACCTGGAGTCCTGATAGCCTTCTCCCTCTGACTGCTCTAGATTAAGTGTTATTATATATCAATAATTATCTCATTCTCCACTATATTTAATTCTATAAGCTAACAAAAATGTTCTATGAGTATATCGATGGTGTTCCCTAATTAATTTCCAAATCCACTACCACCTACTGTGGCATCGTTTAAGGAAAAATTAAATTTTTTGAAGTTTTTCTGAAGTATTTTTCTCTACTACACATCATACATAATAATGATACACTGATGGAAGAATGAAAGGCAGGACTCATCTCTTTGAACAGAGGAGGGAAAATACTATGATCTAAGATAGGAAAAAACTTCAGTAAATGATTTTTAAAAAGAGTCTGATTATCTTAAAGGCCAAAGCAAAGACTCCAGCCAGTAAACATAGTTTCCTTCAGCAGAAATAACTCTCAGACTATTGTAGAGCTTTACGAAAAATATTCATTCAAGGTAATGCAGTTTATTAAGGCAATTCTTTTGTCATCCTTTTTTTTTATCTGATACAAAATTATTTTTATTACAGAACTATGTTTCAGATTACAGAAAATTTTGGAAATATATTTACTTTTACTTTTGTTTGGAAATAAGTTTTATCTTTTTTTATCAACAGAGCAATCACTCCTGAGTAGATCTGAAACATTTATTGATGGTCGGTGTAAGTTGTACATCTTTGCTAATGAAGGCAATTAATCTATTACCACAGATGGGTTCACACTATCTTTCCTGCACAGACAGCACCTTCTTCTTTCTTGCCACATTTAAATCTTCATGACCTCATTTTTCATCCAGGATGATAATTTGTTAGCTACTGACTGCTTTAAGAACCAATCTACCATCCACCCTCTCTATTAGGATTTATGCTTAAGTCTCCTCACTGCAGAGGACTGGCACACACACTATAGAGTGGTAGGTGCTACCCTTCAGACGAGTGACAGCCTTGACTCTCTATCAACATTTAAGAGGAGTTGAATTAACAACCTGATTCTTTACCCTTCTGAGCGTCATTAGGCTGAGGGAAAATGATTTTCCTCGCTTTGCTCATTGAAATTTCTAATTAAAGAAACTTCTCTAATCCTTTTCCTCAAACTGACGGAGCTTGACTTTTCCAAGGAAAATTGTCACTGATTTCTCAGGAGATGGCAACTTTATACATTCTTTTCTCTGCTTAGTTTTATCTGTCTCTGGCAATTGCAATTCTGATTTATCAGTTCCTATGCCCAAGCTATTAGCTGACTGAGTCCAACTCTCAGTGAAGTATATGGGGCTAAGTGAAGTCACAGTTATTTCTTGAATGAAAAATAAAATGTGTTGAAGCACACTGAATATGTATGCCCCATGTGTACAACTTGCCAAAATCGTTCCTAGTTAATACTTAAATACATGTGAGGTTTGCCATTTCATTATCAAGCCTAAAAATGTTTAGCATGTCAATGAATGCTACCCATTAATAAGTATTTTTTTTAAGATGTTATTTATTTATTTGACAGAGACAGAGAGATCACAAGTAGGCAGAGAGGCAGGCAGAAAAAGAGGGGGAAGCAGGCTCCCCGCTGAGCAGAGAGCCTGATGTGGGGCTTGATCCCAGGACCCTGAGATCATGACCTGAGCTGAAGGCAGAGGCTTTAACCCAGTGAGCCACCCAGGTGCCCCCCCCATTAATAAGTATTGAAAATAATTAAAATGAAAGCATTCTCAAGAAAAATGTTGAGGTTTGATAAAAAAAAAACTAATGAAGAGTTATTTATTCAATTACATAGAACAAATGTGATCTTGCTTACATATTATAGAATTAAAATAGAGATTTATGCTTAAGAGTATGGGCTATCAACAGAGTATTTGGAATCACATTCTGTCTTTGTGACTCACTAGTTATATGGTCATGAACAAGCTCATTAATCATCCTGTGCCTTGTTTTTCTCAAATGTCAGATGCGTATGGTGGAAGGACAGCTGAAAACCATCCACGTTCAGAGGCAGACAAGTACCCTGGAAACCACAGGATTGTTCACCCTGAGCCATAGCATTAACATCCAGCACCCGCATTAGTCATATGTTGAAGTGGGTAAAGAATGTTTAGTGCATGTACTCTGTGAAGGTGGATCATAAAACTGAGTTGTAAATAAGAGGCTATGAGTTTATGCTTACATGCACAGACAGGACATAATTACTTGCATCCAGAAATGAGAGAAAGATATTTGGCTGGTTATACAGAGAAATTTTAATAGTATATTGTCACACTATAAAGCCTATTGCCCAACTTACTAAGAGACTAAAGATACCTACTTGTTCTCAACTAAAGGCAACGACAGATGGAACAGGTTTTTAAAAACCGAGTTTAAGGGATGCCTGGGTGGCTCAGTGGGTTAAGGCCTCTGCCTTTGGCTCAGGTCATGATTTCAGCGTCCTGGGATGGAGCCCCGCATCGGGCTCTCTGCTCAGCAGGGAGCCTGCTTCCCCCTCTCTCTCTCTGCCTGCCTCTCTGCCTATTTGTGATCTCTCTCTCTGTCAAATAAATTTTTTTAAAAAATCTTAAAAAAAAAAAAACACCTGAGTTTAAGTTATGTTCTTAAAAAGCAAGATGCATCAATGATATTAAGTGCCAGACCAGTTTACCACATCAGTCAGAATCCCAACAGTTGACCCAGGCTGTTGACACACTGAAAAACTGGCTTCCCAGGATATGAATCATGTTCCCTTTCTTCTATTTTCTACTAGTCTGAGGCACTGTTAGTGCTGTGAGTGTAGCAACCAACTGCCCTATTGCTAAGGCTTATTTCTCCCAGTTTTTCTGTAATAACTTCTCTTCCAGTCATCTGAAATGGATTGGGAGCTAATGCAGGTATCATTTGTATAATGGAATCTGATCCTAAAGTTATGGCATTAACACTTGTACTTGACTCTAGCCATCATCATGTGAGTTACATAGGGATCATAGGTATAACATATTTAGCACAATGCCTGGTTTTTTGCAAGTAATCAACACAAGTTACCCATCATCACCATGTTCCAGACACAGTTTATACACCAGGGGACACAAAATGAGAAAGACTGATTGGGCATTGTCCTCAGGGAGTCTGCATTTTATTGGGGAAGACAAAAAAAAAACACGTTAAAAATAAATACAGGTTGAAAGTAAACAGATCAAAAAACTCAGAAGGTGATACTGTGAAGAAAATGAACATGACAGGGAGCTACAGCAGAGTTGGAGGTCACTAATTTATGGAGGATGCTTAGACAAGACCTATGAGGCAGTGCCACTAAAACCTGGAGTGCAAACGTTCAAGAGCAAGCCGGACATTCAAAAACACCAGGCAAAGGGCAACTGTGCAAATTTGAAACCACAAAGGAAAAAGAACTGAGGCTGAAAAGAGCATGGCTTACATAAAATTATCCCAGCATATACGGGGCACAGCAAATGAAGAAGGAGAAAGTCTAACAAGAGGCTGCCCAGGGAGGCAGAGTCAAGATAAGATGAAATACCAGTAAGGAAAAGAGTTAGCATGTCATCTTGGTACAAATGGAAAACAACTGAGTAATTTTAAATAACGATAATGTTATGCTTTGATTTATTTTTTAAGTGACCAAGACCACTCTGGGCAGAAGGGGTCAGGGAGAAATGAAACAATGCAGACCTCTGAGAGGGCTGTAGCTGAGATCATATGCAATTTTTAAATGAATTACTGTTTGAGAATGCAAGAAACTGTGCTAGAGCCCTGGGAAGAATATGGGAGGCAGGACTACCTATTAAGAGTGTGCTTTAGTCGACTTTAGTTGGTGAGAGGTAACAGCAACCAAAGCAAAAGCAATAGAGACAAAGAGAAATGGGTGAGTTTGGGAACTCCTAGAGTAGAGAAACAAGGGATATTTTACTATTAGAAGTCAGAGGTGAAGAAGAAAGGGTCAAAGATGGCCTTCAAGTCCTAGCTTAGGCAACGAACCATATTTAAAGGCCATCCATCGGTACCTTGTACCTCATATACAATATGACAAACTGGTTTTATTGAAAGATTGTGTATGTTTGTAACACACTGAATCATCAAATGGATAAGTCCAGTAGGCAGTTGGATAAATGGAGCTGAACCTGCAGAGACAAGTTTGAGATAAAAAAAATATATATATATGGTACCATATGGTTTCATTGATAGGAGGAATTTAAGAAACAAAACAGATGAACATATGGGAGTGGAAAGAAAGAAAGGGGGGAGAAACAAACCATAAGTGACTCTTAATGACAGAGAACAAACTGAGGGTTGATGGAGGGAGGTGAATGTTGGGATGGGCTAGATGAGTGATGGGTATGAAGGAAGGTACTTGTTATGATGAGCACTGGGTATTGTATTTAAGTGATGAATCACTGATTTCTACTCCTGAAACCAATATTGCACTATATGCTAATTAACAAGAATTTAAATAAAAATTTGAAGGTAAAAAATGAAAATAAATGTCACACAGTCAGCTTTCTTCAACATTACCATTATGAATATAGAATTATTTATATTAAAAAATGTATATGGTATGTATGTGTGTACGTGTATGTGTGTGTGTGTGTGTGTGTATATATATATATATATATATATATCCCACTACCCAATCAGAGCAGATTCTGATCATGCACAGTAACAGGGTCCCAGAGTTTCCCCCCGTGTAAGAAAATAACCCTTTAGAAAATTCATAGTGCGAGTTCCATGAGGGTCCTTGAGATAGGTCAAGGTAGCAAACAAAGTGGTGGAGAGTGGAGTGAGGACAGACACTTAGGGACTACTTAGCAACCCATACAAGATAATTTCAATAATTTCCTAACTTGTTCATTCTTACTGGAACACATCACCTGAATGTTATTCCTGTCAATTATGTTAAGAACATCAGCATAGAATTGGCAAGCTAAGCCATAGATGTGGTTGAGACCTATTGGCATCAAAAAAGAAATTTCTCTTATGCTTTAGCACCAGTCTTCCGTGGTGTAGTAGAGAATTTCTGTACCTATTGTTTTCATTAGCAGCTGATGAGCAGAGGGCATAGAAAGTCTCAGACCAAGCTATCATAATCAGAATGAAAAGATGTCCTATATCAGAGCTTCAGAAGACACCATGCAAGGGACAGGAATAAATTGATGTCCTGAGAGTTTAGTTTATCTTCAGTACAATTGCTCTAACATCAAAAACATCTTAGAAATATTAATGGATACAGATGGTTAAAAAAAAAAAAAAAGCCCCAAGAAAAGTTGGGTCTAAGGAACCAAAGAACCAAGAAATAAGCAGCCTGGACTGGAAACTTTGAGATAATAACTGCTCTACTCTAGCCAAATACCACCGAGAAAAACTGAAGCCCCACCTCCAACCCCACCAACAAAAACTGAATAAAGAACGAGAACTTCCACCCCTGCCACCCTCTAACTAGACACCACAGTGTCCCTGCTGCTGTGGTACTGGAGAAGACTTCTTCCCTTCCAACCTACCTATTTCCTCCACACAGACCCACCCTGGTAACTGGAAACCACAGGTTGTATCTAGACTTTCCAGCCCACCCAGAACACAATGCCATGCCACCCTTCACAGAAGTGGTCTCAGAGCAAGCCTAGCAGGGCTTTCCCCACTGCTCAGCAGTAAGGAAGCCATGACTCTCATACAGGCATCCACACTGTGAGCACTTTTCCTCTGCCTCCCGGCTCCCAGCCTGGGGATATCAGCAGAGGCATGGTAGGAATCCCCACCATCACCTGTAGCCAGAGTTCATGGAGAGCTCCTCCCCCGCCCCTTGTCAGAATCTGGACCTTTATCCCTACCTGGCAATAACGAGGCAACATCTTCTTCCTACCAGAGCGGTGTCAGAGGGAGCCTGCTCCAACACAATTTAAATAAGATCCAAAGTCTCATCATATAATTCCCCAAATGTTCCAGGTTTCAGCTGAAAATCACTCGTCACACCAAGAACCACAAATATCTCAGGTTAAATGAGAAAAGACAACCAACAAATGCCTCTAAGTTGGCACCAATGTTACAATTATTTGACACTTTAAATCGATGATAATAAAAATTAAAACGCTTCAATAAGCAACTGCAAATAGATCTGATTAAAACAAATGAATAAAAAATATAAAACTCAGTAAAAACTAGAAGACATAAAGAAGAACCAAAGGGAATTTTTAGAACTGAAAAACGTAATCTTCAAAATAAAAATCTCAGCACATGGGCTGGACAGCAAAATGGAGAACAGAGGGGAAAAAAAATAAATAACAGTACCACACAAACAGCCAATGTGAACAATGAAGAAAATATAAGCAAAAAATTGAAAGAAACTCAAAAACCATTATATTCATAGATATAAATATGAAGAGCCAGTACAAGAGATATTTTTTTTAAAGATTTTATTTATTTATTTGACACACAGAGAGAGAGATCACAAGTAGGCAGAGAAGCAGGCAGAGAGAGAGGAGGAAGCAGGCTCCCTGCTGAGCAGAGAGCCCGATGCGGGGGCTCGATCCAAGGACCCTGGGATCATGACCCGAGCCGAAGGCAGAGGCTTTAACCCACTGAGCCACCCAGGTGCCCCTACAAGAGATATTTTTGTGGTTACAGAATAGTCTTTTATTTCAACTGAACCTACGAATATGAATCTATAATTATTTCCAAATAAAAGTTTGTAAAGAGAGAGGAAAATACTAGTCAGACACTTTCTAGCTTTTTTAAAGGAAAAATTGAGGTGATTATTGATATATTTTGATTTATTTCTAAAACTGTATTTTCAGCTGTCTCCTGGTCCTTTTTTCTGTTTCTCTCCCTCCTGTCTTTAAGACTTACTAAGGGTTACTTTTCCCTCATTTCTTATTATTTCTCTATTATTTCCAAATTATAATATTTAAACTTATTCTGCTAACACTTATATTTTCTATTTACATATGCCTGTTTAACTGAACAAAGTAATAAACTTACTAATACTTACATAATTTCCTGAAAATATTAAAGAGCCTCTGGATAATTTCTTCCTGATGCATAGGCTACTTTGTCCAATGGTTTAATTCTAGCCCTATTTCACAAATTAGTTATTATTTTTTTCCCAGGCAACAGGGCTCTACAGTATTTATTCATCTTTATCAATAGCTCATCTCACCCTTTCTTTCATTATGGGCCTTCTATGTGATGTGATATTTTTTTCCACGTATGTTGTTCTTTAGAAATTTTTTAGTCAGTGTCTGTTTATAATAAACTCTAGGCTTTTGTTTTCCTGAAAACATTTTTATTTCCGCTTCACAACTGGAAAACATTCATTCTAAGTATTGAATTCTAGGTTGACAGGTACATTATCTCAGCACATAGAAGAAATTATTCCAGTACCTTCTGTCTCCTATTACTGTTGTTGAATATAAACTGTTTTTCAATTACTGCTGTTTTATAATTGATCTGTTTGTCTTCCTTGGCAGCTTTAAAAATGTTTCTCATTGTATTTGGTATTCTGCAGTTCAACTATGATATGCCTAGGTGGAGATTTATTTTTACGTATCCTATTTAGATTTCCCTGGATTTCTAGAATATCAGGGTTATTGTTGATCGAAAGTTTTGGAAAATTCTAAGCAATTTTGTTTTCTAATATTTTTTTTTCCATCCTGGCTCCTTCTACTGAACACCAAGATCAAAGAAGCCAAGTTTCCTGTTCTTTTTCCATTCATGCCTTAGGGCCAAAATCCAGCCGTGATGCTCATTTACCTTGGCTGGTTTGCTGCATTAGGAGTTCTGAAAAGTCCTTACAGTTACAGCAGTTGGTAACATGCTTAGACTTTTTTTCTGTATTTTAACTAATATTTTTTAATTCAATCAAATGTACTGAATTGTCGTATTGCCAGAATTAAAGTCTATTTAAGGTGGTTTTTCCATCTGTTTTATGCAATAAATTAAGTAGTATAATTGAGACATTGAGTAAGGCCTTAGTAAGGGATTCAGAGATAGCATGACAGCCTTCTGCAGGAAGACGGTATGTACTTGGTTTACGAAAGGAAAATAAAAAAAAAACGCCGAGCTGGGAAGTACTGATAGGGAAAATTACTTTCCTAAATTCCAAATAATTTTTTAAAGATATTTATTTATCTTACAAAGAGACACAGAGAGAGAGAGAGTGGAAGGAAGGGGCAGAGAGAGCCTTAAGCGGACTTCGAGCTGAGCGCAGAGCCCAAGGCGGGCTAGATCCCATGACCTTGAGTCCACGACCTGAGCTAAAACAGAGTGAGATGCTCAACCAACTTTGCCACCCAGGCGTCCCAAATTCCAAATAATTTTATCAAATAATTTCATTCAACAGTTAATTCAATTCTGACTTGAAATATTTTAACTTAACTTTTTACCTGTTTTATATAAAGGGAAATGTTCTAAACATATTATTTGTCCTTCTTCTTCCCTAGTTGTAGTTTTTCTTTAAAGCTTATGTGATTCTAATGATTCTATTATAAGTAAAAGATTTATACAGCCCACATTTGAGGGGATTTCACAGAGGCATGAATATTAGGAGGCAGGATCATGGGGCCACCTTCAAGTCTGTCTGCCACAATGGTAATTATACATTAATTATTATTATTTATATCTCTGAAAGAAAGAGAGGCTATACAGTTATGTAAAAAATGCCTCCCCACCATTTTTTGAAACACAAGTCTGAGATAAACCCACACAGGTAGATCAAGTCAAATCTGTAGTTTCCAGAATAATACTATCTACCATACAGGAGCTAATGGTAAAAATGATTGACTCCATCTGATTTCTTCTCTTTTTATACCAATAGTATGGCTTGATTGAAAGTTAGTTATGGGTAAGAATCATGACGGAACAATTCTACAATAATTTATTTTTAATATAAAAATTAACAAATTGAAAAATGAAAATTCATTGGCAAATCAGTTTTTCAAACAGCTGGTAGTAAAATATTTCTGCCTAATATTGTATTTAATCAAATCAGAACAATATGGATATGACAAGAAGGTGTTAAGATTAGGTTTTCAGATGTCCAAGTCATGACTGTTATCTGGCTTAGACTTATTGTAAAATGTCATTTATTCTAAGCTGCAGTCTGATGCAGCAGGGTGCAAAAATGAAAAGAGTTTTTAGAATCAATAATGTACAGTATCTAGAAAACTCTCCCTTCTGAAATGATTTCAATATATCTTTTTTATTTAAAAGAATATAAATGATCTTAAAATACTTTCTTTGCTTAGCTAGTAATACGGTTTTCTTTAGAGAAAATGGTTACATCTATGAGAATTTCACAAATATTAATAAATTTATGTAAAGTATTAACATCTATATTTTAAAATCTAATTTAACCCTAAGCGTCTGCAAAGTCCACTATGAGAAGAAAGACACTCTAAGAAAGAAGAGCTTGTGAAGTCAGTCCATAACACTACACATTGTGACCCATGATGCCTAGACATGGGTCCTCATTCCAGTAAAGTGACAATGCAGTAAAATTAGTCCATAAACCAAAAACAAATAAATGAGAATAAGAAGATCTACACTAAGGAGTCAAAACAATAACCGCCAGCTAATTTATGAAGGATTTCCTGACAAACCAGAAGTGAGGCCGTCTATAAATGAACCATGAATTCTGGAAGAGACGTTTTAGTCTCCTATAATCTTCTATAATCCAGTGATAGAGCATTGGCTACTCTTAAAGAAACTAGTTCTATTATGAGGGGTTCAAGGGCTCCCTGTTAATTTGAATCATGAGTGCTTTTAAGTGAAAAAATGTCAAATATATCAATGAAAACAAAGTGCCTTCTGACAATCCATTTAACTGAATAAACCCAAAACTTTTCATTCATGCAAAATGGATGTTTGAAGGTTATAATTACCCTATTAGTCCAAATGAAAAGACAAGAAACATAAAAATTAGAAAATTTGTCTTTGAATCATTAACTAATTATTGATTTGACCTGAGCAAATGGGATCTATGTAACCATTCTTTTTCTAATGAATATAAACATGGAAATATGGCCGAACATACAATTTATTTCACGTGTTTTAATTTTTCTCTTTAAATGTTATAGTCTAATATTTTACTTAATTTCCTTCCAAATATTTTTGTATTTTTTTAAAAAAAATTTAAACTTCAATAGGAAATTATACTTTCAGAAATATTTAACAATTCTCCCTTGATCCACACCCTCAACACAAAGTTGACTAGAGTCAACACTTGATTTTGTCAGACTTCTTAATTTTTGTCAATTGTGAAAACTGAGATTTAATTTTCAGTTACAGAAAACAATTCCCAGTCAAAACCATTGATATATTTGAAACCGTGGTTCATGATGATTCAAAGATGAAATATTTGTTTGAGAGGTTTTATATCTTGTCAGATTCCCCCATCTTCTTTACTAAAAATATATTATGTCTGTATGTGTCAAAATAAAAAAGAGTATAAAGAAAAAACTCAATATATTCTACTAATTAGCACAAGTGACAGAAAATAGACTGCCTAAATATGACATGACATAGGACTGTGCTGAAAACAAGACAAATTAGAAATGACTTCAAGGGCGCCTGCGTGGCTCAGTTGGTTAAACAACTGCTTTCGGCTCAGGTCATGATCTTGGAGTCCTGGGATCGAGTCCCACATCGGGCTCCCTGCTCAGCGGGGAGTCTGCTTCTCTCTCTGAACTCTCCCCTCTCACGCTCTCTCTCATTCTCTCTCTCTCTCTCAAATAAATAAAATCTTAAAAAAAGAAAAAAGAAATGACTTTAAATCAAATGAGTTAGGTCTGCATAAAAGGAAAACATGACAAGCAAATGTGGAAAAGAACACAGAACCAGAGCCTCATACTCCTTAGGTTCTTTTCCCACTTTTCTTACGGTTGTGCTTCTTCAGTCTCTTTTGCTGGTTCTTTTTTTATATCTATACTCTAAATGTGAATCTTCTTTGCAATTCTGCTTGTAGCACTTTTTTCTTTCACAATCCACCTACATTTGACCTTGGCCATTTTACTCATGCCCATTGTTTCCTGTATATATTTATCTCAGAAATAATTTTCAATGTTAATTTATCTTCTCCCCCACTGCTATCAGCTAAATATATACCCTCCTCATCATACGCATGGACTATTGCTTCCTGACTCCAAGCTTTCTCTCCCTCATCCACCCCCACATCTGCTATTAAAGTAATTTTGCCACAATGTAAATGTTAAGACATCATCATCCTGCTTCAAACCAATTAGTGGTTTGCCATTAATTATAGGACAAAGCCTAACTTCCTTAGCAAGGCATAAACACCCTTTATAAACTGGTAACTTCCTGCATCTCTGGCCTCAGGTCCGATCATTTTTTTTTTCTTCCTAGGTTCCTAATCCTACCCTACTGAATGACTTTTAGTTGCCCATAATTGTGGTGCCTCTATGGGAATGGAGTGCAGGGGCAATATGCAGTGGTAGAAATGTTTTCCTTCCCTGTCTACTTGGCCAACTCCATTTTTTTGAAACTTCATTCACATGGTTCCACCTCTACAAAGCTCCCATTCCCTCCCACAAATACAGAATGTAACAAGCTCTTCATTAATTCTACAACTTGCACATCTCTCACTCTCGGTATGTATTAAACAATTATAACTGTTTACACATATGTTTTTTTCTGTTATAGACTATTAAGGAAAATCTACACATTTCATCTTTATATCTTCAACTCATAGCAGAGTGCTTAAAACAGAATAATGCATAATGGCCAGTTTATATATGGAATAGAGGAACTGATGTATGCATTTCCAAAAATGGATTTGAAATGAACAGCAATTTTCCAATGTGAGAACCATTCTTGAGAAGAGGCTCAAAGCCTATTTTTTTCCTTTAAATTTTGAAGCCTTGGGGAAAAACTTACAAAGTCTGATGGGAGAAAATATATTAGCACTCAAACCATTCATTTTAAAAAAGAGTGTCAAGTTTTCGTGGAGTATAAAAGTACCCTTAAGAAAGACAAACCCCCTCTACTCTGGAATGCAGTGAGTTAGCTTCTCCCCACTCATCAGCATCAATACAGTAAAGGATATGTCAGCACTTTTGTAATGAGGCAGCTGTTCGTAAATAGTTACAACATGATTATATTAGCTCGCATTGGAGAAATGTTCAAAACATCTATACTGTGAGAATCAGCTATTACTAACTTACAACACAGCATTATATTAAGCCTATGTGTGCACAGTTAACACCTTCACACACAGTTTGGATATCCATACCTGAGTTAACTTTTGCGAGATATAAGATGTGGTTATATTAAAGCAGTCCTGCTGCAAGTAATGGCTCTTACATTTTTGCAACCCATAGGCTTGTGCAGTTAAACAGCAACAGCATAAGTATTACAAAAGGAGAATAAGTGACTCCCAACCTCTCCCAGCACACACCCAGATGAAGACAGAGAATAGTTTGTATTTGGAATGACTGCTATATTCCATAGCCTGACCCTCAGCTTTTATGGTCTGGCACTTCAATTTGCTATCTACATCCATTTCTAGTAAGTTCTCAAGATTACCAAAGAACAAGGGCACCTGGGAGGCTCAGTTAGGTGTCTGTCTTTGGCTCAGGTCATCATCTCAGGGTCCTGTGAGCTAGCCCCCACATGGGGCTCCCTTCTCAGTGGGGAGTATGCTTCTCCCTCTGCCTCTGCCTCTCACCCACCCTTGCCCCTGCTTATGCTTTTTCCCAAATAAATAAATAAGATCTTGAAAAAAATTGAACATAATAAAATTTTTTTTTAAAAACTAAATAGAAAAAGGAAAGAAAAAGATTACCAAACAATGTATAATCAAGATTGCAAATTCACTGCTGTCTGTAGCTTTCTAGTGGTTTGAATTCTGATTTCTTCTCAATATACAGCCTTCCTGAGTCATGCACCTGGAATGTTCGGTTAGATCCTAAATTTACTTGGTGAATTCCTTCTCCATCCATATAGCAAAGAGAAGATTCCAAAACAAAACTCTTGAGCCATATTCTCCCACATTTAAAAATTAAATTGTAATTCTATCTCCTGCTCTGTATTTAAAACTTCTTCTCTCTTTTCTCCATACTATCTTTTCACCTCCATCCTGAATCCTCCCTCTCTGCCTGGCTCCTCCAACACAGTCATTCTGTGTCCTTCCAAAACTCCATTAGTTCCAGACACAGCAGTTTGCCTGGAATTAACCCTCACCACCTTCTTCCTCACACCTGTCCCTAACATTAGATACTCTGCCAGCAACTATGAATCTGCCTTCCTTGTCTAGGAGTGCTAATGTGGCACAAAGTCTACAGTAAGGACTAAGAATGGTGCAAGTTATGTAAAAGTTTTATGACACTTTCTATTGAAAGTATTAATAAATCTTTAATTATTAATGTAAATATGTCCTTGGAAGCCAATGTTTTTTTCTTCCAAATTTCATTAAATTTCTTATTCTAAGCCCTTTTGGTCATTTATTTGAGATTCAATAGACTATCTCCCCTCTCTTGATAAGCCTTTTACTCTGCTAGGCTACAATACAGTTTGGGTTTTTCACTGATCAGAAACAACAACTTCTGAGTTCTGGTTCCCCAAGATTTAGATTTTAATCTCCTTATTTACATGGAGCATTTTCTATGTTTTTTCAATCTCACATTTAAAATAATTTTTTCGGGGCGCCTGGGTGGCTCAGTGGGTTAAAGCCTCTGCCTTCAGCTCAGGTCATGATCTCAGAGTCCTGGGATCAAGCCCCGCATCGGGCTCTCTGCTCAGCAGAGAGCCTGCTTTCCCCTCTCTCTCTACCTGCCTCTCTGCCTACTTGTGATCTCTTTCTCTCTGTCAAATAAATAAATAAAATCTTTAAAATAATTTTTTCTCCATCACAGGGATTAATTTCATCTATGTTGTGTTCTTAGTTCCTGATAAATGTCTCCCTATAAGACAAAGGGAAGACTGGGACACGGGGCCCAGTCTCGGAGAGTGTTCCGGGCAATTTGGCACAACCCTGAACATCCAAGAGCAGCTGTTAATAGAGAATGTGAGTGAAGGAGGCATCTGGTGGAGAAAGCGAAATAATAAATCTAGCAGATTGTCCAACTAGAGCATCATTTCAAAGATTTAAGAAAAGAAGGTGAAAGCAGTTATGATTTGTTTTGCCTTAAATGATATCAAAGTTGATTTTCCAGCAGTTCATATTATTTAGCCAGAGAAATGTTTTGAAATAAAGAGTTCTCCTTCTAAAAGAGCTCATCATCTCCTACAACACACCAGTGTCTTATTAGAAGATAAATATTTTTATTTTTTATTATTGTATACCTCTGTATCATTTCATGATGGGAAAGATGGTAACAAATACAACCAAGCCATGATTCAGAGCCAGATTACAGTCAGAAATATTCTTCCATAAAGAATTATGTCCTGAATTAACATGATCTTCTAGGACCCAAAGTAGAGAACTTATCAGAAGGAATAAAACCAGATATATCATTTCTGGTTTTTTCTTATTAAATGTTCCAATTGAATAGTTGAACTTTTTTTTGTTTTGTTTTTAAGGACATATTAATAAAGAATACTGAATTTACTGAAATGTGCATGTGGATGAGGAATTATTTCAACAGGAAGTCTGTAAATAATTGCCAGAATTTATCCTCCAAACTTTCTATATTAGATCTAACATATTTTGGCTTAACTATATACTAAATTTGATAAATGTACTTATTCTCTTATATTACTGGTGTTCAAACCACACTCCTTTCCTTACCTCCTAAGGTTTGTCATTTTCTAGATAACTGAGTTAATGTATTCACTTTGTTTTAGTAGTTTCCATAGCATAGAATGAGTATATAAACAATATAAGTACAAGTTTATATTGTTATAGATGTTTATAACATCTATAACATGTTTATATCATATAAACATGCTTATAATATATTTATATATGTTATATATGTCACAATGTAAATATAAACAATACAAATATAGAGGCTATTTAGTTTATATAAACTTTTATACTCTGACTGGCATTGTGCAGGGTACCAGTTTTGAATGACAAATACAAATCAACGGTGCTCAGTTTTTTAAATGATTAATTTTTCTATTGTGTGGTTTGTTTTTCACATATACAAGGTACACAAGCATCTATACTATAAATTTTAGTATATATAAAACATATTCATAATTTAATCTCTTAAAGATAAAGCATAAAATACTATCAAGTCTCCGTTTAAAATCCTAGTCCTAGTGCTTAAGATAAATAAGCACATTTTGCAGAAATCTGAAATATTCGAAAGTATTTTCCCTACTCTTATGACTATTGATCTTCTATTTGTGCAAACATGACTGCTCATCTTTGAAACAAAAATAAATGAGAAAATTCTTTTCAAATGAATACTATTGGAACATATCATAACACAACTCCCAGACAACATGCATAATAGGTAACATTTTAAAAGACAAAACCAAACACAAAAGACAAACTAAAAATAAACTACAAATAATAGCTGACCTCCAAGGACCAGATTAAAAAAAAAGGCAGAAAGAAGACAAGAGAAAGGCTGAAAAGTCAATCAAAAACATGGGCAAAAGAGTTCTACAGATAATTCTAAAAGGATATCATAATGGCCAATGAGCAAATAGAAATATGCACAGTTTCACTAGTTATCATGGAAATACCAATTAAAACTTCAGGTCAAGACCATTACACACCCATCAGAATGGGTCAATGAAAAGAAGAAAAAATATCAAGAGTTGCTGAGAATATTAATCAATTTATGCCCTGCTATTGGGTTCTAACTTGGTAAGTCCATTTTGGAAAATGGTTTAGCAACATCTACTACAATTAAATATATGTAAACCTAAGTAAATGGCCTAGATCATCCATTCTAAGTTGTACTCAAGTGAAATGTGTACTTTTGTTCATCAAAAGATATCTACTAGAATACACACTATAAATATGTTCTCAGTAACAAAAAAACCAAACACAATAGAATGGAGAGCTTGTGTTATATTCACGCAATGATATAATATATAAAGAATAAACGATCTACAACTACACAGAACAACATGCATGAAATCCAACGAACCTAATGTTACATGAAAACATATTAAAATGTAACACATTACATTATGTTAATTGTACAACAGCAGGCAAAGCTAATATGTTTTTTCCCATTTTCTGTTTTAAGTTTTTATTTAAATTCTAGTTAGCTGAAATATAGGGCATAAGTTATGTTATTGTAAGTCAGGTTGGAGTTTATCTTTGGCCAGATTTGGTGAGAAAGGAACAACAGATCTAGATGATACGAGACGGGCATCTGGGATGCTGACCATGATCAGTTATTTGGTCTGTGTGCTTGATTACATGATTGTGCTCAGTTTGAGAAAACTCATCAAGTATTAATTGAGGATTGGTGATCAGTGACTTTTATAAAAAGCATTAATTAACAAGTTTTTAAAATGTGCATCAATTTTCTAGGACTTCTATAACAAAATACTGTAAACTGGGTCTCTTAAACTTATTATCTCATAATTTTGGAGGTTACAAGTCCAAGGCGATGGTGTTGGGAGGTTGATTTTTTCTGAGGCTTCCCTCCACGGACACCTTTTCCCTGTGTCCTCACATGGTCTTTCCTCTATGTAGGTCAGAAACCAAGTCTTCTCTTTTCTTTCCCCCCTTCCCACCCCAAGTCATTTCTTGAGAGGAAGTAAGTCAAATTGATGTGGCCTATGACCTCATGACCTCATTTGGCCTTAATTACCTCGTTAGAGAACCTATCTCCAAATACAGGCGCACACTGAGGTACTAGGGGGTTAAGACTTAAACATATGAATTTCAGGGTGACACAATTCAGCCCACAACCACATATAATAAGAAAAGCTCAAGAAAATAAAAAAGATGAGAGAAATGTTTAAAATGCATCAGACAACAGAAATTATATTTTTTATGATTAAAAACAAAAGCTGATTCTTTTAGAAAACTTAAGAAGAAAAAGAAAACCCTCTAGCAAAACCAGTAAAAGAAAATAGAGAAAATAAGCAAGATACAGAAAAGAAAAAGGGACACACGAAGTATGGATTTAACAGATTTTAAAGATACTATCAATAATATTTTTCCAATGTCTTTGTTAATTTAGATGAGTCGGCAGTGCTTTTGGAAAACCTTGGGAATATGTATTTCAATGGTAAAACATATAGAATAAAGCTAGTTAGTGGTACATGGATACTCATTACATGTTTGTTTTTACTTTTCTGTATGTCTAAGACTTCTTTTAACTTTTAGAAAACCTTAGGTATCTCAAATTATAGCAATGCTTGCTATGGAATCAAAGAAAATTCCTAGGAATGAGTTACAGTAGCAGTGATTGGTATCCTTACTTGTAGTATATCAATAGGGAATAAGGAATAAGAGTCCTATGCTTTTTGTTTTCTATTGTAGTAAAGCAAAAAGGACTCCAAAATGATGTGAGCTTTGGGTCTCAAACTAAAATGGGAAAACAAAGGAAAGTTTGTGGTCTTTTGCATCCTGACTTTCTTCTAGTTATCAAGGAAATTTTTGCTCCCTCAGCAGTGCAATGTCTACAAGGACTTCAGATTTGCCTCAAGAAATTCTCTCCTTTCATTCTTAACTAGTAATATATTTCGGTATTTTGTTTATTTAAGCATATATTTATCAATTACCATATTTTAAATGTTTAACTAGGCTGTACTTTTTATTTTTAGTGATCCCTAATTTGATACCTTCATTTATTTATTTATTATCTCATTTCTTTAACAAGCTTCTACTGAGTCTTCGCCATACATCATGCACAAAGCTGGACATTGTGCCACTGGTAAGCAAAATCCACCTGCCACTGATCCTTAGGTAATTCAGTGATTCTCACACATTAGCATAGGACGCTCCTGGAGTCTTTTTAAAACATGGATTGCTGGGCTGCATCTTCACAATTTCTCATGTGGTAAGCCTGTGGTCCTGAAATCTGTATTTCGAACAAGTGGCCAGATGACTTACACTATTTTTATATTTAAATCTTGCCTTACAAATGTTAGTTTTAATAGCTCTTTTATCTTTTTTAAATCCTCTATTATTTTAAATCATTTCTTTTCTCCTCCTTCAACTCAGTGCTTATTTTGTTTTTAAATTTCTCCCATCATAAGACACGTCTCATTTTGAAACACGTTGTTTTTGTTTTAGTTGCTTTTGTGTACTCGAAATGATTTCTTCTGCCTCATCCTAATCATGATGAATAATTCTTTTAGTGTACTGTTGGATTCAATTTGCTGGTATCTTGTTGAGAATTATTCACCACTATCAAGTGGGATTTAATCCTGGGCTGAAAGGGTGGGTCAATAGTCACAAACTAATCAATATGATACACCCATTAATAAAAGAAAGAATAAGAACTATATGATCCTCTCAATAGATGTTGAATCAATAGATTCAACAAAGTATAGCATCCATTCTTAATAAAAACTCTCAGTGAAGTAAGGACACAAGGAACATACCTCAACATCATAAAGGCCATATACGAAAGACCCACAACTAATATCATCCTCAGTGGGGACAGACTGAGAGCTTTTCCTCTGAGGTCAGGAATAAGACATGGACATCCGCTCTCACCACTGTTAGTTAACATACTACTGGAAGGCCTAGTTTCAGCAATCAGACAAGAAAAATAAATAAAAGGCATCCAAATCAGCAAAGAAGTAAAACTTTCCCTATTCATAGAGGACATTATACTTGGTGTAGAAAACCTGAAAGAGTCCACCAAAAAATTGCTAGAATTCACACATGAATTCAGCAAAGTCACAGGATACAAAATCAACATACAGAAATCTGTGGCATTTCTATATACCAATAATGTAGCAGCAGAAAGAGAAACCAAGGAATCGATCCCATCCACACGTAAGATCCCATCAAAACCGTAAGATTTCTAGGAATAAATCTAACTAAAGAGGTAAAAGATCTATGTCCTCCTAATATCCTTTATTTTATATTAATTTCTGCTTTTAAACTTGCCAGAAATCTAAAGCCTTTTTCCCCCACACATTTTTAACTCCCTGCTTTTATAAAAATCTCCAAGTGTGAGAGGTACAGGAACTAGCCAAGCTTTAAAGAAAGGAATATGGAGGCCTTGTCTGGACGGCCTACTCACCCCTCCCCACAATTAGCCTTTCGGACCTGCTTCCCAATACAGTTTCCATATTTTCATTATAGGTGGCTCTCCAAAGAACAACAGAATCAAAGGATCGGTAACAATCAGTGACATAAACCCCGCCACACTGAAGGACTATTTGATTTGCTGGACCAATATTACTTTCTATATCTCGTGTTTTGACATCCTGTGACGTACATGTCCTAATATTCATTATCTTCTGACCAGGCAACTACAGAACTAGAAAGAAAATATCCAAATTACGTGACAAGGATCAAAGTATGCCCTTCGTGGAAGCTCAGATCCAGAGGGTGTAGCAGAATATCCTGACTTAACTCTAATGAGAAATACTCTGATGTTGGAATTCACCAGAGAAGAGAACATAACTTGTTCTAATCTAACCTAATACTAGCCTGCTTCTCACCAACAAAAATATAGCAGTATTTAAAGTAGCTAAATAAACTACAATTTAACATATTATTAGATTACCACTTTGATTTCTGACCTCTAAACTAACTAAGCAATTTCGGAAAAGTTTACTATGCCGCCAATAAGTTTGCCCCCACATCGCAATATTTCTCTAGCCTATGCCAACCACGGTGGTCATTTCCTAGTGGATGTCAAGGAAACAGACTCCAAGAGTGTTTACGAAGTGCTTCATGTAAATTGGTGTGCAATCACTTTAAAAGAACATTTTAAGCTCTGTACCGTAAATAGCCCAACTCAAAGCAATTGTAACTATTTTTATGCTGGCTATTTCTTTTTATAGTTGGTTAATTAAAACCTTCTGCTGAAGATGGCTATGAACTACTCATGAAAATCCCTTTCTGGGCTCAAAACAGAAAGGAACATCTGAGCAAAAGCCCAAAATTACTCATTCTTCAAGGGCAAACTATACTTGCTTTTTATAAATGATTTTGCCATGTGTTTCTTTTTCTTGTCAATCCCATCCGTTAAGGATTTTTTTGAATTTTATGATATAATCCAATTTAACAAAATGGTAATGCCCAAAATTTTACTCCAAATCTTTTTCTTCACTCATAACCTGGACTAGAAAATAAAATACAAAAACAAAACCCATACAATAACAAAAACAATAACAAGAAAAGCCTTAGTTTAAATATCCCCTTTCCTCCATTCCTCTCTCCAGTCTTCCCCACTTTCTTTCTTTTCATCCAGAGTAAGTCTGCAAGATTGTAAATAAATAAATACTAAACATAAACTTGAAATTATAAAATTTAAAAATCAACTTGATAAATTTGTGTCTAGTCACTCTATGCACTTAGTCAAAAGCTTTTCTTTTCCAATTGTGGAGAAAAACCCACATCACATAAATTTACCTTCTCAATATTTTAAAGGGTTCAGTTCAGTAATGTTAACTATATTCACATTGTTGCACAAGAAATAAATAGAACTTTCTCTTCTTGCCAATCTGAAAATCTATATCCATTAAGCAACAACATTCCATTTCTTCCTTCCCCAGCCTCTCAAAACAACCATTCTATTTTTCTATGAATTTGATGACTTTACTTATATAAGTGGAACTATACAAATACTGTATTTGTCTTTTTTTAACTGGCTCATTTCACTTAGGATAAGGTCTTTAAGGTTCATCTATGTTGTAGCAAATAATAGGATTTCTTCCTTTCTAAAGCCTGAATAATATTCCACTGAATGAATACAACACATTTTCTTATCCATTCATCTGGCAATGGACATTTAGGTTGCTTCCAATTTTTGGCTATTGTGAATAATGCTGCAATAATTATAGGTGTGCAAATATCTCTTCAAGATCCTGCTTCCAATTCTTTTGGATAGTTATTAGAGTTGGAATTGCTGGATTACATGGTAATTCCGTTTTTAATTGTTTGAGTAACTAACTTGCTTATTTTCAAAGAGTCCTCACCATTTTATATTCTCATCAATGGTGCATCTGATTTTTTCCACATCTTCACCAACACTTGTTAATTTTTGTTCTTTTGATAATGATCATCTTAACGGATGTGAAGTGATTTCTCATTGTGGTTTTGATTTGCATTTCTATAGGGGACAGTAATGTTGAGCATCCTTTCATATGCTTGCTGGTCATTTGTATATCTCCTTTAGAGAAATGTCTATTTGAGGCCTATGCCTATTTTTAACTGGGTTGTTTTTTTGTTGTTGTTGAGTTGTAGGAGTTCTTTATACATTCCGGATATTAACACCTAAACAGATACATAACTTGCAAACATTTTCTCCCATGCTATGTGGTGCCTCGTCACTCTGTTGTTTTCTCTAACGTACAAAAGTTTTATGTAATCCCATTTGTCTATTTTTACTTTTGTTGCTTGTGCTCTTGGTGTCCTATTCAAGAAATCATTGCCAAATCCAGTATCATGAAGCTTTTCCCATGTTGTCTTCTGAGAGTTATATAATTTTTTTTTTTACAATGAGAGTTATATAGTTTTATGCCATACATATGTATCTGTAGCCCATTTTGAATTAATTGTTGTGTATTCTGTAAGGGTCCAATTCATTCTTTTCAATATGTTTTTCCAGTTTTTCCAACACCATTTGTTGAAGAAATGTTCTTTCCCCATTGTGTGATCTTGGCACCCTTGTTAGGTATTATTTGACAATATGCATAAAGGTTTGTTTCTGGACTTTCTATTCCACTCGACTATATATATCTATCTTTATGTCAGTATCACACTTTTTAAATTACTCTATATTTATAATCTGTTTTCAAATTAGGAAGCATGAGCCCCCCCCCCTTTTTTTTCTTTTTCCAGATTGTTTTGGCTATTCAAGGCCTCAAGTCATAATCCCTATATGTCTACAGATGCCCCTGTGCTCCCTTGGGTCCAAGAAGGGAAGGCATTCACAATCTTGTGTGTTGTCATCAAGTTTATTTCTAAGTCTACAACAATATGATAGAGAACTCATCACTGCATGTAATATCTGAAGCCCAGTGTTTGGCACAAATTAGATAACTTCAGCACCTACTGCGGATGATTAGTTCAAACCTTGCCTCCTGGGTAGCAATTCTTTAGGGCTAGATGGTTCACTTCCTAGTGGTTGCTTGGAAAAGGTCCCTGGCAAGCCGTTAAAGAGATTTTGGGTCAAAAGTTTTTGATTTCTCTCTTACAGATCTTTCTACATCATGGCCAACTTCCCCAGAAGTGACAGTCTCATGATAAGATCCAGCTCCTCACAAGATGGTTGATAAGGAAGAAATGTGGACTTCAATAGATAAGGCCTCCGTGTACTTAAATTACATTCTTCCTGTAAGACAAGGAGCCACTTGAACGGCAGTGGCAGGCACACTGCTTGACAGAAAACAAGGATTCTCTATCAAGGAATAGAAAGCCTCTATCAAGACCCGTTTCACTACTGACTGCTGCATAGCTGTCAACCCAGTATTTTCTCTTTCCTTCCCTCCTGATTCAGGGCTAGGGACAGATTATTGGTCCACTTTTTTTTTTTTAATTGTAACTTTATTTCAAAATCTTATTACCTTTTTCTAACAGGGACCTTGATTAGAGCTTCCATAATGATTGTGATGGAACTTTTAACTCTGAATCTCGCCAGGAAACTATGAGGGATGAGGAGGGTAAATTGGTCATCAGTCGTGTTCTCACAGAAAAGTTCTCAAACTCTGGATCTTGAATTCTCTCTTTCCAGAACTCAGTACAGCTATTATCCTTATTATCAGCTGTATAGTAAAACTTGTAAGCAAGTTTATTTTTTAAAATATACACCCATTATGTTCTATCTAATAAATATGCAAGCTTATTTCGGATGATATTAAATACTTGTCAGCATTATGGCACTGTATTAAAATACATTTTTTAATCAGCATCTTCCCCAATCCAGAAAGGTACACAGCTCTCCCTCACTCTGAGTTTTTACTACCATCTTCAAAAATATAAATACATTTCTTCATGCTAATTTACTCTACTTTGAATATAAAAGTAACAATTACACTGAGGCTACATTAGCCAAATGAAATGTGTTACTGATAAGTAAAAAATATGTGCACAGAATTTTTGTCTGCTTTTGAAACAAATTGTTTGATCTGTTTTCTCATAGCAAACTGGCTTACTTTTACCACCAACATAAGTACAACCTCAGCAACTATGTTAACTCAGTAACTGTGGCACAGAAATTCAAATTTAGGTTAAGTATGATTGTGGAGTTTTATTAAATTATTTCTTGATAGCAAAAGAATTGGCCCCTACGAATAATCAACTCACATAAGTAAATGTAAGAATTAACTATTATTGCCATAAAATGGGTTTGTTTTGTTTGTGACTAGGCAACACCGCTTCTTAGAAAATCTTCAGAGAGTCAGCAGCTAAACCCGTATCATCTCTCATTTACCAGACTGTGCATGGCAGGTTTCACACGGCAATGAAAACACATTATAGATGCTTTTAGCCAAATGTTACTAAGCTTTCATCAAAGTGAAGGTCTATGCTCAAAGAATAGCTTTTCAGCTGCTCACATATGGCATGAATTCATAGTCTCCACCAAATCCAAAATGGTCCCGGAAGGAGATAGAAGAGTAAATGTCAAAGATCCTTGGATTCCTGCCAAACTTGGTTCCCCTCCTTGAGCTTTGAAGTTTGGAATCAGTTTGAATTCTAAGGGGAAATTTTTTTATATTATCCTTTTCAACTTGGCCTAGGTTGAGAAAAGGGATTACTTCCTTGAAGACAAAAAAAACTCTTGCCAGCTGCTAACACTAGCTTGTTATAACCTTTGAGTAGAAAGTCAGAAAAGTTACTGTTGAATTCAGGAGAAGGGATGCTGTTTCCTGCTTATCTTCCAAGAACAAAGGTATCCAACTACACAGGGTAATGACTGAAAAAAGAGGATGGCTGCTCTTCATATATTTAAACAAATAATTCAAAACATTTCAGAAAAAGGCAGAGTAGACAACTCTCTTCCTATTCATTGACCCCTAAATTGTTCAGCCAATCAGACAGCTCCTTTCAGAGAGGCATCTCAGGGGTGAGGGGAATGCAACATCAGGTCCCATGAAGTTTATATATTCACATAGTTTAAATATCATAACAACCATTAAAAATAGTTCTTTTTATCATGCTCATTTTGGAGATATGGACACTAAGACATAAGAGGGCTAGGGAAGGGGAGCAGCTGCTGTTCTATCAGTAAAAAGCAGCTAGACCAACATCTGAACCCTGTTCTATATATTGCTAAAAACATGCTTTTCTGACTCTACCAGAGAGCCTAATTTGATACTCTAAGGGCCAGAAATGATCCACAGACTGTTTCATTTGGCCTGCATCATGATTTGGAACACTTTAGAATTATATGCCAAACTTTTTAAAAAGATTTTACATAAAAAAAAACTGAAAAAGCTGGCTTTTCTTTGTGGGGACAACTGATTGGAGCTCAACAATGACTGTATTCCTTAGATGGGGCATGGCTTCACCACAGATACCCTAATTCCTTTTACATCCCTCGCACCAATGTTTAGAGGTTTACCTTACAGGGCTTTTTAACTTATTGTTATGGACTGAATTTTGCCCCCTTCCGAATTCCTGTATTGAATCCCTAATCTCCAAGGTGACTGCATTTGTAGCCAGGGCCTTTAATGAGATAATTATGGTTAAATGAGGTCACAGAATGGGGCTGTAAGATAAGACTAGTAGTCCTTATAAAAAGAGGAAGAGACCCTAGAGACCTGCACTGACAGAGAAGCCAGATAAACACCAGCAGGAAGAGGTCTGCTGCAAGCCAGAAAGAAAAGTCTCACCAGAAGCCACATCTGTTTGTACCTTGATCTTGACCTTCTAGCTCCTCGAAAGTAGGAAAATAAATGTTTGCTGCTTCAGCCACCTGTGCTGTAGTATGTTTTTAAGACATGCTGATCAAACTATTCACTCACAGCCAGCTATCTTCATTCATTTCATTTCTGTTATGTGCCTGGTCCCTTTCCCTGTGTTTGCTATATGATGGTTTTCTACCCTGCCAAAGAGAAAATACCTTGAGTTATACTAATTTTAATATTCTCATCCTAACCTGGTGTTCATCAGATTATCCTAAAATTTTGGAGGGTCAAGATATAGATTTATTAGAAAATGATATTGTGTAAGATTTTGATGTGAAATATCCTGTTAAGCAAAACTTAGGCAATATATTTAAAGACTTACTCCCAAAGGAGAGCAATGTTGACACAATAATAAGATTGTATTTACAGAAAAGTGTGCACAAGATATTTAGAGAATGTTCGCCACAGTAATTAAGCAAAGAAGCTTAAATTTTTCTATAAATTATGAATTATTTACAAAGGGCATGCACCATTTTCACATGATCACAAACTACTTATGACCCGTTTGCCTCTGTAACCACAGGGCCCTCACAAGTAGGTGCTCAACCAATACTTGTGAAGAGAAGGAGTGGATATTCCAGACCCAGCATAGCTCAAAGGAAGTAGGCTAAATCCAAGAGACCTGGTTTCATTCCCAAGTCCTTCAGTAACTCTGCAATGTTACATAACTCCCTAAACTTAGCCCAGATTTATTTTTACCTTAGTCAATGAAAGGATTAAATTCACATTTTGCCTATGGACATGAACACTCTTATGATCCGAGAACAGGCACTGATTTAAGAACTTGTAAATGGGGTTGTTTTAATAAATAGCAAACTTATCTTTCAAACAGTGGGTAACAGTCCTCTGAGCCAAGGCAGGGATAGTATTCTATCACCTGTCCTTTAAATGCATGTAATGGCAAAAAGATGAAAAGGAATTGATGTAATATGGGTTTCTATATAGGAAACATTCATCCCAATAAATCACTGAAAACAATTTTTACTATGCTATCATTTAAAAAAATCTCTTAGAAATTTCACCCATAACTAAATGTCTAAGGAAAATGTACAAAGGAAACTGTACAAAAATTTACAGTATTGTTCCTGGACTCTGATTTTGAAACATATGTTGAGGGAATTAATAAAAGTTATTTTTTAATACTAGATGAATATTGATGAATAACTGCTCCAGTGCATTCTCTGTAATCTCAAAGAGTTAGTGTAGTTGTAGAAGCATCTAATTTATTCTGTGGAAGCAAGTATGTAGTGGAGCAATTAAATTTGTTTAAATGGTTTACCAACATGTTTTTTTTGATAATATTAGACCAAATTAATCACAGTAATGTCTTTTTTGATAAGTTACTGTATTTGCCAATATTTCAAATTCTATAATTGCATAGAAATTACCCTTCTTCCTTTATTCATACCTGATCCTTTTTTTCCCATGTTGTTCTTTGACAGAAACAGCTTTTTTAAACAATTATATTAATGATGCTAATAACCATACTTAAGAAAATAAAATGAAAAGCCCATTCACTTTATGAACCTCTTGACATTCAAAGAATTCTGTCATGTCTAAAAGAAATGTTTGGTAAGAGATGGGACTTTCAAAATTTAGAGGTCATTAGAAAATTCTGGAAACATTTTTTAAAAACACAAAACACAGGCCTCTCCAAACATGTAAATCTATATAAAACATTCAAATTACACTCCATGAATTTACACTATGTCTGACATACGGACTATACTGTTCCTGGAAATAAGGTACACCATATATTTAAATCATAATTAGATGAAAGTAGATTATTTTTAGCCTCCTCTCCACCAACAAACAACACACTTAGCCTACTTCCAAATTTTACTGATAGCCAGAAGAGCGCTATAACTCACAGCTAGACATTGAAAGAAGACGTATTTGTGTGAGTTTGTTTCTTTTTATGTGTATATCTACAGATTAGGGTGTATTTGCTTGTATTATATTGTACTGAAAATATGAGAGGTTTTTTTTCCACTATCAGTCTTCTTCTAGGATGAAACTCCTTATTATCATTACAAGCCACACAACAAATGTTCAATAATTTTTGACTCATCAACAACTATATGCCAGATAATTTTACTTCACACTCAAGATTAGCAAATAAGACACGATCCCTGCCTGCCCTGTGAAACTTGCCATCTAGTGGAGAAAAACAAAAATGAGGTATTATCAGTATGATGAGTATTAAAAATAAATGAGCAAAAGAGAGCAGTGGGGTGCTATGGGAATGTATAACATGTCAATTTAACTTACTTTAGAGAGTCAAGGAGGACCTCAAGGAGGAACATGTATAAGATGAGACTCAAAGCATTTGTAACATTGAACGAGACAATTGAATGAGACAATGATGGGGAAAGAACATTTTGGACAGAGCCCAGCTCTGTATGAAGTCCTGTAGCATAGAGAGGGAAAGGGTAAGTCTGCAGACAATGGTGAGACAAAAACAGAGTCCTTGAGCAAAAGGAAGACAGAAAAATGAGATAAGACAAGAGTAACTTTGCAATATGTAAAAGATAAGAGGATTCCTTCCCAAAAGTAATTTACAATCTATGTATGAGAATGTATCACACATGTGAAGCATAAAAAACACATTTGTAGGTCAAGATGATAAGAACTAAAATTAATAGAACTGCATACTACAGACTGTATATAGTCTAACAAAAATATTCAGAAGATTTTGGTAATATTTGCTATTTCAAAAGCTTTACAATAATGAAGTTATCTTTAATAAATGGCTTTATCTCTCTTACTTTAAATTCAATGGGAATAGAAAGTATATTAGGTAAAAAGTTTTTTGAAGAATTTGAAAAATAAAGAAAAAATACAAACTTACGACAGAAAAATTAAAATAAAAATACTCCATGAACAAGTGTAAATTAAGGGGTTTGCATCAAAAATAAAAGACTGAAGAGTTAAGATTTCAATTTTTCAAGTAAGTATTTAAAAAGAAGAATTCAAACAATTATTTATGTTCACGGGAGACAGTTGAGGAAACAGCCATTTTAGGTCATAAGTAGTTCCCTGAGAATGGATCATGTTATATTTATCTAAAAATTTTTCCTTCTTAATGTCTGAACCCAAATAAATGTAACACATTATTAATACAACTGAGAGTAGAGTGTAACTTATGTTCATATTTTCCTGTCTAAGGTGCTCAACTCTGTTAACTGTATGTCAAATATATGCATACACACACACACATAAACGCACCTCTTAATCATGTCAAATTCCACTGTAGTAAGATTGTATGCTATATTGTGAGTATATTTTATGCTACTGTGATTTCTGAAGGAGTAATTGGATATTTTGAAATGTTTGGACAATTCAGTCTCTTCATCAGAGATAAAACAAGTAAGTCAAGTGGTCAGTGGAGGTTTATCAGAATGCCAATTTCTGGTGGATAGCTCACTTTAGTTCAATAATAATCAGATATTTTCTTTTACATATTGCTACAGAACTACAGATGATAGAAGTTTGGATATTTTCCCAGAAATGACTTTGAGAGCAAAGGCAAAAGAAGCAGACTATGGTTTTGTTCTGCTTAATCATGACCCCATCTCAGTTTTTGTAAATACTGAAATGATGAGCCATATCAGAAAACTGTATGCTGTTTAAAGTTGGGCCAATGACTCACGAATGCCTGATGAGGGATTTTTCTTACCATATCTGGCCACCTTCCAGAACCCAGAGGAAAATGTTGGAGGGGCTGTGCTTCCTTTTTATGCCTAGCAACAAAAGCTGAAAAGGTAGGGAGAGGAGTGCCTGGGTATCTCAGTCAGTTAGGCGTCCGACTCTTGGTTTTGGCTCAGGTCATGATCTCAGGGTCCTGAGATGGAGCCCCAAGTCAGGCTCTGAACTGGGCATGAAGCCTGCTTAAGATTCTCTCTCTTCCTCTGCTCTCCCCCAACCATGTGTACGCTCTCTCTCACTCTCTCTCTCTCTCTCTAAAAAAGGGGAAAAGAAAAGAAAAGGTAAGGAGAATTTCAGAAATGTTTTGATGTGTTAAGAATCAAGCAAGCTAGTAGGTGTACTGCATCTACAAAGATGATTTTCCCCTAGTTGGGTACAAATCTTCCCCTCTGGCTGCAGCAATAGCACTAAACAGATTTGAAAAAAGAAGAAATGTCTGTTGTTTATAAGTACTCCCAAATACTGCATAAACATTGATACTAAGGTTAGAAATAGTAACAGTGGACTGTATAGACCCTTTCTTTTGGCAGTATTTCAATAAAGACTTTTAGGTCATGTCGTTTGGTGCTGATCATTGCTTGAATACTGCAAAAGAGATGTCTCAAAGCACTTTCCATAATGGGCATCACACTAAAAGAGCAACTTTTCTAGTACTTTTTCCTCTGGAAAAGGACAGTGAAATACGGATTTGCAATGCAACATTACAATAGACAAAGTACTTTGATACGCCCACTAAATTGATTTTAAGGTGGGCATTTATCGAAAAGAAAAACGTTTCATTTGGTCTGATTTTGAAAGATTCCAAGTTTTCGTTTTCCAAGGAAGACAAGGGAGGACTAGATGCATAATCAGTTTTTTGATGGTGCCCTGCTCCTATCTCAGTATCTCAATTGCTTCCACATGTCACACACATATCTTATATGGATTCAGTAACATTCTTGCCCACAAAACAGGTCAGACGTGACAAAAAGTTATGCCCCAAAATTGCCCTCACAGTGAGAGAGGTAAACCTTGAATACAAATCAATCAATCATCTCTAAGTGAAATAATGTTGAGATGTCTTCCACACATCTATCAGAGACTTCAGAGAAGACTGACAACTGGCTGCCCACTCAATAACACTCTTTGTTAGCTTTCCCGGTGCTCTCTAACAGTGCTTCCTGAGACCTCCTCCCAGTAAGTGACTCACATCCAGACTATTCGTCTGGGGTCTGACTTTGGAAGAACCCAAACCAATATACTCCCAAGATTATTAGAGACAGCTCATAATCTCATGGTATTTCCAAGGTAATATTCTAGGGCAGTATTACTAATATTAAGAAATCTGTGGGAAATTTCTTTTTAAATCTTAATTACTCCGACAAAAAATTAAGATAACTCTGTTGTCTTCATTAGGCCTGGCTTAACTAAGGACAAGATTTATTTTGAAGCAAAATTTGTGTCCAAGGAAAACAACATACAACAAACAGTCCATCACCTCCTCTTATAAATCCCCAAACTTGTTCTGTTGTTTTCCTCTTTGTTCTAGTTTTTTTCGCGAATTACACTTTTGAATATTGACAGAAAAGTACAGAAAAGAAATGTCAGGAATGTGTGTCTGAACAAACAGGAAAGGTCCAATGATAACTTAAAATCACTAGAAATCACTAAAATCACTTAAAATCACTTAAAAATCACTAGAAGATGTGAGTTATTACACATACAATTCATAAGCAGCCTTCACCTGTATGAAAAAACAGAAGTCCAATACGAGGAGCACTAGTTCAAATACAACTGAAATGGTAGCTAAAAAGAAAAAAGCAACCTGAGAATCATCAGTGCAAATTCCCATAAATTCTGAGTCCATTTGATAAAATTTGGCCCTCCTGCTTCAATTCCATAATTACACTATGTAACTTTGAAGCTTGACATTAAGGAGACTTTGCTAAAGTTTAAATTTTGAGTGTAGATCAGCAATTAGTGGATGCAGAAATTAGACCAGATCCTAAAGGGATGGTTTATATCTTTAGAGCTGTTGGGGAAATTATTTCACATTACATCAGACAACAGAGTAACCATTCATCTCAAAACTTGATCTCATCACCTGCCTTGCCAAATGCATTTATGAATGTATGTATGTATGTTTTGCATTTCTAGAAAACAGGTCTGCAGAGTAGAAACAGAAAATGTAATCATAAAATGCAAAACCTGAAACATTTTAAAATCTAAAATAAAAAATACTTGATAATTCCCCAAATCAATATTCCACTTTGCAAAATTCTACTTTCCTGATCTACTACACTGAACACATCCCATCACTGTAATTAAGTCGCAAGGCACCTGCTAATACTGTACTTGCCATAACATGCCCAGGAAGAAAAAGCTGAAAAGACTATCAGTGGTTTCAGTAATTGTTGAACCACCTGTGCTGCCAAATTATGTAAAAATTCAGATCTGCTCATTACCCAGAAACTTGCCTCATTTCAGAAAAAGCTGTTTCTCAAGGGAAATTCTTGCTCTTCACTTCCACCTATTGGAAATTCTTAAAAACCCTAACAATAGAAATACTGAAAGTTAAGAATTACAGGGGATAATGTTTTAAATAAAGGCAATGCAACACTTCCGGTGTTATTTCATATTTCCTCACATATCAAACCCCTAATTAGACAATTGAGGACTGTGTTGTTTCATAAGATCAATTACAACAGTTCACAGAGTATGGAAATCATCTGTGTACAGATGACTGGAAGAGTCCCCTCCCCCTACTTTGCATTCTCACTCATACCTGTGCCTATTTTAGCTTCCCTACCAATTCTGACAAGTTGTCTTACAAAATCTTGAAGGTGGTTAAGGTTGCAGAATGTAAACTTTCAATTTTCCCTCATGCCAGATTTTTGATATTTTAGTGATCCTCGCCTCCTTGTGTAAAATTCTTCCTCAGTAGCTTGCACCCTTCCAGAATTTCAAGAAACTGAAAACCTCTATTACTTCATCCAAATTTGGAATAAGCTAAATTGCATCTGTCCCAGAATAGATCTGAGTTTACAATGACAGGAGTCACATAATTCTGTTGATCCCTCGTTCTGATCTGGCATATGTGATTATTCCCCCATCCCAGTTAGAATTGCATTTGTTCATCATTTTCCCCAAATAATGTTAAAATTTTTTGACATGGCTCTTGTTATGCTTCTTCCCTCAATCACCATGGGATGAACCGCTTCATCCTCCAGTAGTTAACATAAATAGTTATTCCTACAAGTGCCTACAAATGTCTCCCTACAAATGTCTTAGATATATTTAATAGTTATCTCACCTTAGGGTTCTCTATTTTTTCCCTGCCTTCATATCCATAGCTATTGTCCTTCTGACTCTAATTTAAAAATATATCCAAGGGACGCCTGGGTGGCTCAGTTGGTTAAGCGGCTGCCTTCGGCTCGGGTCATGATCCCAGGGTCCTGGGATCGGGTCCCACATCGGGCTCCTTGCTTGGCAGGGAGCCTGCTTCTCCCTCTGCCTCTGCCTGTCTCTCTGCCTACTTGTGATCTCTCTCTCACTCTCTCTCTGACAAATAAATAGATAAATTCTTTAAAAAAAAAATATATATATATCCAAAACACATCCATCCATTCTTCTACCTCCATCCCCCACGCGACCATCATTTCTCACTAGGACTATGCCCAATATTTTCCATTTCCTCTTTTTGCTGTTCTACAGTCCATTTTCCACATATCAGACAAAGAGTTTTAAATATACATGAATAAGATCAGAACATCTTGCTAAGTATCACACCACAATGGTTTCCTACTGGACTTGGCGGGGGAGGAAGCAAGCCCCCTTCTGTTACCTACCAAACCATACAGGATTTCTCCTCTACCTCTCAGGCATAATTTGAAATGTCTCACACTTACTTTATTTTAATCATATATTTCTATTTTTAATAACCTTAATTCCTATTTTCTAAGCATCCTAAAGTCATTTTTCCAGTAATTACTTTCTTTAAATATTCCTCCAACTCAAATGTTACTTCCCCAAATCTTTGGTTGTCTTCTTTATGTTATTCAGGTCTTTGAATAGTTACTTCTCCAGAAAGAAGTTTCAATGTTAATTCTCCAGAAAGGTGTCAGATTTCACTATCTAATTCAGCCACTCAGTAATTGCTTAATTGCTTGACATACATTATTTACATTATTTTACAATGGCTGATATTATAAAAAGTTATTCATTAAATAATTATCCATAGTGATGTCATTGACAAGTGTAAACAACCTGAAGATCTAATCTTAGGACATGGATTGTTTTTGGCCTATAGCAGCTTTCTGTAAACATTTGTTGAATGAATAAATGGATGATTTTATGAATGAAAGGCATTTATTATAACATATATATACACACACATATGTAATATACATATGTACACAATAACTAACCATAATAGGTTTTCAACAAATACATTGTGAGTGAAAAAACCTGATTTTACTCAATCTATGTTTTTACAAATATTATTGTGTGTCTATTTCCCCTTTCTCTATAGCAGATAATTAACTATGTCTCTTCTGTATGCCAATATATAGTGTAGAAATAAATGTCAAAAGGAGATGGTCTGCTGAGTGGACCATGACCACCAAAGAATTTATGCTGACCAAGAATACGTCACTAGTGAAGGCAGGCATGTATAAATATGAAAGTTTTTACACAAATATTGAGCTAAAGAATGTTGGCCTATGAAAAAGAGAATTTAGAAATATTTTCTGTAACAGAGAAGTTAGGACTATTACATTAATGAACAGCTCTAAAGAAGGACTAAAACATGTAGCAGAATGGTTACCACTGATAACGAAGTTGGCAAGACAGGAGAGAAAGCCGAAGAAAAATTTTAGTTAAGATGCAATTTGGAGGACAAAAGGTTTAGTCTAATATGATTTCTGTTTAAAAAACTTACAAGGAAGTTATAGTAAATGCCAAAGTAAGCATAAGTCAGGAAAATTATAGTAAATATAAAGGGAGTTGGGGGGGAAGAACGAAATGTCTGATGTTCACCTTTTAAATTCCCAAGAGTGGCTCCTTCTGGTGAGAGGAGTGGGATTAGATAATGGTCAAGAAATGGAGTTTGGAGCTTTTTACTGCTTCACATAAAGAATGTATCCATGTATTACCTGTGAAATTTTAAAAATAAAATACTGAAAGGGATGTGTGCATTCAGGCCTACCAATCTGGGAAGGGATATTTGAAAAATTCATAAACAGGAACTGGCAATGCAATAGCTGTTTCTCCTTTTTGTCAGTAGAGATGAGACTTATAGATTATAACCACTGCTTTTAATCAAAGGAAACCAAAGTCAGTGCACTTTATTAAGACTGACTCCACATAACAACTAGAAAAACTGAAAAAAAAAACAAAAACCCTCTTTAAAAACCATTATGAAACTCTCTCAGTAGGTCAACCTCACTAATCTATTTAGAGGGATACTTCTTGTTTGTTTCATGTCTAATGAGACTCTGCCACTCCGAGGATTTGATGGATTTAGACCATGGGGAGGTTGTGAGCAGATACTACTGAATACCACTATCTTTGCTCCACAGAAAGTCAGGATCAGGGTCAGGACACTTCCATCATTTGCTGAGTCATTAGCCTGTTCTCAGAGGTATATGGTCCACGGGATCAAGCCCTCTGTTTCTACTCCATTACCAAGCAAGTCAGTACAGGACACAAAATGGGGCTAGCAGATGAGGGTTCTCAATCCAAGACTTCTTTACAAAGACAGGTTACAGAAAGACGCTAAAGAGCTGCTAGTTTAGTAGGTCCATCTTCATGTAGTCAGCAGATGAAATTTTTCCCAAAGGAAAGCTTCCTTAGTTTATGCACCCAGAATTCTCACAAATTAAGAAGGAAAAATAGAGTAAATAAAAAGCAAAATCAGTACTTTTATATTATAGTAAAGATTAAAAATACAAACAAAAAGATACATAAAACTTAATTGTTAACCCCTCTATTCAAAAATAATTCATACCTCCATGTGGAGTTAATTCCTTTACTATTTTTCTATGATTATGTGCATGTATATTTTTTACTTCCAAGTGTGAAAACATAATATACTTACTAAATTTTAATCTTTTTTGTAGTAATAAATTAAGGTGCATTTTGTACAAAATCATTTTAAGCTTAGTCTTTTTTTAAAAATGAGATAAAATTTACAAACATTATATAACACAAAGCTTAAGTATTTGATGAATTTTGACAATTACCTATGGTATAAGAAAGTAAGAAACAGTACTTCTGTCTCTCCAGAAAGTTCTCTTATGCCTTTCTCCATTCAATCCCAACCTTACCAGAGGTAACTGCTTTCTTATTTCTACTACTGGATTAATTTTGCTTATAGCTGGACTTCAAATAAAAGAGATTATACAGTATGTATTCTTTTGCTCAACATAATACTTAGAGATTCATACATGTCTCTTGAGTGTGTTGCTTTATTCCTCTATTTCACTGTAGAAGACAATTTGCTCATCCCTTTTCCTTTTAGTAGGTATTCCCATTATCTCTAATATTGAAATTTTATAAATTGTATAAGTATTCCTATACAAGTCATTTTGTGGACTTTTGTTTTTATATCACTTTTGTCATTAACTAGGAGTGGAACTTCTTGGTCATGGGATGGATACAAAATTAACTTTATAAGAAACAAAAAGTTTTTCAAATGGCTTGTGCCATTTTATATTCTCATGTATGAAAATTTTCAGTTGCTCCAAAATATTGCCAATAATTGGTATTGTCAATGAATAGTATCTGGTATTTTCATTATTTTTTCTTTATTCACTCTATTGGGTATAAAATTAGATCTCATTATAATTCTAATTTGTATTACCTGATGACTAAGAATGTTGAAGACATTGTGACTTATTGACAGCTTTTATTTTTTTTGTGAAGTGTCCAATTTTTTTTTCACCCACTTTTTAATGGTTGTCTTTTTATTTTGATTTGTCCACCACTGGGATCTAACTTCTTTGTGAAATATATGTATTGCAAAAACATGTTCTAGCCTGGGGCTTGCTTATTTATTTTTTTAATGTTTTCTTTAATGGGAAGAACTTTAAATTCAGATGAAACTCAATTTATGTATTCTTTATGGTTAGTGCATAATTTTTTCCTGTCTACAAGATCTTTACTACAAGATGCAAAAAGATTCTCACATGCTATCTTCTAGAAGTTATGGTTCTAGCTTTTATGTTTAGGTCTAAAATAATCTTTAATTTTTGTTGACTTTTTCTTCCTTATTTTTTTATTATTTTTATGAATATGTAGTTGCTCTGACATGATTTGTTAAAAAATTTTTTCCCCACTGTATTAACTTGGCACCTTTGTCAAAAATATTTGAATAATATTGTATCTGTCAAGATTCTTCACTGTATTTTACTAATATATTCATCTATATTTATACCAATTCCACATTGTCCGATTACTATTGATGTATATTTCAAAGTCAAATTTAGGTTGCTATAATAGAATCCCATAGACTGGATGGCTAAAACAATACCATTTATTTCTCCCAGTCCTGGTGGCTCGAAGTTTGAAATTAGGGTTCCAGGATGGTCAAGTTCTTGATAAAGGGTCTTTTCCTGGTTTACAGATGACTGCCTCCTCACTGTGTCCCCACATGGTAGAGAGATCTCATGCCTCTTCCTTTTTTTTTTTTTTTTTTTTTAAGGATTTACTTGAGAGAGAGAAAGAATGGGGGAAGGGCAGAAGGAGAGGAAGAGAATCTCAAACAGATTCTCCAGTGAGCACGAGCCTGATATGTGTCTCGATTACATGATCCTGAGATCATAACCTAGGCTGAAATCAAGAGTCCAACACTCAATCAACTGAGCCACCCAGATGCCCCCCCTTCCTCTTTTTATAAAGATATTTATCTCATCATTAGGGCCTGATGCTAATAACCAAGGCTCTACCTCCAAACACCATCACACTGGGGAGTACAATTTCACTGTAAGAATTTGGTGGTGAAGGGAGACACAAATGTTCAGTCTGTAGTAGTATTCAGAATTGTTCTGGCTCCAATCTTCTGAATTTCCATGCGAATTTCAAAAAGAGCTTATTGATTTCTTCTAAAACCTTTTGTTATTAATTATTAATTTGTTAGTCTCTGTTATTAATTCAGATTTTTGACAGATCTATAGGCTTAGTAAGAAGTGACATCAAGAAAATACCAAGTCGGGGCGCCTGGGTGGCATAGTGGGTTAAGCCTCTGCCTTCGGCTCAGGTCATGATCTCAGGGTCCTGGGATCGAGCCCCGCCTCCGGCTCTCTGCTCGGGGAGCCTGCTTCCCCCACCCCTGCCTGCCTCTCTGCCTACTTGTGATCTCTCTCTGTAAAATAAATAAATTAAATTAAAAAAAAAAAAGAAAATACCAAGTCAATCAATTAAAATTGTTTATTTCTGCACTTAGATCTTTAATTTTTTTCTGCATTGTTTTGTCATTTTCAACGACAAATTGTCATTGTCTTACACAATTTTCATTACATATCTTACTCTTTGATATACTGATATTCTGATGCTATGTTAAAGGTATTTTTCTAGTTCAAAGTCTAATATCCCATTGCTAGTAGAGAAAAATGTTATTTATTTCTGCATCCTGACCTCCTATTCTGCAACCTTGCCCAAGTTATTTACTAATTCTAGCAGTAGTTTCTAGACACAAGGACATTCACAGATAAACTGTTTTACTTCTCCCTTCACAATCATTTGGATTTGAGTTTTATCTGTCTGCAATTAACATCATTTCCAATAGCTATTGAAAAGAGGTGATGAAATCAGGTATTATCTTTTTATTAATTTTAGAGGAAATAATTTAATCTTTCTTTATGTAAAGTAAAACACTATTTGTAGTTTTTTGGTAGGTATTCTTTATCAGATTAAGAAAATTATTGTTTGTTGAGAGCTTTTGTAATGAATGGGTTGAATTTTGACAAATGGATTTTCTACATCTGTTGAGATAATAACAAGATTTGTAGGTTTTATTTTGTTGATGTACTATAGTAATTGCTTTTTTAAAATGTTAAAAGGACCATGCATTCCTAGCATAGAAAGCATTCCGTACTTTGTAGGATATATTACTTTTTCATATTTTTTAGAATTTAATAAATGTTTTTGTTAAGTATTTTGGTATTCATGTTCAAGAGAATTGTTTCTTTCTCTATTTTTTGAAGTACTCTATATAAGATTGGTTTTATTTCTTAGCTAAATGATCAATAGAATTCCTTGTTAAATTGACGTGTGTGTGTATGTGTGTGTGCATGTGTGAGAGAGACAACAAATACTCTTGCTACAGGGACTGAGCGAAGGATGGCTTCTTTAAGACAAGTGGAAGAAAACAATATATACCTCCGGGGAATGTATGGGGAAACTACTTGTGTCCCAGACATAGGTAATAATACATGATGCTGGTGGTAGGGTAAATGCAAAAACTCTCTGCCCCCAGCACAGGGTCAGAAAAGCTTCCTGGGTATAGGATCCTGTACTGATTGCAAGCAGAGGTTTGCAACCACAACCTCAGGACAAGAATTAGTAAACTCTCCCCTACCCAAGATATAAGAAAACAGGGCAGGTTTCTGAGGAAGCCTCATCCTGATGTCCAAGAGCGCAAGGTTTGTCAAAGGTTTAGGTGGGCCAGTACAAGAGAGATCTGCCCCTGCTTACTTATAAGTCTAGGAATAAGTAACCAGCAGAATTAACCTATCAGTGAGGGAGCAAAAAGAGCAGAGATAAGGACTTTCTCTAGAACAAGTGAGGAGGAATAGCAAAAAGCTTAGGGAGGAGTAAGAACACTGGAGAAAATCCCCTAGCTACCCAGGTTCTATATTAAAGCACGGAGTATCCCAGAGCCCTCTCCTGGAGGAATATAAAGAATATGGTATCAAGAAGGCAATAATGGCAATAACAAAATACAAACTCAGTTCAGTTCCTGAATCAATTGAATCAGGAACTCAGACCCGACAGAGAAAGAAACATGACTATTCCTTGAGAAAAGTAGAATTTATCTTATCCTCACTGTTATTCTACACATGATAACTGTAGTTCAATCAAAAGTTGTAAGACACACATTTTAAAAATAGAAGAGGAAATAAACCATTTTTAAGAGAGAAAACAAAAATGGAACCGGGCTCAGAAAGAGCCCAGATATTTTTAGCTGTCAAACAGGAAATGAAAACCAACTATAATATATGAAAGATTTGAGTGGAAAAGCTTAACATATATTAACATGTAGGGATCTTAATGGAAAGATATAATCTATAAGAAAGAATCAAAGGGCACTGTTAGAAATTAAAAAAAAAAAAATGTCAGTGATAAACAATTAGTTTGATGGACTTAACAGTCAGTAGAAATCCAAACTCAGACATGAAGAGGAAAATGATTAAAAAAGAAAAATAGAAAAAAACATTCAGGAGCCGTGGAATTAGTCAATAGTCTAAATTATATATAATTAAAGTTCTGGAATGATAACAGAGGGAAAAGAGGCCAGAACAAACATGTGAAGAAGTAATAGCTGATAAATTTCCAAAAATAAGGACAAAGAAAAAAATATAGATACTAACAGCACACAGAAACCCTAGCAGGATAAGCAACAATAATAACAAAAGCACATAACATGATCAAAAAAAATTTTTTAAACTAAGAGCAAAGCGTATAGGCATCTAGAAAAAAAATACATAGAGAAGAACAAATGTAATTACAGCACACATCTTCAGCGAAACATTTCATAATACTAAAGGGAAAAAATAAACCCAGAATTCTATACCCAGTGAAATATATTTCAAAAACAAAACAAAATAACCACCATTTCAGAAAAACAAAAGCAGAGAATTTATTGCAAGGAGACTTGCTCTACAAGAAAGACTGTAGGCAGTTCTAGGATAGAAATTTGTCATTATATGAAAATTTGGATGGAGAAAAAGGAATGGAAAGCACAGAAATTGCAAAAATCAATATAAAGACATTTTTGTCTGATTTCATAACACTGTATACAATAACTTATTACCTAAAGAAAAATACTAACAACATATGTTGAAATTTTTAAGATATATTAGGGTACACGTATTTTTAAAATAGCACAAATGATGGGAGCACACTGTTTGAAGTCTCATATTTTATGTGAGTAGTATAATATTCCTTGAAAGGAGACTGTATAAATTAAAGATGTATTTTATAAAACTTGGCTATTAAATAAAGAAAAATGAAATTAATTGGCCAATATAAAAAATGAACTAAAAAAATACAAATGAAGGCAAAAAAAAAAAAAAAAAGGAAAAGAAAGAAGAAAACCATATGGGACATAGAGACCATATCTAACAAGATGAGTATTTAAAACACATCACTTCAACAATTCATTAAATACAAATTATCAAATTAAAAAGTAGATGGTCAAATTTTAAGATAAAAGTATGGCATGTGTCTAAGAAACCACCTTTAAATATAAATATATAGATAGTTTACATGTAAGAAATTGGGAAAAAATGTACCATGCAACATTAATCAAAGCTTACATGACTATAATACCAGAAAACAATATATTCCAGAATAAGAAACATTGCCAAAAGTACAGGGAATCATTAAATAATGTTAAAGTAGTCAGTTTGTCAAGGAAACATAATCCTAAACATGTATCACCTACTAACAGCACTTAAAATTACACAAAGCAGATATTGCTAGACTAAAAGGAAAAATGAAAAAGACTACGAGTATTCTTAAAGATTTCTCACTTCTCCCTCACTAATCAATTTAAGAAAACAGAAAATCAGTAAGTATTTAGAAGACATGAACTTCCAACCAATTTGGCCAGTCTGAAATATATAGTAAGTTCTGCTCAACAGCAGAAAATCCCTTTTTTTCCACATATACATGGTAGACTGACTAGACAAACCACATTCTGGGTTATAAAACAAACATCAACAAAGTATAGATACCATACAATGTCTACTTTTACTATTAAAAAGTAAGAGGGGTGCCTGGGTGGTTCAGTCAGTTGAGCGTCCAACTCATCATTTCAGCTCAGGTCATGATCTCATGGGTTGTGAGATCAAGCCCGGAGTCAGGCTCTATGGTCAGGGAGCAGTCGGCTTAAGATTCTCTCTCCTCTCCCTCTCTCGCTACCCCTCCCTCTGCTCTCTTTTTCTTTTTCTCTCTCTTAAATCATCTTTAAAAAAATAAACAAAAAATAAATTAGTTATATACCTTGAAAGATATAGCACATTTCATGAATGAGGATGGAAAGACAAAAATTACATTGATTCTTGAAGATACATTTAAAATTTTGCATATTTTCTTATAAAAAGTATACAATAAACAGGACTTGTCAAATTCCCAATTTCCAGAAGAGATTTATTTGTGGTAGTGTCTGTTATCTCCTTTCATGTTCGCTATTGCTTTCTTGTATTTCTTGCACTTGACTACTAATTTTCTCAACTCTACTGTCAAATTTCAATAAAAGTAAAAAAAAAAAAAAGCCATGATATCACCTGTTTATTTAAGCATTGTTATTTTAGTAACAACAGGTGAAACTAGCTTTTCTGCCACAATATGTATGTAAAGCAGATGATTTCCAGCAAACTAATACATATCATGGGAATAAGTTTACATAAGTCATCTGTGTACTCATCAAAAATGACAAGAGAAAAAATTGAAGAAACTTTTTCAATTCTTCTTTATCTAGTATATAATTTGAAAGCACTTCAAAAGTTTTCTCTAACTCCAGCATTAGAAAATAATGAGATCTCTCAAGTGTTACAAGTAATCGACTCTAAATTTGAGATGACAGTGGCCACTATAACTAATTCAGATAGCCCTATTTTCTAAGAAAACAAATACATACAATTCCACTTTATTAACTCTAATTCTTCTTCCTCAATTATTTAAAAAATATAGAGAGGGAGAAGTCCAATTATCTATTTTTCTCCTAAATGAAATTGTTCTTTCATTGGCAGCTGGCTGTTTGGTTCTGAAGTTTATGAATCCTCTTTGGACATATGTATTCTGGAAATGGATTCTGCGCTGAGCAATATGATTCATCAGGAGGTAAGAAAACTTTGAAATAAATGTTCCTGTCGTCTCAGCTCATTTGTACTCTTGGATTTTTGTGTTTTTTTATCAATGATAATTATAAAGTGATATCACATTCTAAATCCGCACCATTTGATTGTTAATGTTTGAAGTCATATATATTACAAAACCTTACCAAACAACAGGTTATGTGTTTATAAAATTTTTGAAATTGATATTTGAATATAAAAGGCCCAAATGTACTTTATTTCTTACGTCTGTTGATGGTAAGTAGTAATTAACTTTGAGTAATCACCACACAGACAATGCAGCTTTAAAAATACACCACATACGCCTTGAATAAAGATTAAACAAATAAAAATAGTTTTAATATTTTTTCTTTAATATGATTAGCAGAAAATACAGGATTTATATATTTAAAATAATAAAGCATTAAAGATTACTTATTTCTAAAAGATGTTCCAAAAATTCAGCTATCTAGGGTTTTCTTCTCAACTATGTTAATCAAGAAAAGACTTTCTTTTTCCATAACTTCACATTCTTAGATGAATTATGTGATGTTTAATTCCAGGGTGGGGATGGAGGGTAAAAGAGGATAGTCTCCGCCACTTTGAAGAAATCTATTCCAAGTTGTTCCATGAAGTCTCAGTTACTTCCAGATAATACAGCTATTAAGTATCCCTCAAAAGGGCTTTCTCATCCCATCTTTATTTCTGGCTCTGACAATTATTTTCAACTATTAAATATACTCCAAAAAAAAAAAAACAAAACCCACTAATGAATGAAGAAACAGTTTTGATAGTTAAAAGGTATTTAGTAGGTAGTTTAAGTCCCATATATGATGCAAAAATCAAATGTCATAAATAGTCCGTAACTTCTAAATTAGTGCTTGAAATAAGACAAGAACTCATAACATCCAATTCCCAGTTTAATGTCCACTGTATCACATCAAACTGAGGGCTCTTATAAACCTGCCCACATTGGGGATTTACTTATTTGCATTTTGTGTCTTTGAAAGACCAAATGTGTGCTCCTGAGACAAATGTTGGGCTACTACTACAGTCTGAATGTTTGTGTTCTCCCAAAATTTGTATGCTGAAATCCTAATCCCCACACTAACGGTATTAGGATGTGGTACTTCGCGAGCTAATCAAGTAACGAGGAAGGAGTACTCATGATTGGGATGAGTGCCCTTATAAAAGAGGCTGCACAGAGCTCCAGAGCCCATTCTGCCATGTGAGAACGTACTGAGGAGGTGGCAGTCCACAACCCAGGGGAGGGCCTTTGCCAGAATCCAGCCACAATGGCACTCTGATCGTGGACTTCCAACCTCCAGAACTTTGAGAAATAAATTCCTGTTTTTTGTAAATGACCCCCAATTTGTGGTATTTTGTTACAGCAGCTCGAATGGGCTAAGAAGCTTATAACAAGAAAGTGGCAAAGAAAAGTATTACGAAATAAACATGAGAGAGAAGGCATTATGAAGTAGATACTATGATGGTTAGAACAAAAATCACATTAACAAAGAAGTAGTTTACGAGATTGAGCCAGCAAATGCTACCAAGAACTGCACTTTTAATTGATACCCAGACATGACAGAACCCTGCTAGAAGTCCCCCTTTCCCTTATTTCCCGAGCAATTTTTAAGATTTTTAACTGTGAGAAGAATAAACAGACCGTGAATTAAAACTTATTTAAGAAGCTGCCATTCTGACTGGGTAATACTCCTGAGATCAAGGGAATTAGTAGAGTTTGTTAATTTAATGTAGTTTCTTAAATCAGTATAACCCTTTTGACCAAAATATTGAATAACCACCTATTTCCTTGACATTCAGAAATATAACTGTATCCTCAGGTTGGAAAGATTTTTGTGAAATTTAGTAATATGTCAAATATTGTTATTCACAATGTTGGTTTCTGGGAAGTAAACCTAGCTACTTAATCTTGCCTAAGTAAGAAGGCCTGTAAGATCCTCCCTTCCCATTTTAATAATATATAGAAATACTAAATACTTTACACTTCTCTCAAGAGAAAAATATTTTAAAAAGTATATGGATAATTTCGATATGATCAAAGTTTGAGAAAACTAAGTCTACTTGATGCAGAACAGGTCATCTTATATAAAATCTCCCTCCTGAGAAAGGAGTATTTAATCCTAACATTTACCTTGATGTCATCAATTCTAAATTTATTGGTCCTTTAAAGTTTGGTAGGATGCTACGTCATTCTTAAAGTATTTTCTCAATGCTGTTTTTTCCAAACTAAAATATTCTTTGTCTTAAACTGTAATTCATTTTTATCTGTACCTCTCCTGTGAAACACTTCACACCCTATTTTGTACTATATACTTAGATGCATTGTTGCTGGTCTTACATGTTTATCATTAAATTTCCCACAAGACCTAGAAAATTACTTAGAATGTCACATAATCAGCATTAAATCTGAATTGAGAAAGCAAACGAGTAAATAGATAACTATTTAGAGATAAAAACCAGTGATGAAAGAGAGATGAAAAACCAGTATAATATAGTCAAATATTAGCTCAACCAGGAATGAAGAAAGAGTGAAGCCCCTCTCTACTATTAAATCAAGTATGGCTTTGAGTTCACTCAACTTCTCCTTTTTTACCAATTCATTTTGTGGAAATATTGGGGAAGTTTTTTTAAAGACTTTCTCAATGCATGTAAAATTTGAAAGAAAATAGCCAATTATTTTTCTTGTTTTATTTTGTTTTTTACTAAATGCTCTTATAGGTTTGAAAGTAACTTTCTATGTTTCAAATTTATGTCTACCTTATAAATCAAGTTATGACATTGTAAATAGTTATTAGTAATTATTGTGACTATAGCACAAAGGCATATGACACTCAATATTCATACTCCCAAGGTAAGGATGAATTTTATTATATGACTGTGTAAATTGTCTATGCTATATAACAAATTACACCAAGTTAGTGACTTTAAGCAACATATACTTGTTATCTCACAGTTTCTACAGGGCAGAAGACTGGGCAGGGTTTAGCTAGTTTGTCCAGGTTTCCCATATTTAGTTTTGTTACTATTACACTTACATGTACATGAAACTTTTAAATTATATATTTAATTCAGAAGAAAAAGTGAATTCCTAATAAAACAAAAAAAAATGTGTGCACTATGACGCTGACAAAAAAAAAATCGTCTCACTGGTGCATCTGCATGAAATAGCACTCTGGGTTTAAAAAAAAAAAGACAGTAGAGGGTAGAAATTAACAACCTGAGTTTTGAGGTTAGAGAGGTGTGCATTTTACTTTTGACTTGAAATTAATTGCAGGATCTCAAAGCAGTTGCTTATCTCTAAGAGACTACATTTCAACAACTGCAAAAAGGATATGGATATTGATATTCCTAATCAACAAGGTGGTGCTGAGCCATAAACACTGTGAAACTCTCAGTATATACCAAGACCTACAGGGCAGTTATTTTTGTTCTTCAAGTGGAAGAAACCTAAAAGTTCTCCCTACTCCCCTTCCTGGTTTTACACCCATTTATAAATAAGGAAAAACATTTGGAGTTACTTTCTAGAGAGCGATGGAAATGAAAGCTCTAGAAGCCTCTCCACACAAACTATGGAACCTTTCATAACCTTTCCAAGTAGCAGAAGCCTGTCTTTTATTTCTTATTTCACTTAATAGGTCCTTGAAAAGTATTGCCATTTTTCTCTCAATCTAAACACGAAAAGCTAAGTTTCCTTTAAATTGTAGCTAAAGGAAAATAAAACTTAAAATTATTTTTTTCTGAACTTTTTCATCCGAATAGTCCTGTCCTATAGTTTCTATGTAAATAATATTCTTGCCATTATAACATTTCATGTAAAACAATCTGAATCATAGCATAATTGTTACTTTATGTATTACCCTAGAAATGTAATAGTTATAAAGAGTGAAGAATGCATTAGAAAGCCATTGAGTTTAATAGCATCCTTGGGAATGCTTTGTTGTGCTTGCAGCTGGTTTTTTGCATGAAAAAAAAAAAAAAGTCAAGGTCTGAGATGTAATTTTCAGTTGCCACTAAAACTGTAGAGGGATTCCATGGCTAGCCTTCAAATACCAAGTAATATTTTAAAATGAACAGGCTTTGGAATGTATTTTTCGAAAACACTGAGGATTTTGCCTTGCAACAATGGTTCAAGGTTTAATTTTTGCCGTTGTTATTTTTTTCCCATCCTTCCCAATCCCAACTCTCCACATCACTTAGGGAGGATATCGAATGCTATTTCTGGGTAGGAGTTGTAGATATGTTGACCTTTCCAAATAATTTTGAAATCAGAACTATAAAGAGACTATTAACAAACTGTATTGAACTTCAGTGGTGTATATAAAAGACCTGTGTTGGAGGGGAGCAGAATATGTCACCCCAAAATATGCATGACAATTCTTTTAGGCTGATTATTTTTAAGAAACAGCACACACAGGAAGCCTGAAAACTAAGTAAAAGTTACCATTTTGTAAGACATTTACAAGAGAAATCTTCATTTGTAAGGGTGTCTCTCTCTGTGTACCAGGAAAAGATCACTCTAAATCTCTAGAAACTCTTACCAATTGCGAGGTCATGGATTTAAATCTGCATAACCACCTTACCCTTGTTTACTGTGCTTTGCTTGAAACCTCCCATAACTGGCTCCTCACTCCCCAGCATCTTCTTTTATCTTTAGCTGGAGATGTCTTTAATGTAGTAGCTTGGGCCATTTGGGATTTACTCTGTTTTCCAGCTATCTCCCATGTATAGAGAAGGTACATGTGTTATTAAACTTCTGCTTGTTTTTCTCCTGTTAAGCTGTCTTTCATTACAGGGAGATCTAAACCAAGAACTTAGAAAAATAAAAGGAAAATTATTTTTCCTTCCCCATAGAAATAGGTCAGCACAGCCTAAAAAGAACTAAGTCTCTGAATTTCCTTTGGTAATATGGCATTAATGTGGCATCTTTGTCCTAAAAGCCTGAGGCATTCTTTAATAACCAACTGCTGTTCAGTGTGCTACTGGGAGGAAAGAGAAGGGACTGCTATGGCTAAGAGCCTTGGAAGTGAGATTCTGAGCAGTTAAACATATTGTCCCAGGTGACAGTAAACCAAAGGAAAAAACGTAGGTAAAGGCAGATCAAAACTGAACACTCTGTCCGCCAGAGTCCAAACCTATAACCTGGGCACACTGTGCTTCAAATTGTATTCACAGGGGAAATAAGCCAAATGGGTACCAGCTTCAAACATAGCAGAAAAATAATAATATCCCAAGTCACAAAAGCCAATGAATAGTAACTTTCAAAAACTTGCCCCAGAATTTATGATTCTTAGGGAAAAGAGGAAGAGCTCCTTCAAACCTATCCATTCATAAAACGGAAAAAGCGCTAATGAATACTTCTATTTGATGGATATATACTTTTTCCTTTTGTCAAATACTGTGCAAGGCATTACCAGGAATACAGTAATGTCACTGTACCGGTGGAGTTTTTTAATGGAGGACTGGCATGGTCTTGACCAAGACATGGCCTTAATATTCCCCTCAGCTTCACTAAACAATAGACAGTTTCTTCCTGACTACAAGCCCCTGATCACTTTTTTCTTAGAGCATGTATGTTAAAAAGCTTGTAATTACAATTTTTTCGGCCCCTGTGAAATGTAGATTAATCTTCACCCAGCTCCTTGCCAGCTTTAGAACCAAGGAATATCTTTTTCAAAGACCAGAGAGCCATCCCTTTGAAATGTAATCATCTATAAAATAGAAACCCTATCTCCCAGTCTCTGGGAGAGGATAGGAGCCTTAGATAAACACTAACTAGCAAATACAGAGGGCTTAATCACACTGACAAATGGTGCCCATAACATTCTCTAGTACTTTCCACTGGCTCACCCCAACTAATGGAAACTCTCCCACCTTTCCTCTGAGTGGAGATGAGTTCATTCTCCCCAAAGCAATGGTCTTGAATTAATTTTTCCTTGTTTGTTTAAGTCTGGCCAACACATTTTTTTCTTTAACAGCCTACGGGTTCAAGAGAAATTGGACAATAGGAAGAATTCCATATTTGTGAAAGATTGAGAGATTAACAACTGTGATAATGCCCATGAGGATGACAGGTTAGGAATTAAGTCTCAAGTTACAAATTGCACCTGGATCTCTACTTGATACCAAGATAGAGATGACAGCCCTCAATTTCTATCCCATGCATTTTTGGGGGCCTGCATGGTTTGTAAATAAAGTTGGATGTTACCCATTTACCCTGGGTTATTGTGGAATGGATCTTGAAGAAGAGTCCAAAACTAATGTTCAGAGAATGTTAGTAAAGAGTAAGGAACAAAAGATTGCAGGGAGAAAGAAATGAAATGATGCCTCAGGAAATAGCAACCAAACTTACTTTAACTGGAGTGCAAAGTTCAATTTGGGGAAAATCATGATATAAAGGGGACTGGTTACAGAGATCTGTTATTGAAAAACCCTAAACACATAGTCTGTCTTGCTTAAAGGGTTCTTTGAAATGAAGTAGTTTTTAATAATAAATTTGAAGACTGAAGTTCGTATACAGACAGTCCAAACAATTTGTGTTTTAAACTTGAGTTTTAGAGTAAGTCTTTTCATTTTTTCTTCTTAACATCAAAAAATAATTGATCGTCAAATGACTGAATTATTTTAGAACATTTTCATAGTACATTCCACACAGTAAAATATTTGATATGGTTGTATTATCCAATATCTGACGTAAATATTTAACCTGTACTGTTATTCTATATCTCTTCATAAAGACTTCCATAAATTTCTTAACATCTGCAAAAAACAGCATATATTTTTATTTATACCATGATTTCTTCTATAGGTACGATATTACACACTCTGCTTATTAATCAGTTCCATATTAATAAACTTAGGGACATTTTTTTTAGTCAGCAAGGCATCCCTACAATATTGGACATGATTAACCTTTCTCCCTCATGATATTCTCTCATTTCTTTGCATTTAGACACTGAACAATTATCATTTTCATTCTAACACTTTCTCCTTCTGCCTCTAAAGTACATACATAATTTGCATTAATTTTCTTTCTGGGTTTTTTTTTCCCTTAGAAACCTCATCATTTCAATATTCATCTGTGCAACCCTATTAAAGCAAGTGTGAGTTACATAGTTAGCATTCCTAAAGCAAGTGTCTAGATAGGCCTATGGTTGTTTAGTAGAGACCCAACGGCAGCTAATAGAAATGTGTCAGAGTAAATCCTTGGAATATGGGAGTATGAAAATGTTGACTAGTATGCCATTTATTTATTCAACAAACATTTTGTAAAGAGCTACAGTGAATAGATCATGAATATATACTAATAAATAAGACAGAGTACTCACATTTTAATAAGAAGCAAGCAAGCAAAGCAAAGGAGTGAACTAATACTGTAGCAAACCTACCATTTGTCAAAAATTCTGCATGGTGTGAGAATTATGATCTCTTCCTATCATACGAAACAAAATGCAAAGAAATCAAAGAACCTTCAAATTGTCCCATTTCTCATTCTTACTACATTGCAGAATCAGGATAGTATAAGAATTTCTAAGTGTAACCATCATGAAGTCCAAGTTCTTTCTTCATTTTCTTGTGCAAAAGAAATTAATCAGAATGCTACAAGAAGAAGAAAGAAGATGATGTCAGCAAAATAAAGGAATAGGAGGCCTCAACCTTCATCCCTTACTAATTTGGCAGACATTTCTGACAAAAGTGCATTTGGGAGAGCTGTGGGATGCAGCTAAGAGGTTGCATTATCCTGGTGGAGCTTTAAGAAGGCACATACCTAGCCTGACCCATACCAACCCAACAAAATGAACAAAATGAAAATGCAAATTACTGAATGGGAGAAAATATTTGCAGTGCATATAACTGATAGAGATTGATATCCAAAATACATAAGAAACTCCTACAACTCAATAGCAGAAGAACAACCCAATTAAAAATGAGCAAAGGACCTGAACAGGTATTTCTCCAAATAAGACACACAAATTGCTAGTAGGTACATGAAAAGGTGCTCAGCATCACTAATCATCAGGGGAACGGCAAATCAAAACCACAATAAGATATCACCTTATACCTGTCAAAATAGATAATATCAGAAAACAAAACACAAAAAACCGGTGAGGATGTGGATAGAAGAGAAACATTTTATGTTGTTGATGGGAATATAAGTTATTATAGTCTATATGGAAAAGAGTGAGACTCCCTCAAAAAAATAAAAATAGTACTTCCATATATTCCAGCAATCTCACTTCTTGGGTATGTATCTAAAGGAATGGAATTCTGGATCTCAGAATGGAATTTTTTTTTAAATAACTCTGCCTTTTTTTTTTTAATAGACAAATACCACATGATCTCATATATGGAGTCTAAGTCAAACTCACAGAAGCAGCAAGTAGAATGATGGCCACCAGGGGCTGAGGCCAGGGGTAATGAGGTGATGGTCAAAGAATACAAAATTCAGTTAAACAAGGTAAACAAGTTCTGGACATCTCCTATTCAACATAGGGTCCAGAGTTAATAATATGGAATTGTATACTTAAAATTTGTTAACCAGATAGATCCTATGCTAGGTTCTCTTATCACAAAGGGGGAAAAAAACACAAGGGTAGTGGGAGGACATTTGAGGAGGTTATGGATAATTTTATGGCTCTAATAGTGGTAATGCTTTCATAGGTGCAGATTTCCAAACCCATCATGTTGCATATATTATATAGTGACAATTTTTGTATATCCATCATACCTCAATAAAGTGTTGGTTTTTTTTTTTAAAGCGCACAAGAATCCAGTCACTAGAGTATATTTGTCAGGAAGCAAAAAACAACAGCAACAAAAAAATACATATGACAGAAATACATGAAACAGAAAGCAAAGAAGAAATGAAATATGTTTGCATAGGTATCATGGCAAGTCATTCTCCTACCCAAATGTATCTCTTCATATATTTTCTCTCTGCTTCCAAGTGAAATCAATCATCTAAGGAACTGTTTTAAAACATAAGAGAACATCAGCTGACCTGCAGGTTGAAGGTAAATGATGTTGTATAAGGAGAAAGTTTAGGTGTTTTACTCGGACTCTGTAATTTGAAGGACGGATATATTTTTAAACATCAGTTTGGGACAAGTATGTATCCTCTCTTTTCTTTATTTTAGAGTATTCTAATAGAACACTTAAAAACAATGTTGTTTTGCCTCAATACTTTATGGATAAAAAATTTTCAGTAAGATTATAAACTTAGTTTTTAAAATCGTGACAAATATTGGGGGGAAAAAACCAGAATGGCAATATTATAAATGCTAAAGCTTTGCTGTCATATTTCAGTTCCTCCTCATTTTGCAAAAGTAATAAAAAAAAGTTGTGAGAATACTTCCTTTTCTAAGCAGTTGAGAATAATATTATTTAGCATGGATAACACTATCATTTATTTAGCATCGATATTAATGATTTGGAATGGGAGTAAAAATACAGTAATGAAATTCATAGCTGATACTAAGTCTTCAGTTGTTAGAACTGCCAAAGAGAGATAAATATATAAAATGACTTGGATTGCCTAAAACTCTGGTTTATAAATTGCAATGGGAGTTTTAACAGGCACTTCGACTTTGGGGAACAAGCATTAGGTATTTCTAGTGAGAAATGAAACTCTGAATTGGAGAATATCATTTATAAACCAAGATCCCAACTAAAGGAAAATTAGCTCATTTCTCTTGAATAGTATTTTGTTGCTTGTACACTATTTGTAAAGGAAAACTGTAATTTACCCTTTTAAACATAAGTTACTAATAGGCCAGAGTTCTGTTCATGAAGCGTCACCACCAAAACCAGCCCAGTCCCTTCAAAGGTACGAATTTTTCTTAATCATTCCTAATGAGCTGAAGGTTAATGATTTCTCCTCCAAAGCAATTCGATCTACCCTCCGCTATACCTAATTCTAGCAATAATAGCAGTGGCATCGGCATCTAGGGGCTGTCCTCAAGAGGGTGTTAAATCAAGTTACATGGGGAATGCCATAGGAGTCATGTTCGCATATATATGGGATGCCCTTCATCTCAGTTTCAACGAGGGGAAGATAGTTTTTTCAATAAAACCAGAGTGACATAACTTATATTTCCCAGCTATTGAACAGAAAGGTTGATCAGATATATTAAGGCGAAATAGATTACACCTTGGGTAATATGAGATAGGCATTTAGCAGAGAACATTAAAACAAAGAAAAATCCTTTAAAACAGTAGAGGAAAGTTTTTTTTTTTAAGATTTTCTTCTTTCATTTTTAAGTAATCTCTACATCCAATGTGGGGCTCGAACTCAAAACCTAAGATTAATCGTCTTCTGTTCTACTGACTAAGCCAGCCAGGCGCCCCAAGGAAGATTTCTTTTTAAACCCTCAAATTTATGGAGAAAACTATTTTCTGAGGTCAGGTCTTAACTCAGAGAAGCTAACATATTAAAGATAAAAAGGTTTATATCATCATCACACCACCACCATAATAGCAGCTACCATTCATTAAGAGCCACCTATGTGCTGGACATTCCAGTATGTATTTTATACACGTTACAACATGTGATCTTAGTTCCGTATATCATATAAAGAAAGTAGGACTCAGAAGAGGTGATGAGGCTAACACAGAAAAATTAGTAAGTATCAGAGTCCATGCACAGTCAATGTCGCCAGGTAACCTTGCCTCCAGACTTGGGGATCTTTTATCCAATATAGTCCCTACCTATAAAAGATCAGTAGAATTTAAACAAATGCAGAGAAAATGATCTTGAGACCAAACCAGAGCGAAGTCAATTCCGAAGAATGAGTTGGATATAAATTTTCACCAGTGTGTACTGAGGAATCTAAAATTTGTATCATTTTCCACTGAAATATTTATAGTACCTTATATATAAATGTCATTTGTTAACTTTATTAAAATGTCTATACAATTTTTGTTCATTTTTTGTTGTTTTCATGTGTTTTCTTTCTTAAGTCATGAGTAGAAGAACACTCTAAATACTTTTAAGTTCCAGCAAGAGATATATGATCAGGGGCTTCACATGACTATTAAAGAGAAAACTTCTAAATCCCTAAGAAGTATACAAACCAGCTCTCATTCCAGATCTGTGACTTATCAAGGCATATGACTTTTTGAGTGGTCTACATAATACTAAAGTAGATAAGAAGGTATTCAAGCAATGGTAACACCCTAAATATCATATAGTCATTCCTGCTCTCACTAAGGACTTTTTTTTTTTAAAGATTTTATTTATTTATTTGACAGAGAGAGAGATCACAAGTAGGCAGAGAGGCAGGCAGAGAGAGAGCCCTCTCTGCTGAGCAGAGAGCCCGATGCGGGGCTCGATCCCAGGACCCTGAGGTCATGACCTGAGCCGAAGGCAGAGGCTTTAACCCACTGAGCCACCCAGGCACTCCACTCACTAAAGACTTTTTAAGAAGAATTATAATTATGTGGAACTAAACAGAAATTAAATTTTCCTTCTAAAAATAAAATTGTGAACATTCACATGGGTATAAAGAAAACATTCCAACTAGAAAACATGTCTTCAAGTCTTTAAAGTTCTGATAAATCACTTGTTTAAGCGACAATTCTCTGGCCATGGGAGATGGACAAAGTTAAGGAAGGTCAAAACAGAACAGGGTGGGAAAGAATGGTAGTTTTGTTGCTACAGAAGAGATAATGCCCTATAGGGAAATGGAGGAGAAAATTTGCTCCTCTGTTATGTGTGAAAGAAGAGGGAGGCATATGAGAAGGAGGAAAGAAAAAAAAATTCTATTAACTATATTCAAAATTTAAAAGAAACGTCCATCTAGTATTATCCTCCTGCTGAACCAGTGTTTCATTTCCACATAGCCTGACACCCATGTCCAATATCAAGAAGAACTAGTTATTTCTGAAGTTTCTATTTGTTGCACAACACATTCCTGTCATGAGTGGCTCTGATAATTCTTTTGCAAAGACTGTTTTGAATTTATAAAATAATACAATAGGACTAATAGCCAATTTCATTTCAAAATTGTAAAAAGGTCAAAATAAAGCATGGTATCACAGGAGACTAATGAATGTCTCCCACAGAATGCATGAAGCACAAAATTTGAAAGCCTCATATTTTCGACAAAAATTTCAGTGAAAACGTAAAATGATGCAATATGAATCCACTATCCAATGGTAATATAAAGTAATAAGAAACAGGGATAACAATTCTAGTTTCAGTGAGGCTTTTATTGCCGGCAAATAATGCAATAAATCAACCTGGTGACATGGGCTAATAAAAAAAAATCAAATTATCAGAAAGCATAGTAAGAAACAGTCTTAATCTTCCAGAGCTGCCATTACAAAATACCATAGGCTGGGTGGCTTCAACAACAGACATTCATTTTCTTATAGTTCTGGAGGCTGGAAACCCCAAGATCAAGGTCCCACAGAGTTGGTTTTCTGGTGAGAGCTCTCTACCTGACTTGTAGAGCACTGACTTCTTGCTGTATGTCCTCCCATGACATTTCCTGGGTGAGTGCACATGGAGGGAGCAACTTCTGGTATCTCCTCCTCTTCTAAGGACCCTAATACCATTATGGAGGCCCCACCATCATGAACTCATCTAAACCTAATTACCTCCCAAGGGCCTCACCTCTAAACACCATACACCATCGTATTAAATATGGATACTTCAAAGTATGAATTTGGGAGCGGGGGGGGGGAACGCAAACATCCAGTCCTTGACAGAAAAGAAATTCTTACTCTACAATTGTATATTCCTGGGATCCATTGCAGAATAAGTAAATTAAAATTGTTGCTGCTAGGGCCTGAGACTATGGAATTTTACTAAGTTCTCCTATATTTTTCTTAGACATATTGAATCCCAGCTTTAGAGGAGCGAAATAACTATCAAGTGCTATGAAAAGAGCTTTATCGTTTATGTATAAACTACTGACTCCCCACAACCCTCTCAAAATTAACTTTTTTAAAAAATAAAATGTCATTATTCCAGTGGCTGATGTCTTTTCCATAAAGCTTGAATGTCTGGTTATCATATTCTTGTTCTAAGAATAACTAATAAATCACTTAAGTACTCAGTTGGACATATGGTATGTTTTATATTTTCAGAGTAATTTTTTTTAATAAATAAAATACTTCAAAGAGACAGTATAGACATGGGGAACCATTTATAAGATACACAGAGAATGGAATTCCTATACTGAATGAACTGACTGAAATATAAGATGCTCTATGTAACATAATTTGGGGTGAGTACTTTCCATTATATCAAGAGAGATCATATCACGATGACAGGAAATCTCATTATCTTGATTGGTCAGGATGCTTGTATGCTATTACTAATTTGAATAGTCTAGGAAGTTTTAGCAAAACCAATTGAATTTCAGAAGCTATTGAAATTGCCTAAATAATGTTTTGCATGCCAGAATAGGAGGGCAGGTCAAAATACACAAAATGCTTTCACAAGGATGAAAATGTTGACAGTTTAAATGAGACATACCCGAGAAGGCAAATTTGAAGCAAGAAAAAGGGATTGGGAGCATGAGGACGGAAAAATGAAAAGCTTTTGATCTTCCCACTGTAAGTCTTTAAGAATGAGAATAGTGCAGACGTGGTGTTCAATGCAATGGAAAATTGATGAAGGGCCTCGGGTAGGCAAAGATGGGTCAGTGTGACAGATGAAGAAGCCAGCTCTGACAGTAATAGCTAGACAGATGAAAAGTACTCAATCCTGGAAATGGGAAATCAAGTGAAAATGAGGTACTAGCAGCCAAGCTGAAGATAATCAAGTCTATTTTATAGTGAGAAAAAAATATAAAGAGGAAAGTACAGGAATGGGCTAGAAAGCAGAAAGAACGTGTAATGTTTTCTAGGGGAACTGGCAAAAAGGAAGTGATCAAAAGATAGGTCTTGAATGAACTAATTAATGATTTATTGAATGACAATATATTTAATTCAACAAACATATATTTAGTACACACTATGCATCAAGTGAGTTTGCTGCTAAGGAAAACAGCAAAACGGTGTCAAAGCTTCCTTATTTGCCACATTAGAGAGATGATGATATTGCCAACTGTGAATAGAAATGGACATTTAATCCTCAAGCACTGAAATGTGGTTTTACTTTTGACTTAATCCTAATGTCATCAACTGCTTGGAAAATATTTATTGTTGACTGCCAAAAAGAAGGCATTTTCAAGTGCAATTTCGAACCTTTCAAGCTTGCTAGCAAATTGAATGTTAAAGTCAATAGAATTTGCATTTATGAAGATTCATATGCATAGAAGTGAATTTTTCAGAATGTTTCTATCTAGCTCAACCCCTGGAAAATGAGAAAAATGAGACATTAAACTGACTCTTGCAGCTTACCTCCTCTGTCATTTATGACACCTGATTCTGTATCTTGCAGAATTAGAGTATAATGTCAGAAAGCATTTGGTTGATGGTTGAAGAAAATATTAAATGATGCTCTTATTCACATACAAATGTCAGCACCAAATAATACAGCAACACTTTGCTTCTAGATTTGTGTATTCCCTACCCAACAGCTTTATGAACCAGGAAAAAAAAAAAAGAGGAATGAAAGATTTGCTGCATTGAGTTTCAGGCATTGCTTAAGGCCTGCTTGCAATAAGGATGCCTTCTCCTTTGAAATATCATAAAGTATTTTCAGATCTCCAATGAGTTATTCAAAAGAAAATGAATCCCTTGGAAATTATTTGAATTATCCATGTAAAAAAAGCTATTTCTAGCCCATAGTATTAGAAAAAGTTATGTATCAGTCTAGAGAGACAGCTTTTCCCACTTTCCTAGCTGAAATAGCAGTCCTTAAAACAGTGCCCCATATTGGATCTTGTCAAAACTAACAGGCAACAGCTTTAGTTACAATGTGGAAGTCCGCACAATTCCGCCATAGGCCTAGGGCAACAGATAATAAAAGTTTTTCAACAGCAACACTGCACCAAGTCTAGGACGCACTCTTTTATGTTTTGAAATCTCTGAAAGCTGAATTGGAAAGATTTTTACTTTCTTGGTCATTCACAAAATAAAGTTTGCCTTAGATTTGATGAAATACAGGAAGCCTAATCATAATACCCAGCGGTAAACCCCCCAACATACCTTGGAATCTGTGACCCAACGAAGAATCTGAAATAGAGTATGAAGAAGGTGAAGACATTATTATAAGACCTGTGAGGTTATTATTTAGGATGTGTTAGCCATAGAATCAGTGTCACAATCTCTATTCACAGTGAGCTTTTTTGCTTGACCAGTAACTTGTTTCAAGCATCTATTTTCACCTTCACTTGGATGCAAACTTTAATTCCCAAGAGACAAGTATAGCTGGTCAAGCAATTAAACAGTTTGTTTCATTTGATGTTTGGGGGGGAAAAAAATGCCTGACAATGTAAAGGTAGCAACTTTAATTACCATTTCTGGAGCCACTGCAAATCACTTGTGTGACCATTCTATCTTAATTATACAGCAGAGTGAAAATGGTACCACCGCCCAAGACAGAGCGGAGGCTATAAAACCTGCCAGAGGTGGAGATGAAATACTGAAGTAAGAACCACCTTAACGGATAAAACACTGGCTTGGGAATCCAAAAATGATCTCTGTTTAATCTCTCCATCGTTTTCTCACATGGCAAACACTCCCTTGGTTATAAAATGGAAATGCTTATGTTTTCAGGCTCTGGGAGATAATATGCAAATAAAACAATTACAGTGTGTTCCCGTTTTTGCTCCTTGGAAGGAAAAGATTAATTCAATACACATAAAAGGGGGGGACAGTTTGATAAGTAGATCCGAATTGCTACTTATTAAGGTGAATAGAAATTTGATTGAATTTCTCAAGCTATGAGTTATAGTAAGTGAACTTTTGTTAAGTAAGAAATATTTGTGATTTTCAAGGCTTAATTTCCTACCATGAGGGGGGGGGGTATTATGTTGCTACTAAAAAAATTCTGCCTTTGCCACCTAGCGCACTTGGTGAGCTGCTCACAGACCCACTAAGCAGGTGGCCACCAGATGCAGCACACCTCTAGGAAACAGTCTCAGTGCTTGGCAAATTTGTTTAGGCAGGTGGTCCATGAATCCAGGTGGTCTTCTAAGTAAGTTTCACTGTATTTTCAATCTCAGAAGATAGAGGCAGAAAAACCACAGGGAAAATAGTCAATGTAGCTGTATTTCAGGGGAGGGAAAGTAGGATTCTTGCATAAAAGAACTTAAGAATTAAAAAAAAAAAAGAACTTAAACGTACAAGGAGAGACAATATAGCCATGTGTGAGGTTCACTGGAACAGGGGCACAGAGACTTGGGTGTGGGTGCTGGTTCTATGACCCCAGCTCTGTCACAAACTCCCAAAGCATCTGTTCCCCATTGTCTCAGAATTGGAGAGAACTCCAGTAATTATTTAGTTCAACATTCTCATTTTCAAGATGGAGAAACAGATTCAGAGAGAATGAAAGCTTTGCCAACAGTCCCATAGCCTGACAGGGACATAAACAGGCAGAAATTCAGTCAGAACTTTTGCCACTACACCATGCTACCCCACGTCATCTGAAAACGAAATTAAGAAGCAGAATTACTGTGGACATAAGGTGATCTCTAGCATCTCCTCCAACTCTAAAATGAGCCTATTTCACATTGAAACATAGTGAAGTCTTGAGAGCACTGGGTGTTAGATGCCACTGATGAAATCCTGAAATCTACATCTGCAACTGATGACATACTCTATGTTGGCTAATAGAATTGAAATTAAAAAATTGCCTATTTCACATTAAAACATAGTGAGATTTTGGGAAGTCTTAAGCATTTACATAGAAAACAAAATTAAGCTAGCTACACAAACAGACTTCAAGAGGAAAAGCTGAATGCAAACCAAATGAGAAGAGAAAATACCATGTGCTCTATCTTCTCAAATCTCACTGTCAATCTTTAACATCCATCCTCAAGCATTTATATTCAAGATGATATTTTTCTTTATTTACTATCTCCATTTGCAAAAGATACTGTTTCAAACTTCCAGGAAACTGCAATAAAACCACATTAAGCTAAGTAATAAAATGCCATTATTAGAGTGACAAGAATCTTCACTACCTGAAGTTATAATGCTTGCTCCCCTACCAACAGGGATGTTGTGAGGATTAATGAGATATTTAGAAAGCATTTTATGCATACAGAGAAAAGAGCCTCATAAATGCAAAGGAGAAATAACCGTAGTTTATCTCCCCCATCAACAGAGGAAAGCCTGTCTAAACAGATGGACCTGAAATGGTATCTTGAAATGGAGAAAACACTACCTGTGCTAAAGAAACCTTAGCAGAAAAGGCTTCTCGAGGAAAAAAAAATTACCTCTGAAACCAGAGGGATTTTACTCCTCAAACTTCTCTCCAGGGTGACTGACTGTCTTGGCTAGCTTGAGACTGAGTATTCGTTGGAATGCAGGATACGCGGTGCAAAACTGGGACAGTTCCAGAATACCCTGTTTGTAGCAGTTTTCTTTCAAATTGTTGTCCTTTTGCCAAAGCACCAACAACCTCGGTTTCCCCTATTGTAACTCAAACTCTGAATTACTGAATCAACAACCAGGATGAGGACATGTTTCAAAGATATGTTCAGACAAAGTATGTCATGCATAAAAATGACCTTACTCCTCATCCGCAGAGGCCAGCATAGCTTTGGAGGCATTCAGGTGACATTTCAAGGCAAACCCCACCACTGGTTAACTGCTAACACTGACCTTCCAGCCACTTCTGGTCTGCCTGGTAAATCTTGGCACCACTTCCCACACTAGTGTTTTTGTGCTTTTTGCCTGAACTTCTCTCCTCATAGTTGGATAACAGAGGGGAAATTTCAAAGGTTTGCAACTCTTGAAGTTTTATCACGGATTGCCTGATGACAAAGGAGCCCATTGTTCTAAGATGGTCCTGGATAGAGCATTGTCCAAAATGCATCTTATTTGTTGAGCACCATACTCAATACTTTTTTAGAAATGCCAAAGTGCTTTTTCTTCTCTCATGGACCTCTCTTTGAACTCTTTCTTTCCTTCCCTTCACTTTCCTTATTTTTTTTTCTTTCTATAAAACTTTAATGTGTAAAAACTTGACAAAAATCACTGGCATGTAAGAAGGAAAGGTAATATTTTGTTTAAAACCTTATTTTAAAACACTGAATTTTCTTGCCATTACAAAATCTATGATTCTGGGGACGTTAGAGACAAGCTTAGGTAGGATGAAATAGAGGCTTTGCAAAAGCCAAAGTCATACAATGTAAAATTATTGTTTCAGCCTGCATTACCAGTTTCTTTTTCTTTCTTTCTTGTTTTCATTATACTAGAATGTCAAAAAATGAAATGATCCCAGGCATTCATACCCTCTGGCAGATGCTGGAACCAGGAGGAGAATAAACAATAGAAACAGTATGTATCTGTCCTTTACACTATAGTCAACATTCTTCTTACTCTCACACTGTAAAGAAAATACGCTTTCTTTTGTCTCTTATGCATCTTTACTTGTCGGGTCAATTTGACAAATCACATTGTCAGAAAAAGAGGAGAAATTAATTTTAAAGCTATACCCCAAGGTAACATTGTTCTGTACCAGTTGATCATATACAGAGCAGGGAAAAAGGCATTCACCCAGCTACTTGCTCTTCATTTTAGCATAGTAATTGTCTAAATAGAGTTATATGGCTGCTTTCCTGCCTATAGCTTCTCATGGATTAATGCCTATTTGCCTACACTGCTGTTTTTCATTCTGCAGAATAACCTGAAAAACAAACATCATCTAAAACCATCACATCAGGTCACGTGTGAAAGATATTCCAATATATATCTTGCACCTTTTCCTAAATTTACGTTGGTTTTCTTAGTCCCCTGTGCATGGATAACTTTGTACTCTTCCTGATTATGTGATCATATAACGAACATGTCCTCTCTCATATTTTTATCTGTCCAACATATGTTCATGAATTAGGTACTGTTGCTGGTGAGGACTCTCTGGGGTCAGATTCTGGAGGCTCCACTTAGTCGTGCAGCCCCGAGCGCATTCCTTCTATGTTTTGTGTCTCGGTTCCTGTAGCTATAAAATGAGTATGGTTTCAGTTTCTACCTCACAGGGTTACTCTGAAGATGATGTGAAATAAAACAAATAAAAAGCTTAGGGAAAGCCCGGAACATAACAAGTAATTTTTTTTTTTTTTATTTGACAGAGAGGAGAGAGATCACAAGTAGGCAGAGAGGCAGGCAGAGAGAGAGAGGGGGAAGCAGGCTCCCCGCCGAGCAGAGAGCCCGATGCGGGGCTCGATCCCAGGATGCTGGGATCATGACCCGAGCCGAAGGCAGAGGCTTTAACCCACTGAGGCACCCAGGTGCCCCTATAACAAGTAATTTTTGTGCAGGTTATTCTGAACTGTGGCAGAAAGAGCAACAAGAGCAAAACCCACAGAAGTGGGAGATTTAAATTGTGCTTACACAAGTGGGTGAGTTTGAATATAGGACAGGAAAATTGTAAGAGAGCTAGTGAGGATCATTGGCCTGGACACACGGTGTGAGTCGTGTTATCAAAGACCACACATGGCAGAAGAGGGAGTTCATTTTCAAGAACTGGAAGCGGCAAACCAGGAATGTACATTGTTGCATGAAATCAAGCGGGAAAGCCGTGGGATAGTTATAGGAGCCTCGTTTAAAAACCACGAAAGCCCAGTTCCAGCAAGAGAGGACCAATCAAGCTCCAGCGGAGACTCCCTTCTGTATCACTCTGCTACTGACTGAAAGAGGAACCAAGGAGATGGAGGATTCAAAGAGAAATTGAAGTTTCATCAAGTAGTAGAGCTGAGAACGCCCTAAGCAGTAACAAGAAAGCCGAAGAGAAGAAATATCAGAGTCGGGAAGGGAAGGGGAGAAGAGGCAGAGTTCCAAAATCACAATTGCCGTTCTACAACACACCTTAGGCCGTTTTACTTATGCAAAATATTTAAGGAAAGAGAAGCTCATGTTTTAACGGAGTCATCCATACACAGTGATTGTACGAAATTTTGCCAAGCATAGAGAAAAAATATATAATTAAAAATTTGGTTTTATAAAGTGTAATGTACAGTAAATGCAATATATTTATAATAGGTAAACTTAATTTGATTATAGATAGCTGTGCAAATGAAACTAAGCTTAACAAGGTATTATAAACATGAATCTTAATCATGGTCTTTGTTCTTGTCAATGTCGGAGCATTCCAAGAGAAACACTACCATGAGCACGCATACGTGGCTTTCAATCCCTCATAGAGAAAAATCTACAGAAATGAAATATTTCAGTTCATTTCATAAGCGTACTTCAGATTATTCCTTCCTTTGCAGCTGGGGATTTACCACTGAGGTTTGAATTCTCACAGCTAATGTCATGTTCTTTATACATTGATTTTCCTCTGTTCTGCTTTCCCTCCACCCTAGGCCTTTCACAATAGGTATGTCAATCAAGCTACACAAACAATTCTAATTTAAGAAGCAAATGTATCACATTAAGGATAGCAGGCAAGTCACAGAATTGAATAAACCCCCAGTGAATGGGCCCAGGAAATGAGTAGGAACAAAGAAGGGTGGTGACAAGGCAGCTGCAAACACCCCAGTTCTTACCAAAGGAGGAGTCAGACTAGACTCCTGGCCCTAGCATCACTCCGTCAGCCTCTCCCATGCTCCGCAGCACTACCCCAGCATCCCACGTCCTCAACAAGAGTGCCCGCAAAGCCATGTGAGGGACACCTGTTTCACCCTACCAGCCGGCATCCAAAAGGAGGTTGGACTCCTGTTTTGCTATCCGTTTCAACTGGGCTAATCTCCATGTTAAAACATTGGTCCTAGAAACTTTCTTCAATATCTAAATAGGCATTCACTTCTTTTCTAGTTAAAAAAAACAGTGCAGAGACTTGTGACTGACAATACAGAGCAAACAAGAGACATGCAGTGTACATACTAGTCTCTAAACTCCAGGAAGGTAAGTTTGCTTTGCCTGTCTTGTCTGGCATTTGGTAGATATTTTAGAGCGGCTATTTGCGTTTGTGTGTGTGTCTGTGTGTGTGTGTAGACATAAATGTGGATACAGATACAAATACTGATATGTAATTTGGTCAACTATTTAGTCCATTCAGTCATTTCAAACACAGAAGCTTAGCATGACATGATTAAATAGCAAAATCGTAGTTTTAGTATTTATAATGTAAGATTAGTTAGGTATGGACTAAAGAAGCCAAAATAATTATTTTGATTAAGCAAGGAGGACTCACTGAAGTATCACTTAGCCTGAAATTAATTCTGTTCTACGATCAAGGTGGTTTATATAAATTCCCACCATTGTTGAAAAGATGGGAATGACATTCATTCTTAGGCATGTGCTGCAGGCATATTTCATAAAGTGGACAGTGGAGAAGAAACTCACCCCATTAGGTTGTAGCTCTGCAAGGATCTTTGGAGTATTTGTAAGAATGGCATTAATAGAACTAAAGAAATTACAACACTTTCCAGTTATATTTTATAGAGTGCTTATTTACACTACTACCCAATACTAAAGAAAATAATAATAAAGATATCATAGTCTAAAACAGGAAAACACTAGTGAAAATAAAATTAAGCTGGTTTCTTTGGAGTACATTTTAGAGCCTTTTACATGCTAATGAAAATTACAGATATCCTAAAGTAAGATAAAATATCTTACAGTTCCCAAACCCAGCTGAAGGATCCAAATGTTCTATTGAACAACAGAAAACCTACAAAATGTTGCTCTATACTGTGAGGTTGAAAGTTTGGGAAACTGCAGGCCTTGGGAAGTGTATGCAATTAACATGAACTTTCATAAGGTTTGTTTTTTTTTTAAGATTTTAATTATTTATTTGTCAGAGAGAGAGAGAGCGCACAAACACGGGGAGTGGCAGGTAGAGAGAGAAACAGGCTCCCCACTGAGCAAGGAGCCCCATGCAGAACTCAATCCCAGGACCCTGGGATTGTGAGCTGAGCCAAAGGCAGAGGCTTAAGCAACTGAGCCACCTAGGCATCCCAACATGTGAACTTTCATAAAAGAAATTCCTATTTCAGAATGAGCCATATCAGGATTAAATGAAGACATAAAGAAAGGCTGACGAGGGTCACCTAGGTGGCTCAGTCGGTTGAGCAAGCAATTTGGTTTCAACTCAGGTCATGATCTCAGGGTCGTGCGTGGGTCTCCATGCTCAGCGAGGAGTCTGAAATTCCCTCCCTTTGCCCCTCCCCTTGCTCTCTCTCTCTCTCTCTCTCAAATAAACAAATCTAAAAAAAAAAAAAAAACAAACGCTGTAGGATCAGATGATAAAAGAGTCTCCCACTATCCATATAAAATAAGGACATACAATGTTATGAAGTTCTCCAACAAGTAAGAATTAAAAGACGAAAACATGCCATGGAAAGATCTATACCCAGAAAGCATAATTTGATCTCAGTGTGTCTGTATATATAAATATTGCCATATATTGTAAACCAAATGTGGATGGATCTATAATAGTGTATGCTTAGGTAATTTTTAAATTGAGTAGGCCCCTCTGCTTTTGCTTCACTTGACCACAACTGGATGTATCAACTAAAATTAAAATGGCCATGAATTTCTGTATCTGAGAGAGAATAGACCAGATAAGGACTTCAGTCATGTAGGACATTAAGATCGACACTTTTCTATTTAGATAAACCACATGTTATGGTGACAAGATAGAAAAAGTCATCTGAGTGAATTTTGAGTCATCAAAATGAAAATCCAAAGACTTTGGGCAAGAATTTTCATATTTTAACAAGAAGGATTTTTTAAGCAGAATATGTAAATATTGTTAAGTCAATCAAAAAAATTGTGTAATACGAAAATGTCATTTCTCTCTTCCATTTTAACACAAAAGAGAAATGTCTTGCTTATGTGTTTGAGCATATTTTATCTTTTACTGTGAGAATAATTACTCAAAAATAGGAATATGTTTGAACTTCTTTGTAGCACACAGAATACATTTTGATCAAGAAAGTTCAATTAATAGATATTTAAAGATCATGAAATTGTTTCACCTTTAAAAATAAGGTCACCTTATTTTATACATATATTTTCTATATGGTTCTCAGTCATGATAAAAAAAGGAAAACCAGCACAGCAATGAAGTGAAGAAAACAAATTTCAAATAGCAGCAACGTAAAAGGATTTGATAAAGTTTAAATAGTAGAAAGAATTTGGGCATAATTGGATTAAGTAAATGGGAAAAATATGGCATAGAGAATTCATTTAACAGTATTTATTTTAAAACTTTAACCAATGACTGAAGCCATAGGACTTTTATCTGTGGAAAAACATGACTGCAAATGCAGTCACTTATATAACTGCAGAGGATGAAAGATATGAAAGGGAAATTAAATTTTCAATGAAGCAATTGCCAACCACTTTGCCATTTAAAATACAATGAAGTAGATGTGCAAAATATTTTTATTTAATTTTTGACCTTCAGGAGTCATACTATTTATTGATAAGTCACTGTATATGAAACTGAACAACACTGGTAATAATTGCCATAAATCAAATGTTATGAATATGTAATGTGGCCAGTCCATATTATTAATACTTTTATACTTTTATTAATGCTTTTATACTTATACTTCTATACTTTATACTTATACTTTGATCACTTTACAATATATTACATTTTGAACCGATAATAAAAAAAAATTGGTTATATACATATAGCAATACAAGTTATAAAATCAATATATTTAGAAAGAAAGTAACATTGAAATTCTAATATTATTAGAATATATTGTTCTCTTCCTCCCAGTGTTAGAAACTGGAGTATTATTCCAAGTTGAAGAAAATTACCACTTCTTTAATAAAACATCTCTAATCATGAACTCAGTACAATATTTTACTGATGGAGCATTTTCTAAATCATTTAACAAGCACGTGTAGGTATCATTCTCTATGGTCCCACAGTTTGTTATTTACATCTTATTTTATATTTATAACAATCCTCTAAGAAAGATACTTTATTCCTAATTTATAGATGAAGAAGTCTAAACAAGGTGAGTGTCCAAAATCATACAGTTCACAGGTGGCAATCCCGAGACTGACCTAGGTAATCAAGTTCAAGACTAAACTCTGAAGTATCATGCTTTGTGGCCTTTCAATGAACAGATGAAGTTCATAATCCACTAATGCTTTTAGGGTTTTGAAATAAATTTAATCTTATTTCTAAAGATAACTCTCTTGTACAAAAGATACCACTTTCAAATTAAGAAAATTATATATTAAATCTTAAAATACATATCAGTCAACATTTTATGTCTGATCATTTATAGAGTCTGTTTATCATGATGAAATACAGTATGTGAATTGGAAATCTGAACTCATGTCAATAGATTCCCAATTCAGAGAGCATGGGGAGGCTGAAGCATAAATATTGAGTGACTTTAATCAAGTTGTATATTACCATACAGCTCATTTCCATATATATAAATGGAAATTTTAAAAATATAAGCTATACAGGTAAGACTATGCCACTAAGAATAAATACATGGTTGACCTTGGATTTTGTTTTCAAATTGTGTATAGATCAGTTAATATCAATACCAAAGAGATTCTTTAATTTGAGCTCATTCAAATCAAATATAATTAACCTGATGACAACAAAAACAGTATTTTTATTTCATCAGCTTTTATTTTTCCTTAAGACAATGACTGGCATCTGGATGGAATACTTTCATTTTATTATTTTTTAAAGATATTTACTTGAGAGTGTGTGTGAGCTCTGGCACACCAATGGGGAAGGGGTTGAGGGGGAGGGGGTTGAGTGGGAGGGAGAGAGATGATCAGACTCCGCACTGATTATGAAGCCCGACTCAGGCTAGATCTCAGGACCCTAAGATCACCACAATCTGTGATCACAATCTGAGCCAAAATCAAGAGTTGGAAGCTCAACAGAGTGAGCCACCCAGGTGTCCCTGGATGGAATACTTTTAAAAGACAATACCTGTAAGTAAAAGACCTCTCCTCTCCATCACTTCCATGATGTTTTTGTCCCACCTTGTCCTCCAGAGGGTAATTACAGAAATACAGGCTGGCCTGAGAGAGTTAGGGCTAATTAATGGAGGGATAAAATCAAACCAGAGATATCAGAAGAGTGACTGACTATTCAGATTATAGCTAAGGAGGATGGAGAAGACCAGTGCTAAATCAGAAAATAAAACCTTGGAGGAATCCAAATTGATAAGAAACAAACATAACAGCATATTTAAAGCCAGAAAACCTAAAGACATTTCGTTGAAATGGAAAGTCCAAAAGACTAGGGTAAATTTAATAATTTATCTTCATAATGTTCCCTTTGAATTTATCTGCTGACAGACCTATAGTGGATCTTCCTAACTTCCATGGTAGGAGTAGAGTTCTTTAAGTTTTCCTTGGGTCAATTTGCCTTTTTCTGAGACATGTGTAGGAACTTGGGAGTGGGATAGTAGGGCATTGGTGTCTTCAGGATCTACTGACCCATACTTTCAGATATTGTGAAATGTTATAAACGGCTTGACAGGTTGTCAAATCAGAACAGACTTGAACATATGATCTGGTACTTTTCCCTCAGTAGAAGTTGTTGGCAAAGAGTAAAGTCGTGGAAGTTATATTCAGGACAGGCTAGTAGAATACATGGTAAATGATGTACTTGGGTTAAAAGGAGAAGGAAAAAGAAGCAGAGAGAGACTAGGAAGAAAGCAGAGGAGTACTGTTTATATGGAAATTCGTAAATCAGAAGATAACATTTTGGTGGCCATAACAGAACCTAACATTTGTATTTTTATGGCAGTTCATTATGAATTGCCCAATCAGATATCAGAAATATAACATTATATCTTATAAAGTGTTTCTGGACACATTAGAGCCCTAATAACGATACTTTTCTCTTTGCTTGAAACGTGTTCCTCTAAGCCTCCAGCCATTTGGCTTTTCTACCTCTCTCCACCTGAGCTTAAGTCAAAGTTTTCTTCCTTTCGACTCTCACAATTGAAGTCAGACTTTCTACTGTCCATGGTGGATGCCTATTCAAATCTCTAGCCTAATTTCTTAATTTTATTCATTGATTCATTTATTAAAATTTTCTATTAAGTGCTGACTTTAATGGGCATGATGATCGACACTGGAGATTCATCTTCTCTCCATTCATATTTCCACTGTTGTAATTCATTACTTCATCATTTTTCAACTCAATCTTAGCAGTAACAGCTGTGTTCTGCCTAATTCTTATTATGCCCTTTTCGATTGTGTCTCTTTATTATTCCTAGAATGAGTTTTGTGATACACAAACTTGATTATGTCAAGCCCCTGACATAACTCAAACTTTTTAGCATGACATAGAAAACGATCATGATATATTCTCTGCTTACCTTTGCGATCTCATCTCTTGCTATTCTTCAATTATATCCAACCTTCATTTCCTGATCTAATTATATCCCAGAACACGAACTGATCTTTCTCAACAGTGAACTGAAGTTCACCCTGTCTTCTCTCTTACTTATATCTCTATCCATCACACTTTAGATTTTCGGACTCCTTTCAGGTGACCCCTCCTCTGGGAAGCCTTCTATAAACAATCACTACCAGATGGTATAGAAACTGCTTCATTAAGTTTTCATCAACACCCATGCACACCTTTACCCTTGATTTTGTCACATAGTATTATTACTATCTGTTTACTATCTGTTTCCACCCACACCTGAAGCTAAAAACTTCTGGTGGCAAAGTACGTATCTTAGCTATGCTTACCTTATATAGTAAATCTTTCAAAATTTTTGATGAAAGGAAACATGGAAGAGTATCTCATTTGGTTAAATATAAAACATCTAAAGAAGCTGACAGGTTGAAAATTATATCTGACAGAGTAAAAAGAAAATAAAGAAGATCTTGAATGTTCTCATCACAAAAAAATAAGTGGCAATTTGGTAAAATGGAGGGGTTAGGTAACACTACAGGGGTAATCCTATTGCAATATAAAATATATCAACACACTGTACACCTTAAACTCATAATGTTATATGTCATTTATATCTCAATTTCAGAAAAATAATAAAGAAAGAAAAGCTGCCTTTCTGCACATAACATGAATACAAAGGTCAGTTCCAGTTGGGGAAGAAATAATCACAGGAAGCTTCAGGGAGAGAGAACTTGTGGTGGTGTAGTATATGACAGCAAAATGGCTAATATGGGCAAAGTCTGCATTTAAAAGTAAAAACAGAGTTGGGAAAGTCTCCAAAACGAAGTCCTGATCAGAAGTCATGAGTAATCGCACATAATAAAACATGACAAATGTGTCTAAAGAAATAGATGAGGCTGCACAGAAAGCTCTTTGGAGAAATTATATATAAAAGAATAACCTCAAAAGATAAGAGAAAAATAAGAGTATTGTGATATTAATTATTTTTTGTAAAACTCTTCAGCATAGATTGTGGACATAAGTGTTTGTGTCCATTTCCTGAGCTTCGATCTATATCCACGCGCCACTTAGTAAACATAACTGGAAATACATACTCCAAAGTACGTATCACTCCAAAGATAACTTTCACAAGTTTTTTGACTAATTTTATGGGAATTTTTATTAATTAGCATAATGTATATTAGAAATGGGTTTTTTTTTTTAGTAAAATTAGTTTATTCTCAAGATTTATTGAGAAAAAAAAATTTGTTCTAGAAAAAAAAGAAAAGGTTAGGTTGCTTTTCTTCACTAGATGATGTATAAAACAATCTAGTGAGCATATATACATATGTATTTACACTGACAGTAAAAGGCTTAATATGTAGATATAGACAGATGCAGACATAGATACATAGACACACACACACGCTGGATTTAGATTTCATTTGTTTTTGCCTAGTGTGCTTTCACAGTTCCAGGATCCCATCCGAGATACCATATTATATTCCATTGTCATATTTGCTTAAGCTCTTCTGTGCTTTGAAAATTGCCCACTTTTTTTACTTCCTTTTGATGACTTTGACAACTTTGAATACTGGCTAAGTATTTTGTAGATGTCCTTTAATGATGTTTGTATGGTGTTTTCTCATGACTAGAGTGAAGTTATGGGTTTCAAGGTAGAAGGCTGCACAGATGAAGTGCCATTTCCAACACATATCAAGGACATATGCTTTCTTTAAAAAAAAAAAAAAAAGATTTTATTTATTTATTTGACAGAGAGAGAGAGAGAGAGTACAAGCAGGGAGAGCATCAGGGAAAAGGAGAAGCAGACTCCACCCTGAGCAGAAAGCTGATGTGGGGCTTGATCCCAGGATGCTGGGATCATGACCTGAGCCGAAGGCAGACGCTTAACCGACTGAGCCACCCAGGTGCCCCAAGGATGTATGCTTTCAATATATGTATCACTAATGATGTTAACCTTGATAACCTGGCTAAATTAAATTACTGTTTTCTAGGCTTTTCCACTATAAAGTTAATTTTTCCCTTTTCCATACTATATTCTTTGGAAAAAAGTTACTAAGCATAACCCACCAATAAGGAATTGGAAGTTATACTCCATCACCTTTGGAAGGGGAGTATATCAACATAAATTATTTGGAATTCTATTTGAGCAATTTGTTTCTTCTTTCTCACGTGTTTATTTAAAACAATTAGTTATGTATCACTATGAAGTCATGCATATTTATTGTGTAATTCGAATTATAATCTATGACTACCTTTTGTTGTTTTTGTTGTTGTTACTTAATACTGTTCCAGTTTTAGCCACTGGGAATTTTTTTTTTTTAAGTTTTTATTTATTTATTTGACAGAGAGAGAGAGATTACAAGTAGGCAGAGAGGCAGGCAGAGAGAGAGGGGGAAGCAGGCTCCCTGCTGAGCAGAGCCTGATGTGGGGCTTGATCCCAGGACCCTGAGATCATGAATGGAGCCGAAGGCAGAGGCTTTAACCCACTGAGCCACCCAGGCACCCCTGCCACTGGGAATTCTTCCAGTTGGCTCCTCCATCTCTTCAACATACCACATAGCTGTTTTTGTTTTTTGTTCTTAGCACTTTCTTATTTTCTAGCTATAAAAGATGCTCCAAGCTTATTTTGTATATTTCCTGCCCAAGTCTTAGAACAGCCATTTATCTAAAGAGCATTGCTCCCTTTTATTAGAGAACGACACCAGAAACTAAGATGTGCTCAATGAGTAGGCTCATTGTCCCAGGAGTATCATTGCTTTTGAGCCCTCTGAGTGGACAGAACTAGGAAATATGGGTATATATACCAGCCTCTGTAAAATAGACATGTTTGTAATTTATATATCTATCAGTATCAATATTAAGTTAAACATTAGTTCATAGAGGTATCTTCAATACTAATTCAGTACCACATGAGTCATTATACTCTTCTACCTTGCTTACTTGAAATCTCCCTGATAGTTTGAGAAACAGTTACCACCATTTATCATCCATTTACTTAATCCTTAATTTTTAAATGCACTTATATCTTTACACTAATTCAGAGGATTGTTTTCTGAGTCTGTACTGACAAATCCTGCTACTAAAACTATGTTAAATTTGTCTTGGGTCTACAAACCAGATGTTACTCAAGCCCGAAAAGAATCAATCATCATAAGTCATCCAGGTCACACAGGTCTTTTAATTTTGTCTATTTGCTAGTTAACAGCAGAATGCCTGTCAGAGTTTTACCTCAGTTGTAGGGATGACAATAGCCTCTTCCCTCTCTAATTATTGGAAGTTAGTCATATCTACCCGAAAGAGAATTTACTAGCTGAGCCTGTTTAAACTGCCCATGTCAGTTTTCAATAAAATGTATAATAAGGGATTCCTTAGTGGCTCAGCTGCGTAAGCATCTACCTTCGGCTCAGGTCATGATCCCAGGTTCCTGGGATCGAGCCCTATCTCAGGCTCCCTGCTCAGCGGGGAGTCTGCTTCTCTGTCTCCCAATACACCTCCCCCTGCTCATGCTCTTTCTCATGCCCTTGCTTGCACTCTCTCTCTAATTAATAAATAAAATCTTTAAAAAAAATTTTTAAAATGAAGAAATTTAAAAGTCAACCGAGATTTTTAAGTATATCACTAGTATCAAGGATAACTTCTGAATAGACTTGTGGTTAACAATAAGGGCAATGCAAAGAAAAAAACTTTAGTTTAATTAAGGCAAAGGAGGAGGATAGCACAGACCTACTATTTTCTGCCATGATGCTGCCCAACGAGATTGGACTTGGGCGTGTATTCTTTCCTTCCAGAGCACAGCCCATCCATGGCTATCACAATATGATGGAGAACACTGAAATATACTTCTTCTTGCTATTTTGCTTCTATCTTCTCTATAAGAGAGGATAATCTTTAGACATGAATGGACATGTAGGAGGAAATTGAAGATCAAGATGGTGAACAACATGAGGACACCTAAGCTTTACCAATGAGATCAAGTCTCTTGGTCTACATTAACTACATTCATGAGTACCAAATCTAACTTCAAAAGAAATTCCTCAAATACCAACAGCAATCTTGATACAGCAGTGAAGATGTGCCTTAAAAATGTTCAATAAAAACTAAGTGTGTTATGCTTTGTGTGTATCTAAAACAAAAGGTAGGGATGTGTGGAAGTTGAAAATGGAATATTTTATGTCAACATGAAGAAAAATTCTCTAATAACATCGATACCCAAAAATGTAAGGATACCTGAAGAGGTAGTGAAATGCTTGTTTTCAGAAATGTTCAAATTACTTATGAGATTATTGCACAAAGAGTGTCCATCAGATTGCGATTAGATGGTCTGTAAATAGACTTCTAGTTTTTAGATACTGTGGTAACTCTTTATGATATGATATCTCATGAATGTGGACAGAATATAACTATGTTTAATTTCAGGGCCAATGATGTTCTCTTTCGTATTTTTCATTTTAACTCTTCTGCCCATAGCAATGAACCACTAAATTTGAAAAAATTTTATATAGCTATAAAAATGGATCCACAGTAGGTATTAATTCACTGTGTTTAATATTAAACAGCTTATTTATTTTTGTTTTTTAAAGTTTTTAGAGTTAGAGAGAGAAAACACGCCCAAGAGGGCAGGGCAGCGGGAGGCTCAGAGGGGAAGGAAAGAAAATCCCAAGCAGGTCCCATGCACAGCATAGAGCCTGACATAGGGCTTGATCTCATGACCCTGAGATCATAACCGAAGCCAAAAATCAAGAATCAGATGCTTAACTGCCTGAGCCACCCAGGTACCCCAAAGTAGCTTTTTTAGAAAAGTTTTTTCTTAGTAAGGTTTTAATTTAGAGCTCAAAACATGTGTCAATATTCATAAATTTTAATTTAAATGTGATAAATTCAAACTTTAATAATTGAATAAATATTTTTAAAACTGTGAGAGGAGGAGGGGTAAAAGATAATGGCATAGGAAATTCGTGAATTCACCTCCTCCCATGAACACAGCAGATCTATAGCTACATATGGATCATTGCCCTCTATAAATGATTTTTATAAACTTTTATAGAAAGTTTTTATAAACTACATGAAGTACTCCCCCACAACAAAGGATAAAAGGACTTCATCAAGATGGGTATGAGAGGCAGAGATAGGATCTTAGCAAAAAAATGCCATACTAAGTGTGGCAACATATAGCAGGGAGGGATCTTATCAGCCTAGCACTTTTTCTGGAGGAGTGAGGGGTTGCTGCCCCACATTAGACACCCCAACTCTTGGGATCTGCACCAGATGAGTTCCCCAAACATCTGACTTAGAAAACCAATGGAGCTAACTTCTGAGAGACCTAGAGTGCTATAGGAAACAGACTTTCCCTCTAAAAGACTCACATGCAGTTTTGCCCTGGAATCCAGTGCAAAAGTGCCAATTTGAAAAGTACCTGTACTGTATGTGAAGGAGACTCGTTAGCTGGTGTGGGGCATCTGCTCGATGGGCAGGAAAGCCGGGGATCTCTTTGGAGATGAAACTGCTAGCAGATGCCATTTGTGCTCTCTCCATCTATCCTGCTACCACTAGTGGCCCTTCTGGGATGCTGCACCCTTCCACTGCCCCACTGGGTTAGCAGGAGTAAGTGTTAACAGCAATGTCTCACTGCTCTGCTGAGGCTTGAGGGTACATAGCAATCCTCCACTCCCCGGCTGGGGCAGGGAAGCACAAACACGTTAGCATCCTCCTGCCCCCAATCTGGGGCCAAAGCATGTGCATAGACAAAACACTCTTCCTAGCAGCATCGCTGAAGTCTGTGGGTGTGTTCAGCCAAGGCATTTTCCCTCTGCCTTTCTGGGGCCAGTGAGTGTCTTCCCCCCCTCCCCCACTACACTCTCCAGATAACTTGGTAAAGCTGGCAGACACATGCAAACCACACAGTGGGTGCCCCTTTTCACCTGGCCTGGTGCCCAAGGGGGCCAGTATTCCTCCGCTCCCACATACTATGACAATTAGAAACATAGTTCTTGGCAGGCCAACATCCCCAGGGCACTGCAGAGATAACACACTGAAACACAACCCCAGTCTTCCTGGGAAAATGCCTATTTATTAAATCTGGAGCTTTGGCCTCAGGAGCAGACTTCAATTTTCCCACACATTTAGAGAGTATGGAGTGGCTTGCAGAGAATATAAGCAGGACAGCATTATCCTTGTGCACCTCAGTACAATTCAATGAGACCTCTCAGAAAAGAGCTTATACACTTAACTTAGGGCCCTGATTTTTACAAGTGTTGCCCAGGAGAACCTCCAGATCACCTGGTCTGGAGGTCAGAAGAGATCATGACGGTGGCCCCACAAGTCTGTATATATATGTGTACTTTAAAAGCTGCTGCCTGAGGATCTGGCTTCCAATAAGCCTGAAACTGGGTGTTAAATGAAATCCCTCCCTCTGGGACAATGACAGGTCTTAGCATACCCTCAATAATGACTTATCAATAAATCATGCTGTTTAGACAATCACAAAAGTTAAGGAGACAACAAAGACTTAGGACAAGGTTGAACAAGAAGTTTTATCACCTGCAGAAGGACATTCCTTCAAGACTGAAAGGGCTAGCTGATTCACTTAATACACAGAAATGAACACAGAAAGTCAAGCATAATGAGGATACAAAGAAATATTCTGAGTAAGAGAACAAAACAAAATCTCAGAAAAAAAGACCATAATGATATGGAGATAGGTAATCTACCTGATAAATAATTCAAAAAAATGGTCATAAAGATGCTCACCAAAGTCATGAGAAGAGGGGATGAACACAGTGAGAAGTTCAACAAATAGAGAATGTAGGAGAGTATCAAGTCACAGAATACAATAACTGAACTGAAAAATATATTACAAGTGTTCAATATCAGAGCAGATGAAAAAGAAAAGTAAGTTGGAAGACAAAGCACTGGACTTTACCCAGACAGAGTAGCAAAGAGAAAAATAAACTTTAAAAAAATGAATAAAAATTAAAGAGACCAAAGGACAATATCAAACAGACTAATATTCACTTTATAGGCATCCCAGAAAGAGAGGAGAAAAAGGTACAAAAAACTCATTTGAAGAAGTAATGGCTAAAAAAGTTCCCTAATTTGGGGCAGGTAACAGAAATCCAGGCTCAGGAGGTCCACAGAGTTCCAAAAAAACTGTCCTAAAACAGATCTACACCAAGACGCATGATAATTGTCAAAATTTAAAGAAAAACAGAAAAGTCTTAAAAACGGCAATGGAAAAACAACTTGTTACATACAAAGAAAACCCCATTAGACTACTAGAAGGTATTTCAACAGAAAATTTACAGACCAGAAGAGAATGGCATAATATATTCATAGCACTTAAAGGAAGAAACTTCTAACCGAGAGTACTCTACCCAGGAAGGTTATCATTCAGAATTGAAGAAGAGAAAAAGTTTTCCAGATAAGTCAAAGGGAAAGGATTTCTTCGCCACTAAACCAACTTTACAAGAAAAGTTTAAGGGAATTCTTTGAGCTAAAAAGGAATGGCACTAATTAACAAGAAAACACAGAAAAGTAAAAATCTTACTGCAAAGGTAAATATTTTAATACAGGTAGTAAATAAATCACTTATAAATCTAGCATGAAGGTTAGAAAACAAAAGCAGTTAAATTAGCTAAAACTATAATAATTAAGAGAATACATAAAATAAAATGAACCAAAATATAACATCAAAAACATAAAAGTAGTAGAAATTTAGAGTTTAGAAATGTATTTAAATTTAAATCGTTATCAACTTAAAATAGACTGTTAAACATGTAAAATGTTCTATGTGAATGAACCTCACAGTAACAATAAAGCCAAAATTTATAGCAAATACACACAAAAAAGTGAGAAATGAATGTAAACTTAACATTGAAGAAAGAAAGACATCATGTCACAAAGGAAGAGAGAAAGAGAAGAATGAACAGAGAGGAGCCAAAAAAACAGCCAGAAAACAATTAACAAAATAGCAATAACTACATACCTACGAATAGTTACTTTAAATGTGAATATATTAAACTCTCCATTCAAAACACACAGAGGGGATTAATAGATAATAAAACAAGATTCATCTATGTACTGCCTGCAAGAGAGTGACTTTAGATTTAAGGATATTCTACAAAAATAGGAACAAAAAGAAAGCTCACATAGCTATATTCGTATTACACAAAAAAGACATAAGGATTAAAGACCGTAACAAAAGATAAAAAAGGGCATTATATAAAGGGATCAATCCAGTAAGAAGATTTATAAATACGCATCCTCCCAACATATAAGTACCAAAATATATAAACAAATATTAACAGACCTAAAGGAAGATATTGACAGCACTACAACAATAGTAGGGACATTAAAACACTGCTTGTATCAGTGGATAGATCATCCAAACAGAAAATCAATAAGGGAACAATGGCTTTAAAAGACACATTAGACCAGATGGACTTAACAGATATATTCAGAACATTACATCCAAAAGCAGAATACATATTCTTCTGAAAGCACATGGAACATTCTCCAGGATAGTTCACATATTAAGCCACAAAGTAAGTCTCAATAAATCTAAGAATGTTGAAATTATATCAAGCATTTTTTTTTTTTTTTACCACAAGAGTATGAAACTAGCAATCAATTTCAAGAAGACAACTGTGAAAAAAATATTCAGAGATTCAACAACATGCTATCAAAAACCACTGGGTCTTCAAAGAAACTACAGGAGAAATTAAAAAAAAAAATACCTAGAGGCAAATGAAAACAGAATAAAGACATACCAAAATCAGGATGCAGTAAGAATAGTGCTAAGAGCAAAGTTCATAGCAATACAGGCGCACCTCAAGGAAAAAAAAAAAATCAAATAAACAATCTAATTTTACGCCTCAAGTTACAAGAAAAGGAACACACAAATCCCAGAGTCAGTAGAAGGAAGGAAATAATAAAGACCAAATGTAAATAAATGAAACTGAAGAGAAAATAGAAAAGATCAATGAAAGTAAGAGCTGATTCTTTGAAAAGATAAACAAATTTGACAAAACTGTAGCTAGACTCACTAAGGAGAGAGGGCTCAAATAAATAAAATCAGAAATTAAAGGGTTATAACCCATATCACAGAAACACAAAGGATCTTAAGATACTACTATGAATAATTATATTTCAACATGTTTAAAAAACCTAAAAAATAGATAAACTCCTAGAAACACTAAATCTCCCAAAACTGAATCAGGAAGAAATAGAAAACCTGAATAAACTGGTTATCAGTAAGGAGACTGAATCAGTAGTCAAAACTTTCCAACAAATACAAGTCTAGGAACAGACAGCTTCACTGGTAAATTCTACCAAACATTCCAAGAAGATGTAATACCTATCCTCCTCAAACTCTTCCAAAAATTTGAAGAGAAGGGAACACTACACCAAACATTTTGTGAAGCCAATACTACTTTGATACTAAAACCAGACAAGGACACTACAAGAAAAGAAAATTACAGGCCTATATCACTGATGAACAAAGATGCAAAAATCTTCCATAAAATATCAGCAAACTGAATTAAAAAATACATTAAAAAGATACACACCATGATTACGTAGCATTTATTCTAGGGAAGCAGGGATGGTTCAACACCTACAAATCAATCAGCATAATACACATTAATAAAATAAGATAAATATCATATGATATCTCAATGGATGTCAAAAAGGCATTTGACAAAATTTAACATTCATACATGATAAATATTCTCAAAGTAAAGAGAGAATATACCTCAACATAACAAAGGCTATATATGATCTATATATGATAGACCCACAGCTAATATCATACTCAATGGCAAAAAGCTTGAAAGCTCTTCTTCTATGATCAGGAATAAAACAAGGATGTCCACTCTTGCCACTTTTATTCAACATAGTATTGGAAGTCCTAGCCAGAGAAATTAAGGAAGAAAAAGAAATAAAAGGCATCCAATTTGGTAAGGAAAAAGTAAAACTTCTACTATTTACAGATGATATGACACTAAATATAGAAAACACTAAAGATCTCTCTCTCTCTCTCTCTCTCTCTCTCTCTCTCTTTCACACACACACACACACACACACACACCCCGTTAGAACTCATAAATAAATCCAGTAAAGTTGTAGGATACTAAATTGATACACAGAAATCTGTTATATTTCTATATACTAAGAACAAAATACCAGAAAGAGAAATTAAGAAAATAATCCCATTTATAACTGCATCAAAAAAGAACAAAATACTTAGGAATAAATTTAACCAAGGAGGTAAAAGACCTGTAAACCAAAAACTGTAAGACACTGCTGAAAAAAAGTGAAGAAGACACAAAAGTGGGAAGATATTCTGTATTCATGGACTGGAAGAATTAGTACTGTTAAAATGTTCCTTAAAAAAAATGTTCATAGTACCCAAAGCTATCTACAGATTCAATGCAGTCCCTACCAATATTCCAGCAGCATTTTTCATAGAACCAGAGCCAATAATTCAAAAATTTTTATGAAACCACAAAATCCCCCAATAGCCAAAGTAATATTGAAAAAGAAAAACAACATCAGAAGTATCATGCTTCTGGATTTCAAACTATACTATGAAGCTGTAATAATCAAAACGGTATGGTAGTGACATAGACACACATAATCAATGGAACAGAATAGAGAGCTGAGAAATACACCCATGCAAATATGGTAAATTAATTCATGACAGAGGAGGTGGGAATAAACAATGAGAAAAGGACAGTCTCCTCAATACATTGTGCTGGGAAAACTGTAAGAGTACATGCAAAGGAAGGAACTGGATCCCTTTATCGTAGACAAAAATTAATTCAAAATTTATTAAAGACCTGAAACCATAAAACTACTAGGAGAAAACAAAGGTGGTGAACTTCATATCAGTTGTAGCAATGGCTTTTTGGATGTCATCTCAAAGACAAGGCCACAAAAGCAAAAAATAAAGAACAAATAAGACTACATCAGACTAAACACTTTTGCCTAACAAAGGACAACATCAACAAGATGAAGGCAACCTACTGAAGGAGAGTCGGTATTTGCAAATCATTTCTCTATAAGTGGTTAATCTATGAAATGTATTTTAAATACCCATACAACTCAGTAACAGAAAAAACAAGCAATCTTATTGTAAATAGGCAAAGGATCTGAACAGACATTTTTCAAAAAAGACCTACAGATGGCCAACAGGCACTTGAAAAGATGTTCAACATCATTAATTATCAAGGACATACAAATCAAAACTACAGTGAGATATTACTTCACACCAGCAGAATGGCTAATATCAAAAAGACAAGATATAATAGAAATCTATGCATAACATATATTCATAATAGTGAATATTTTAGTGTATAGTGTTATAGTGTATATTCACTATTTGAAATAGCGTACATTCAAAAATAAACTAATTTGGAAAAGCTATTTGCTCCCTTATGTTCACTGCAGCATTATTTACAATAGTTAAGATATAAAAACAACCTAAGTGTCCATCAATGGATGAATGGATAAAGAAGATACAGTGTTTCTATATACAATGGAATACTACTCAGACATAAAACTGAATGAAATCTCTCTGTGTGTGACAACATGGATGGACCTTCAGGGTATTATGCTAAGTCAAACAAGTCAAGTAGAGAAGGACAAATATCAAATGATTTCAATTATACATGGAATCTAAAAAACAATAAACAAGACAAAACAAAACCCAAACCCTTAGATACGAAGAACAGATAGTTGGTTGCCAAAGGGGAAAAGGGATTAGTAAAGGTGAAATGGGTGAAGGGGATCAAGAACTACAAACTTCCAGTTATAAAATAATTAAGTCATGGGAATTTAATGTAGAGCATGGGGAACATATTCAATAATATTATACTAAGTTTGTATGGTGATGATGAGTAACTAGACTTACTAGGTATTACAATGTATACAAAGGTCAAATCACTGTATTGTTCACCTGAATCTAATATAATATTGTAGGTCAAGAATACTTAAATAAAACTTAAAAAATGAAAAATAGGAGGACTATCACTTGACTCAAGTGCCAGTAACTTTAATAATTAAAATGGATTACGAACGCTTTAACTCAAATATTTTAAGTACATAATTGGAATAAACTTTTTATGACCATTAGCCTGATACAAAAATTTAATTGAAAGTATATAATTTCTAATATAAGATTTTTTTTTTTAGCACAGAATGCCTAAAGACCCCTGTAAACTAGCAATGAACTATTAGGGCCCTAGAAGAGACTTAAATATAAATAAGACATATACACTGAAACTATTAAATGTCATGTTTTTCTCCCAAAATGAGAGTCACCTACTAATATCTATAGGTTCAAATGCATGGGCTCCTGGTTATTTTTTCCAACATGGTAGGGACATAAAATTGCATTGCCTTAAGTACGTATTGAATCAGGTATCTTATTAGGTAAAATGCAGTATTCTTTATATATCCATAAGGTATAAAATGCTGTTGGTTTATTAGGTGCTGGAAATTGAGAGAAACAAGACAGAGTCCCTGCCCTTTTAGAGACAACAGCCTAGCCAAGAAAAGAGAGATGAAAGAATTCCTTAGCTATTCACTTCACAATTGAAACAATACTTAACTATTCACTTCATAATTATATCCAGGATGATATTGTGATTATATAGAGGAAATCCTTGGTCTAAAGAACTCTGGGAAACGATGGCTGAGTCAAGTTTTAAAGCAGAAGAAGAAATTCGTTAGGCAAAAAGTGAACAGAAGATGGTTTCAAGAAGATGGTTAACATATGGGGAAGACCCTGAAGGAGGAAGGGCCATGTATACTCAAGACACTAAAAATGGTTCCTGCTCCTGGGATGTAGGAATAGGAGTGCAGGTGAGAGGAAAGTATGATCGCCCTGGGAATAAGCGGATACCAGAGAAGTCAGAGCTATATGCACATATCCTTCCATCTGAAATTCATCCAATACAGTTACTCTTCCAAATTACTGCCTTGATTACATTTGGATAAAATATACATGGTTGTAATTTCTTTATTCTTCTTTTGTCATATTTATTATCCATCTACATTACAGATGGTATAGTATCTTTTCAAATTTTATGTAAAATGTTTTGAAGTACTTGAAAGTGACCTACATTATATATGTATATAGTAAATATAAATAAATCTTCCTGCTATATTCTTATCCTTTCTCAGTACAATCAGTGATTTACAAACAATTGTAAAAATGATCTATTCTTCTCCTCAAACTATACCAAATGGTTAAAAATAAAAATAAACTTATACCTCCAAATGCAGTTTGAATGAGTACTATTCAAATATTAAGCATGAGATAGTTTGGAAGAGGGAGATAATGCACGGCATAGCGTGAGACAAAATAAATTTATTTCTCCGTGTGAATATTTTTTCAACATCCTAGAGATGATCTTCCAACTATTAAAGTATTTTTTTCTAATATGGGTATTATAAATAAATTTTACATTGTTTGCTTTAGAATGAAATAACCAGCTGAGGCCAGAAACAATGATCTTCTATAATAAATTCATTTTTTCCAATTTAAAAATTATTTAATTTCATCCTCCTCTGTTCCCCTTGCTATTTACCTGTTGGGAATTAAATTGTTTATGTATGCCACTATAAAAGATTAAGTAGGGGAAACGAAACAAACACCTACAACTGAATACCATTTTTTTGTTTTGATTCTCAAGCAAAGTATTGATCAAAGAGACCTGGAATGAATAATGATAAATAAAAGAAGTAATTTCCACCTGGAAGGATCCAGATGTCATCTAATACAAATTTCTTCCTCTTATAAATAAGAAAACTGAGACCCAGGGAGGTTAAATGATTTACCCAGGCTTCTCTAACTAGTTATGGAAATTGATTGATTTCTGGTTTCTAGCCCTTCCCAATACACCCTGCCCATAATTTCACTTTGCCATGTTACTGTTTTTCCACATATTAAAGAAGTGATTGCATATTGCTGTTCAAACTGCAATAATGTTAGGAATAAAACTCACGTAGGACTTGTTTATAAGGCATCAACTTCAAAAGAATCAATTAATGTTGCAAAGTAATGAAATTGAAAAAAAAAAAAAAAGCTAGCAGAGCAAAAGACCAAGACGCAAAAGTAAAAGGCCATACTCCTGCTGTCATTTAATCTTTATGTACGCCTTCAAATGGATAACCTTGGTGTTAAAAGTAAAGGAATCAATTTTGTTACATTTATGCCCAACAGTGACAGTAGATTTGTGAAGTGCTTACCAGAAACAGACCGCTTGGCTGGCTGTCTGGCAACAAACTAAATAAGCATATTGTTATAACATAACTGTTTTTTAGAGGGAGCGCATTTCATTATTCACTTATTAAATCTATCCATTAACTGGAAGGAAACAATAAAAGGCAGGGCAGAGCGTGACAACAGAAGTGAGTTCCAGAAGTTCTAAATTTGCTTTCTAGTAATTTATGAAGATGGACTCATTTTTTTCCCAAAGTCAAATAAACCTACAAAGAGATAGATTAAGTACTGGTGAAATTGAAGGGAAAACTATTCCAGTATCACTGATTTATAGAAATGTCTTTGTATTCAGTGCTGAGTACCTAAGGAAACTTTTGCAGCTACGAGTCCTCTTACTTCAAGGAGAAAGGTTTGCTAAAATAAAGGGGACTTGACTTTGAATGGTTTGATAAGATTCATGAATTATATTTATCATAATTACTAATACTGTCAGGTTATTTGCAAGAAATGTTTGCTTCAAAAATGAGTGGAAGGAGAAAAAAGAAAGTAATATTCATTACAATTTTTCTTGTGAATATGTCTACTATTATTTCCAGGCACATATCCTGTCATATTAAACACAGTAACAGTAAGGAGAGAATAGTTTATCTCTGATCTTGAGCAACTCTCTGACTCTTACTCCTGTGGGTGGGCAAGTAAGCTTCGGTCTCATCCTTTCTGTCGCCCATAAGCAGATTTGGTATATTCCTTGACTCTGAGCTTCTTGCTTGGCTTTTGAATTAATTTTGAATGACCACTGACTTCTACATATACGCTACTTACTGTACCTTGATTTGGAGCGAGCCCTTCCTGTGTCCTTTTTGGATTAGCAGAGTGTCCTTATCAGATTCCCATTCAATATTTTGCTTTTTCTTCATCTCTCCTGGTTTTGTATTTTGCTTTTGCCTCTGACATCTATCTCCACTCACAGCCCCCACATGTGCAGAAGTGCCCTTGATACTTTCTATTACATAATTTAACATAATTGACACAATTTAAACTGTTGGTCACAGTTAATCTATAATGTTTACCAGTAGTGTTTTCAACCTCTCTTGGGTTGCTACTTTAAATGTAATCAACTCCTCATGAGTCAAGACACACTAAAGAGCATTTCGATGCTCATGGAAAGAGTTTCAATAATTTAGAGCCAATCAAAACTCATGTTAAATTCCAATGGTTTTGGAGATCATACTATATCTGAATATTCCAATTATAGAATTAAAAATGAAAGAAAAATAATAAGAATTTTATTTTACTCGTATTATTATTAGCATCATCTTTTGAGCACTCTATCAATCTAGCTAGTAAGGTATCTGACTTCCTTTCACTGGAGTTTAAAAAATATTATTCAAGGACTACATTGTGGAGCATTCACTGATTGCAGATGAGGAAACCAATACTTAAACAATTTAAATGTCTTACTCAAGATCATACATGAAGTAGGTGAAGGAGCTCAGTTAGAAATTGGGTTTTTATGATATCAGCTGATGCTGTTAACAATTTTGCTAAATTTTTTTCTAAAAGCCTAACATTTGCTCCCCGAAACTCTATTAAAAAGAAAACAAATTCAGTGGGTGACTCCAACTAGAAAAAAAAATTTTTTTACAAACCTTTAAAAGAGACCCAAAGAGAAGAAAAAGTAGTTATTCTCATACATTGCCTACGTGGGTATACATTGGCACAAACACAATGGGGACCTGTTTGGCAGTTTTTACTAAAGCTGAACATATTTGTACCCTGCCACCAGCAATTCTCTGCTGAGTGTGGTTATGTATTCAAAATAAGTGCGTATGTTGGCAAAAAGGACACGCATATGAATATTCAATCAGCTTTACTGATACTTGCCTAAAACCCTCAAAGCAGCCTAAAAGTCCATAAGAACACAATGAAATAAATTGTGATATACCCATACAATGGAGTACTATGTAACAATGGAAAAAGCAACAGCTATGTATGTCAAAGACATAAAACTGAGCTGAAGAACCTTGACACAAAATAGTACACTGCGTGGTCCCGTAAAGTTCAAAAACAGGGAAAACTCAACTCTGGTGATTGCAGGGAAGCAAGTTATTTCCTTTAAGAAGACAGTATTAACTGGAGAGGCAGAGGGTTCCTCTAGAGTGCTGGAAATATTCTGCATTGATATAGGTGTTGGGTTGCTCCTATATGCATTCAGGAACATTCACTGTACAATTAAGATGCGTGCATTTGTAACCTATGCTTCAATTTTAAAAAATATTCTAATAAAAATGAATTCTTTATAAAAAGGTTATAAAAATCCTAGAAAATACATAATTTGAAACGCTGGGTTTGCTTCTCACTTTCCTTATAAGGTATGCTTACAAGTATGATTTCCTGCCAATCTACAGCGTTCTTAATAATTAGGCAACAGGGGGCCTGGGTGGTTGAGTCAGTTAAGCAGTTAAGCGGTTAAGCGACTGACTCAGGTCCTGATCCCAGGGTCCTGGGATTAAGCCCTGCATTAGGCTCTGCACTCAGTGAGGATCTGCCTCTCCCTCCTCCCCTTCTTCTGCCCTCCCTCTGCTCATGCTCACTCGCTCTCTCTCTCACCTCTCTCTCACAAATAACATCTTTAAAAAAAAAGTCAATAATTAGTACTAAGAAAATTGTACCACCTTTGAAGAAGACAGGAAATACTAGATCATTTTCTCATAGTATACTAAAAAATAAATTCATGATGGGATTAAAAGTTAAATGTAGTCAAGAGACCAAAAAAGTACCAGAACAAATACAGCAGATTGTTTTTCTATTACTCAGTTGATAAGTCTATGTGTAAAACTCTATTTAAAACCATGAAGGAAAATAATGAAGTATTTTCTATTTTAAAATTTCTCATTAAAAATTCAAAAGCACAATATGAAAAGCAAACAATACCCCAGAAAGGGTATTTTCACAGTCTTTAACATGAAATGGTTACTTACTATCTGTAGTACATAAAGAAAGCTTTATAAGCCTATCTATTTCAAAGTAAAGCGGAAGAGTCAAGAGAATAGAGACAATGTAAATAATAAATAAAACATGTTCTGTGGTCATATGAAAAACCTTCCACTTGGCAAGTCAAATGGCATAAATTAAAACTACAATTTCAAAATACTTTATTAGGGCATCTAAGTGGCTCAGTCAGTTAAGCATCTGCTTTCACCTCTGGGATCAAGCCCCGGTATGCGGCTCCCTGTTCGGCAGGGAGCCTGCTTCTCCCTCTCCCACTCCCCCTGCTTGTGTTCCCTCTGTCAAATAAATAAAATCTTAAAAAAAAATAAAAATACTTTATCAAATTGATAAAAAGTAAAAATATAATAAAGGAGTAAGAATCACAGAGAAATAAACCCAATTATACATGTTTATGCCATGTAAAATGGCTCCAACTTTCTTTTTAATTTTTTCTTTATTTGAGTATAGTTAACAAGCTCAACCTTTCTTGAGTGGCATCGAGCAACAGAGCAAGAACTTTTAAATGCTTGTGCTTTCTGACTCAGTAATTCCAGTCAGAACTCACTCAAAAAATAAAAAAGTAATAGAAATGCACGAGTCGTTGTGTAGAAGAAATACACATCATTCGCTTTTACTACAACTCAATAAATACTTACTGAGGAACTACCATGTTCTTGGCAATGTAGTATTAAAGGTACAGTAGGATATGAACTGTGTGTAATGACAGCCATATAACCCTTCGACTGGTAATCATTAGCACAATGTTACTATAAACAGGAAAGATTAGTATGCTATGAAGCTAAGAGATCTGAGTTATATGGAGAATTACAAAAGCCTCAGAAAAAAGTGATGTTTAAATGAACCCTGATGACTGGTAGAATAGCCTTGTCATCAGCCTCAGGCATGAAGAGCCCATGCCTGCGCTCTGTTCTTAGATATTCTGCACGTGTTCTTCTGTTACTGTGGGTCTGCAAAAAGAGGTCTGCAACTCTAAAAATCCTGTCTCCTGACCAACATCATTCAAGCCTCTGGAACATATCTCTTGTTCTAGGTCTCTGAAGCCAAGGTAGCTACCTCCAAAGTTGCCAGTATTTGTGGGGTGTGCCCTGGTCAGTGTCAGAGACGGGCATCGGTGAGGGTGAAGTGACCTACAGAAGAGCTTAGAAGTGAGAACAGACCAATTAATTTACTTGAAAATGTCTTACTTGAAATTTCCTATCAGATTACTTGAATGCAATCAATTCTTGCATAACAAAGTAGCATTACTTGGTCCTGCCAACCATCTGTTTTTCTGCTTATTTTCAGGTTTCAGAAGTCCCAGGGGTATTCAGACAAACATACAGTATTTGTAAGAGTTACACTTGGCAAC
>CM052895.1:64721906-64751405 GCA_028534135.1 Potos flavus | reverse complement strand
AAACAACCTTTTTCAAACACATGATGGGAATATAATATTCTGTTAAAGCAATTGGATTTCACTCAACCAAGACAGAATGTATCAGAAAAGTTCAGGGAAACAACAGAATATTCTCAGATACAGGGCAAAGGGGGGTCTAGCCACAATCAAAATTCAGTTTTGTGTACATCTAGACACATTTGATAAGAACTTTTGTTTACTACTAATAATGTTAGTAAGACCTTTAAAAACCAAATTAAGTTTGGCTGTTTCACTTTTTTAAATAATTAAAAAAATTTTTTTTCCTATTAGAAACTGCAAGTGAAATTTGCATAAAGGTAGCAATCCAGTAAAATACAATGCAGAAATAATGCTTCCTTGAAGGAAATGTTTGCATACAAATATTATGAACTACTTAACATAGAGTCAATTTTCTAGTCACTTTGAACCAAGATATAATCCTGACTAATAGAGGGATGAACAAATTGAAAAACATGGTTTTTTTAAACTCACTGGTTTTATAAACATTGCAGCATCAAAATATTTGAAAGAAGAAACCCTGTATGGATCTAAATATTGCTATAAGACATTATGGATATTGGGATTACAAAAAATAATGATTTATATGATGCTAAAATATTTTGGGCTCTTTTCTGATAATTTATTATATGGAAATCCATTATATTTGAACGTGACACATAAAACTTCTTTTTCCCCCAGTTTAGATATTGCTTTAAAAAACTATGTATAATTCCATTTACTACTTCTTGGCAAAGATATTTATCTTCAAATTTTAATTCATATAATACTACTATGAACTATAAAAATTAGAGAAGTTACTCAGTTTGGAATACAAATTATATGAAAAATATCCACTAGTGACTTTGAAATGAAGGAAATAAAATTTGATAAATCAGTGATTTGTAAGTGATATGTTTCATCCAACAATCTTCAACACATCAAAGAATGCCAGACATGGGCTATATTAATTAGACTGAGTCACCTTTGATCTTGATATTTCATTATCATTCAGTAATATACAAATAGTTTGAAAAATTTGTATTTATGAAAATATACTAGCATGAGTAAGTAAATAGAACATGTTTATGTAACTTCTGGTACCTTGGTATGTACCTTTTAAATATTTCGACGTATTATATGTGACTACCAATAGTACCAATGCTCTTGGTTAGACAGATGCTAGACTTTGGGTAAGAGTTCAATGGTGAGAGTTAACTCAGTAAAGAGGGTGGTACGTGGAGAAGGAGAAGTATTTAAAAAATTAAAAACAGCATGTATAATGGCCTGAAATAACTTCACTTAAAAAAAAAAACTTTTTGCATTAAAATAACTGAAAGTATTCCAATATATTACAACATTGGCTATGTGATAAAATGCAGGGGCAGATTTAACAATAGATTAATAGTTAAGCACTTCATGTTGTATCCACACAATAAAATGCTACACAGTTACTAAAAATTAAATTTTTGAAGTCTGTTAAACTTAAAAGCATTTGCCTATGAATTTAAGAACATTGTAAAGTATAAACCAAGATTTCCATCATGATTCCATCATGATCTGGATCCCTGTTTTTACATTCTTGCTCATTCTGATGACTCTCTCAGGGCCTCTATATTTTTTGTGCATACTATCACTTTTATGTGTATAAAAAATAAATAATACTCTAAATATGAGTGATCTGAAAATGTGATTCCTTTATTCTAAGAGGTTTAACATACTAACTCCTCTGACATATCTCAGCCATAAGGGCATATATAAAGCATTCTATTAACTGGATTGTAATTTTGTATCAGTGAGGGATAATCTGTTATGCATTTTGATATTTCCCACAGTGTGTATCTCACTCTTTTAATGTAATCATGCCTTAAGTAACTTTATTTTAAACATGAGTCTAATACTTATCCACCAAAAGAAATGAACTTCCTTTATTAGAACAAAATTAAAACAGGCACAGACAATAAGGCTAATGACAACAAAGGACAAATGGACTTCCTTTTGTAGTTACTTTGGCTATGAAAATGACAAATGACAAATGGTACTGTGAAAGGGGCTGCAGGTTAATTTTTTGTTGTTCAGTTCTACTTGTGAATGTAGGAAGAATACCATCAGTATTTGCCAGGCTAGAGGAGATGGGAAGGCCAGTACATACCTTCATATCCATGCCTAATCAGGCACCAATTTCCTTACTGATATATAGGAAAACAAGAAACACAGGCGGATATATATGTATAACCTGACGACCAGAAAGAATCCCCTTCACTCATCCCCAAATGATGATACAAGTGGAGGGGCTTAGAAAATCAGAAGTCAATCAGGATAGTCATGCCCAGAGACAATGCAGAATGCTATGTTCCCTGCTTACAGAATATTAGTAAGAAATTGGATCCATAGTATATCCAAGTAATTAGACATAAGGGGCACTTAGAATTAAGGTTTAGAGAGTTACATGGTTCCAGCATTCCTTTGTTTTCTACCTTCTCATTCTGTGTTGCCCTCTGCAATATTTCAACAAAGCAAGCCAAGACTTCTGAAACTAGAAGTCTGGTGATTAGAGGAAGCACTTAGATGTAGACAGTGTTGCAGAAAATTTTTAAGGATTGTTTAAATACCTATTGCCACATAACTAACTGCCCCACATTTGCTGACCTAAAACATTTTCTTGGCCCACAATTCTGTGTGATGGATGTTTGATTCAGGGCTGGTAGGTCCCACATGGCTTCTCATGTTTATGAACTCAACTCAGACTTTTTGGCTAAGGTGGTTCTGTTCTCTTCTGTGAAACTTTTCCAGCAGAATAGACTTCCTAATATGGAGGCAGTGTTCCAAGAGGGCACGCAAGCCCAATGTCCGAGCACTTACCAAGCTCCTGACTGAATCATGCTTTTGATGGTCCTTTGGTCAAAGCAAGTCACAATGACGAGCCCAGAGTTAATGTGCAAGGAGACTACATACGGTGTAGGTACCGTTACGGTGCTAGGAGAAGGTCCTGCAGTGGGGTTTTCTGCAGCATGGTCAAATGGCCTCAAAAAAACAGCATAAATGTTTTAAAACTAAAAAAAGGTGATGACTGCACAGCACTGTCAATGTACTAAATGCCAGTAATTGTATACTCCAAAATAGATCCTTTTCTATTATGTGAGTTTCAAGTCATTAAAACAGAGACAGAGAGAGGCACAGAGAGAGAAATGTCCTAAAATGTTCCTTCAACTGGGAGAACATATACCATGTTAACATACATATAATACTAAAATATATATATATATATACACACACACGTATGTACATATATGTATCTCAAATATGTGTATGTATATATATATAGCTTCCTGCAGACTTAAAAGAAACTCCTCTCTTTTCAAGTCAGTCAGAGAAAGATAAAGGCCATATAATTTCAGTCATACGTGGAATTTAAGAAACGAAACAAAGGGGCAAAAAGGAACAAAAGAGAGAGAGAAAAGGAAGCAAACCAAGAAACCGATTCTTAACTATAGAGAACAAACTGATGGTTACCAGAGAGGAGGTGTGTGGGGGGATGGGTTAAAAAGGTGATGGGGACTAAGGAGCGTACTTGCTGTGATGAGCCCTGGGTGACGTACTGAAATGTTGAATCACCATACTGTACACCTGAAACTAATATAACCCTGTATGTTAAGTGGAATTCAATTAAAAACTTAAAAACAAAAAAAGAAATTATTATCAGTGAAAGTCACTTATTTTTTAATTAACATATCGTGTATTATTAGTTTAGAGGTAGAGTTCAGTGATTCATCAGTCTTATATAACGCCCAGTGCTCATTACATTATACAACCCTTAATGTCCATCACCCAGTCACATATTTTAACAGAAAAAAAGCAAATCCCATGTTAGATGGGCCTTTTTTATAAACTTTTTTTTTTTTACAGATTGTTAAGCTTTACCTATTTCACATATGCTTAATTAAAATTAATTCTTCAAGAGATAAAAACGTGACTCATTTACAGAAGAAGAAACATAATACTCACTTATCTTACCTCAAATACATATTCCTAATTCACTATTTTTAAGGAAAAAGCCCCCTAACATTCCCTCAGAGGTGAGTTCTAAGCAAAAAAAAAATCCAATTAATAAATAGGCAGAAGATCTGAAAGATATTTTTCCAAACACATACATATGGCCAGCAAGTACATGTAAAGAGACTCATCATTAATCATCAGTGAAATGCAAGTCAAGTCTACTATGAGCTATCACCTCACACCTGTTAGAATGGCTATTATCAAAAAGACAAGAAATAATGAGTTGTTGGTAAAAATAGAGAATCAGGAACCCTTGTGCACTATTGGTGAGAATGTAAACTGGTGTCGCCGCTACGGGCAATAGTAGGGAGACCCCCACCAAATTAAAAAATATAAGTACTATATGATCCAGCAATCCCACTTCTGGGTATTTATCCAAAGAAAATAAAAACACCAATCTGAAGAGTTATCTTCACCCCTATGTTCACTGCAACATTATTTATAATAGTCAAGATATGGAAACAACTTATGTGTCCATCGATGGATGAATGGACAGAGAAGTCACGGTATATACATATATGCACAATGGAAAATTATTCAGCCACAAGAAAAAAGTGAAAGCTTACCATTTACGACATGCGTGGATAATATGAATAATGGATAATATGGAGGGATTAACGGATAATATGCATAATATTTATGTTAAGTGAAATGGTGAAAGAAATGCCATATGATTTCACTTATCTGTGGAATCTAAAAAACATATGAACAAACAAAACAAAAGTTATGGATCTGGAGAACAGAGTGGTAGTTGCTGGGGTGGGAAGGAAGTTGGGGTCTGGTCAAAATTGGTGAGGTAGTCTAGAAGTACAGACTTCAGTTGTGAAATGTGAAGGTCATGGGGATGTTTTACACCACATGGGGACTAAGTGACGCTATAGCACGTACTTGAAGGTTGCTAGGAGAGTGGATCTTGACAGTTCTCATCACAAGGAAAAAAATTTCTTTTTTAACTTTTTATGGTGACAATGGTGACTAGACTTATTGCGCTGATCATTTCACAGTATACACAAGTGTCGAATCCTGACATTGTACACCTGAAATTAATATAATGTTGCATTGTCAATTTTATCTCAATATAAAAAAGAAATGGAAATTAATCAGTTCCTTATTCAGTTCAAATGCCTGTCATTTTTGTTTTCTGCTCTGTACATGCTGAGACATTTTTATAATACAATGACTGACTTTTTAATACAAAGCCTGTTTCATTGTTTCCTTTAATTAGAACCACTTTCAAATTTAAAGAGAGAGTGGCTTTTTAATATATTTTTTCTCCTTTCAAAAGCTGTATTATTCTACTTCCAGTTATCTAAAGTTAGGGTGAACTAGAATCTGTTCAATTATATGATTGTTCTACAAACCTGAAACTTTTCTCCTACCATCTTGAGGCTTTAGGAATGTCTTTAGGACTATTTAGAACTCTGGAGGAATTTTTTTTATCTTATTATCATAATTCAAGAACATTTAAATCAGATAGAATACCAAATACAACTAGTATCTATGATCAGTTTATTTTCTAATAATGTATTCATCTGATGCAATATATTAAAATACTCTTTGAAAGATATTTTTTCATCAGTATGAATAAGTTAACTAATTTTCCTATGTCTAAATTATTAGTGAAAATTGAGCTTAAACACAATCATATGCATGCTCTAAAAATTCATGTATGCCCATAGTCCTAAGTACAGTTCCTTATTATTTGAAGTTAAAGTCTGACAGAATAATAGAATGTCAAAAATTAAATGTAGCCTCAACTGAGATAGAGATGATTTCAATAAATCTTATTTCTATTTTATAGCTTAGCTAGGAGTGATTTAAATAGATATGTAAAATCAATGTTGATGTAGATATGTGTATTTACATAAAATATATCTGTGGCATAATATTGAGTAAAAAGCATGAGCATTCATTCATTGAAAATACTTGATAGGAACTAGGTTTATTGGTCAGGATCCAGTTAGGAAATCAGAAACTAATCTATGTAAAGCAGTGAGTGGTCCAAAGTAACAGTTTATTATAAAGGTGATGGAATGGCTGAAAGAACACAAGGGAGATGATGGTGTTGCCCAGAAATCAGGAGCTCCCACTACCCAGGCTGGATCCCCTCACCCCAAGTTCATTGTGGATGCTTCTAGAGGTATGTACTAAGCAGCAACTTCTATACTCCCATTACTCGAACTACTGATGCTACTGCCTGGGTCCCACAGTCACCTATAGTTGATTATGATGCTGCAGCCAGAGGCAGAATGTCTTTCCCCACCCACCAGATATCTTATCTCCACCCAGAGACACCTCTTGGCAGAACCCATACAAAATCCCAACTGCAACAGAGTTTTAAAAATGTAATTTTCTGGCTTCTAGGTCCTTGTGATAGTCAGCACAGAAGCAGGGGAACGGGGGGAGTACCAACAAATATTACAGAAACGAGATGAATGAATGAATAGTTTAGAGCCATGCCCTATGGAAAGCTTACTCTTCTGAAGAAAGACAACTTACCTGAGGGGAAAAAATGGGGAAAGGAAGGATACGAAAGTTTCTCTGAAAAAACCTGAGCTGGTATCTGAATGTGTCATTTGTGTTTAACTTGGAGAAAAATAAAGTGGAACATATCCCAGGTAAAGAAATTCCCATAATATGGACATACGAGGTACCATTAAAAGCCACTGTGAATAGATCAGAGGGGCCAAAGGAGAGGGGAAAATGAGTGGAAGTTGCTAGGGTAGATAGGTTATAAAATAATACATAGAATAAAAACCCATTTATGTAAAATAGCATACCAGTATCTATACTGGTTTCTGTACACAGAGAGATACTTTGAAGTTTGTTCACCAAAAATTTTAGATAGTTTGTAGCATCTTCTTCTGAGCTGTTTGGCTTTTGGTTTTTGGGGGTTTTTTTACTTATGAATATACATACTTTTTAACAATACTATTGAAGCAGAACCAAAATCATTGAGTTAATACTTCTAGAAAATCGGCAGTCAAAAAACAATGATCTAATGTAAGCACTGCCGTATATATGTGAAAAATCAGTGATTTTATTTTAAAGGAATATTTAGAAAGCCATTTATTTCCAGACAGGACTACATTCTTAAGTTCCTTTATTTCTTGGCTCAAATGCTGTTTAAGCAGAGGTTTACTATCCAGAGACATGAATTATATAATAAAATACTGTTGATAAATAGTACATGTAACTAAAATTAAAATATGAAACTATGGTCAGAGTAGAATTCCTCAATTCCTAGACACTTGTATCTGTGCTGCCGAAGCAAGCACCCTAGACACTCATATCTGGAGAGTCATTCCTGTGTAATCAGTCTATGCTCCTAGAGTGTTAAGAGATATTATGTCATGGTAAGCGTATTGAAGAGAATAAAAATTATTTAGGCATTATTGACCAAAAAGCATTCCAAAGTTTCCATAGTACGCCAGTAAAACAAAGTGTTAACAATTTTTCCTTAAAAGGGATTTATGGTAAAAGAATAAAACTTTAAATTTTCTTTATCCTAAGACTCTTTCCTTAAAATATTAATATAGTATTAATATAGTAATGAGCATTTTAAATCTGTAAGAAGGAGACATAATAGTTATCATTTCCAAAATCTATTTGACAACAGGGCCCAGTTTTAAATTATCATCCTGCTTTGCTGATATTCTATAAAACATATTGAAAATGCTATTCAGAAGATATAATTTTAAAAATACTCCTGGAATAGTCAACTCATGTCTATAATGTACATGTATTCAAGAAATCCATAAACTTCAAATTTTACATAAATAGGAAACACCTTTAACCCGATTAGAATGACTTAGCCATTTGATTCAGTCCTTCTTTTAGCCACTCATTTAGCAACTATTTTTTGAGAGCTCACTCTTATGCCAAGCCCTATTCTGCATTCCAGAGACCTGATTTGTGTAACTCAGTCTCAAATAATGGAATCCAATTTTTAAGTCCATGATATGACTCATGACAAAGCATGACATTTGGTCTAAAAATACAGACTTTTATCTCATCATAAAACCGGTACAAGTTCATTGTAGAAAAGTGTATCCAATACTGAGAAACAAAAACAGAGTCACCCATAATTCTACCATACAAAAATAGCCATCTTAAACTTATTTGTTCCCTTGTGTATGTCTTCGCTTGTGTGTAAAAAACTTGTGATGTTATATGCACATTTTTATACCTTTTCTCAATCAGAAACAGAATAATACAAGAGTACAAGATCTGCAATCAAATTTCCTAGGTTCGAATTCCAGCTCGGTGGTGTTTTAGTGATGTAGGCTCAAGCAGTTTATCTAACATCTTTCACTCTTGGTTTTATCCACTGTCAAACAGGTATAAAACAATACTCACTATTGCTTGTTGTTATGAGAATTAGAAAAAATTCAAGCAGACTTTACCTCAACAAAAAGCAGGTTTTCCACACACACTACTTTTTTATTTGGCTCACTCATTTTTGTTTTTGTTTTTTTTTTAAGAGAGGGAGAGAGTGACAGAGAGAGAGATGGGAAGGTGCAGAAGGAGAGTGAGAATCTTAAGCAGGCTCCACACCCAGTGCAGACCTGACATAGGGCTCAATGTCACTACCCTGAGATCATGATCTAAGCTGAAAATAAGAGTCGGAGGCTGAACCCACTAAGCCGCCTAGGCACCCCTTGGCTCACCCATTTTCTAAAGAAAAAAAAAATGGTTAAAGTTAAGAAAACCAGGGGATAAAATTACAGCCTTTTTTAATTAGGTCAAATTTTATGAGCACTGTAATGAAGTTTCTGTGAGTATTCACTCATATACATTCATTACAAATATATTAATATGACAAAGCATTATCATATCAAAGAATCAATACTATAACCAGCATGTAATTTATTAAGAAAAGCTTACTATCAATACTGGCATTGTTATTGTACTGAGCACATGATCTTTTTACTACAACATGAAATGACTGCTCTGTGAATATTTTCGCAAATCCTTTTCTTAGGAAGATGATAGGCCTATGATTACAAAGAGAAATATACTGAGGTTTGTGATGTAATCATCTTTGTTCTATATGCTGAATGTTTCAGTCAGCATTCTTTAGAAGTTGTGTTGATTTTTTTAGAAGTATTTTAAGGAAATGTATGAAGGCTCCACGTGCCTAGGAAAATCTCAAGAAACATGAAAAATGAAATTTTAACTTCCTTTGCCTTTTTATATCCTCCAGTAAAATTTCATTAAAATCTATTCTAATTTCAGAAAGTAGTAGATTTTATACTGGTATTCCAGACCATATTCTTCCTTTTCTCAAAGCTTCTCAAAATGAAGCTGAAATCTGCTAAATGGATTCTGACATATCCTCCTTTATAGATATATAAATTGACAGAAACTGCTGGGAAGATTTGGCTGGAGAATAAACTAATTTTAACCGTGAAAGGAAAAAAAAAAACATGCACTCAAGAAATGTAATGATCTTGACACAAGAGCTGAATAAGAACTATAACAAAATGTTTTACTTTTAATTGGAAAAGAAAATGAGTTGTATAATATAACCTTACTAAAGTTCCCACAAAGGCTAAAAAAGTATATCCTTGAAAATGTAGATGAATTTTAATTCATAGATAGATAACTCTAAGTACAAAAATAAAAACCTAATAACCTGATACAGGTGGAAGAGTATTCTATTTAAAATGTACTGCCATTGCCTTTATTATATTTTAAACGTTAAAAGATTTTTAGTTCAAAATGGCAACCTTTGAACACACACATAATTCCCCTACCTCTCAAAATCCCATTTGGCAGTGGGTGATCTCTAGTTTGAGCTTTCTATCACTGCATCCAGAAGGCAAAATGACCTTGACATATTTTCCATTGACCCAGAGCCCACAGCTCTTCTGTTGAAAAGAGACACTATTGTGGAAACTAACTGGCAAATTGTTAAGAACATACTAGCCACCCACAATCATCACTCTAGTTCCTAAAAATGTAAATAAGAATTATCAAATATTCATAGTAAAGATCTAACAACAAAAGAAAAGGGACTAAGATGAATTAAAATGAAACATAATGCAAATTATAAAAGAGAATTTTAAAATCTAAATCTGTATTCAAAGCAAGACAATCTCCAAAAAGGAATAATTGTGTAACTACATGAGTGATGCTGGCTATTTTAAAATTGATTGCTAAAGACAAAAAAAAATCTAATAAAATGGACATAGATGAAGGGTAAATTAATGATCTGGAAGTTAAAGCAGTAACCCCAAGTGTTGGACAAGTGAGAGCTAATAATGACATTTTACCTAATTTTTTTTTCCTGAGTTATTTGTAAAATGTTTAATTAATAAACTTGAACATGAAACTTAGGCACAGATAGTTTTCTAAACTCGCCTAAGCTCACACATTTACCTAAATCTTAAAATGACAATTTGAAACTTGATAATGTTACTCTCTTTACTACTTTACTATTCTGCCTTTTCTGAAAACAAGGATAGATTCAGAAAAATCTAAAATGTACATTATAGAAATTCAAGACAGAATAGAATGAATAAAAAATAACAAAATAAAATTTGTCATTGCTAAAAAAAAAATCACACAATTTCTGATGGAATGAGCCCTTTAAGAACCAATCAGGACTTTTTTTTTTTTTTTTTTTTAATACACACACCTACATCTTTTTGGTGGAAATTCAAAATTCCAAGAAAGTGAGAGCATTCTAAATTCTAAAGAGAAGTAAAAAAAAAGTTTCCGGTACTGCAGGTAAAAACAGAAACACCAGAGACTGGTGGCACTCAAATAAATTTAGCAAGGTTTACTAATCCTGCAGATGACTGAGAAGCTGGAAAAGTGAGAACAACTTCTGAAACTCTCACAGAGCCAGGAGACCAAAAGTGGAAAATGAAATTGGTCTGACGGTCATTGGGGAAGAGGGTACTCTAGCAGGTGTATGTTTGTTTGTTTGTTTGTTTGAATTATGAAAGCTCCTAAAAGGCCAAACCCAGGGCGCCTGGGTGGCTCAGTCAGTTAAGCATCTGACTTCGGCTCAGGTCATTATCTCAGGGTCCTGGGATCAAGTCCCGCATTGAGCTCCCCGCTCAGTGGGGAGCCAGCTTCTCCCTCTCCTACTCCTCCTCCTTGTGCGCTCTCTCTCTCTCTCTCTCTCTCTCTCGCTGTCTCTCTCTCTGTCAAATAAAGACATAAAATCTTAAAAAATAAGTAAATAAATAAAGATAAAAATAAATAAAAGGCCAAACCCTAAGAATGACAGTGAACCACCAACAGTGCAGCTGTTACAAGGGCTAAAGCTCTGCTGCTCTGGGTTCAATCCCTGACTGAATTAAAGGTCATGCATCCCCAGTCTAACTCCCTGACTAAAGCAAAAGTAAATTAGCTCCAATGAATAACATCACCCTGAGTCTCAAATTAACTCTTACAAGTTTCCAAACATCCTGTCCATTATTCAGTAAAAGAAATGACCAGTTAAAGAAAAGGACAAGAATTACTCAAAAGCAAAACAGAAAAGATAAAACAGATCCACAGGTAAGCTGTACATCAGAGTTATCACAGGCTTTAAACTTGCTGTCATTAATGTATTCAGGAATACAAATAAGCTGCAGAATTGAGACAGAGGACTAAAAATTGTATTTTAAAAATCAAGTGGAAATGAGTATGTACTTAAGAATCCAGTACATATGTGTTTAAGAGCAGATCAAATACAGCTAGAGTCGATCACTAACCTTGAAAATAGTTCAGAAAAACACATTCAGATTAAAGTATTAGGATCACAGGATTGGTATCCCAGAACGAGGAAAAAGAGAGAACGAGTCAATGTAAAATTAAAAGGGACAGGGCAAAGCATTTTCCAAAACTAAGCAAAGAAATCAAAGCATAGATCTAAGAAATCCCAGGCTCCTAGTCCTCACTAACAAGCTAACATCTGAGTGTGTGTCATGTGATGTGACGCAAGCGTAACTATCTGCATCCAGTATTAATGGAGCTGTTCTATAGGGAGCCTCAGCTGGACAGATTTGTGCTGCAGACTCCTCACCTGGGTCCATATACCTCATTAATCTCAGACAGAGATATAGGATGCCTTCTATGATGCTGGGAAATAGTAACCTCTACACAAAGCATTAAAAAAAAAAAAAATTCCCAAAGAAACAAAAATTCAAGGTGTATCTTATTTCACACCCAGCCTCCCCAGGCCAACTTGGCCTGATCCAAATATCTCCTTGAACTTAATGCTGGGTAATGGGAAGAGTCTGTTTCCTTGACACTTCACGACTCATGGTAAGACATCAGAACTTATCTTACTGTTGCTTCCAGGTGAAGGAGAATCAGGCTGAAGCACACCTCTCATTTTCCCCATCCATCACTTCATATTTGGATTTACAGAACTCCTTGCTATGTTAACAAGTATTAAATGGTCCTAAATTACATCTTTTCAGAAAATTTCGACTTGAATCATGTATTCTGTTTTCTGTTAATGCTTTTTAGTTTTAAATTCTCCAACATCAAATTGCTACTCCTCTTTTCAATATTTCTTACACAGTTTTGTCTATCCTTTTATTTTCAAATTTCCTATTAAATTGGTTTCTCTGTATTGCTTGCATATAATAGATAGATGCTTGTTCCAAGTTTATGAACCTTGTTATTTACAGTGAGAATTTAATGCATTTGCATTTATAGTTGGGACTCTTACTAATTATAACTAAATATAAACTAGATTTTATTATTTCTATGATGACTTTTGTTTGGTTACTTACTTTTCTGTTGAGGTAATTTTTCAAGGTCACCAAGAATTTTTTTTATTATTCATATTTTTGGAAGAGGAAACTCTATCCTGATCTTAATTCGATCATGAATGTTGTAGGAAGAATTACCTTGGTTTTCTAACTTATCTGGAACCTATTTAAAAATTTCCTCCAAAGCCATGTCATAAGGGTTTACTTCATAGGTTTAGACAATAGTTTTCCTGCTGAGTTTAGAGGTGTGGGTTTAAGCAGTAAGGACTGTGGATTTGGTGTGAAATTTGTGTTTTCCTGTATTAAGAGAACTGATGTGAGTGCACTCTGCCTAACAAGACCTCATCTTGCTTTTATGTGGATGACTTTGGGTCATCCCAAATCAAGCATGAGCTGTTGAGGCTTCATTTCTAGTGGAAATAATCAATCCAAGGGACTTACTTGGTAACTTTTCTCTCTTCCCTATAGCCAGAAGAGGGCCTGTCAACAGGCAAAAACTTCAAGGTTTTGACCAATATTATTATAAATCAACAGAAAAAGAGGAGAGTATCATTTGAGATTGCCTATTACCACCATTTTTTTAAATTTCTATTCTTGTCCATTTTTATGTTTACATTTTGTTCTGAATGGTCATTATCAAGATCACCTCACGGGTTCCTACTGGCAGATAAACACAAAATGACAAATTCTGCTAGTTTTTTCCTCAAGTATCTGGTGGGTAATGATTTACCTATAGTGATGATAAAGGACTTTTAATCAAGAGTGATAGTCTACATCTTTTCTCCCCTCTCAATTACCTCCAAACTCTCTCATTAATTTCTTCTTCAATCTCTCTAGTTACAGCCTGTCTCTTTTGATGATATTAACTTACTTGATCTTTCATCTCTTCTGAGGTAGCTTGTTCTTCAGTTCATATTATCTCTCTTAGGATGTACCTCTTTATCCTTCCTGTGGTCAAGCACTTTCTTCTATAGGTTTATAGCTGTCTATAGCTTTCCGTAGACTCGTTTTTCTTCTATAAGAGGCTGGGAATGGACTGTAGAGACCTTTAAAACTGTGATCAAAATTCCTTGTGGATAAATCCAAGCACATGTATAAGGAGAAATGAGGAGCTGACTTAGCTGCGTGAAATGTCATCAATGTGACGATGGTGATGGTAAATAGCAGACAAAGTGGTGGTTCCACTGGGAGGAGAGCAGAGATAAAAGTAAGGTGGTATCAACAGTGGTGGCATTTGGGTGACAGCTCTAATGATAGCTCTGTTAATACCACCATAAAGAGAAAGGGGCCATAACTACAACTATGGGGTCAGCTATAGTGATATTTTGAGAGAGAGTGATGGTGGTGATGGCAGAAGTGGTACTTGTGGGCTGAGAGTGATGGATCTCATCTCCTGAAAAATCTTTCCCTACCTCGTCATCTACATCTATCCTGCCTGAACCCCTTTCTCTGGTTATGCCATCAGTAGTGCTTGGGAGCATGGAGACTCATCAGCCTCTCTCTTTTAGGGGTGAGAGTTTACTATGTAACCTCATTGTTACAGCTCAATAAAGAAAGATGCACCCCTAGATTTTAAATGGAAGCTGGAAAGTATTTAGTCTATAAAATGAATTACATATGTACTTTTATAAAGTAATAAATCCATTTTCTCAGCTACAGTATAGGAATTCTAATAATACCTCCTCATCTGATTGTGAGGGGTAGGTAAGAAAACACCATTGATCAACCACCATAGCAGGGCTTCATAATGGCTTTTGAGAATACTTTTTCCCTATAGCCAGGGGAGGGCCAGTCAATAGGCAAAAACTTCAAGGTTTTGACCAATATTATTACAAATCAACAGAAAAAGAGGAGAGTATCATTTGAGATTGCCTATTACCACCATTTTTTTAAATTTCCTTGTCTCTTTTTTTTTTTCTTAAAATTTGTATGCCAACCTGGTATGCCAACTGTTACTTCAGTTGGAAGAGCTTACTTTTGTAGAAAAAGCAGTTCCAGGTTTCATGAAACTGGTTCACAAATTAATTTTCAAAACACATGATTATAGAGAGGGAATTGGCAGAATCTGGTTTAAACAACTGGGTAGGAGATTTGTCCCAAATGTCGGGAATAATGTTCCAAGACGTCTTCCCTCAAAACCCTTAATTTATGGCTTATTTTATAAAAGCTGAAGAAGAAGAAGAAAAGTCTGTTGTATTTTGTTTTGGCCGTCATGGGGAGCACAATACTTACTACAACCGACAACACAGATGTAGGTAAGAATGCTCAGGTTAGAAGCCACAGCATCACAAAAACACAGAACATTTTCCTCTAATGAGTGGTTAGGCATACACATTTTGCAAAGAGTATTAAAGGAGAGACATTTTCAGAAATAATCCACAATAAAAAATGTCCTAAATGTGAACTTTTAGCAGCTGCAAATCCACAAGCTATTTCTTCTTGTAGAAACAGAAAAGTTTGGCCTCCACTTCCCATCAGTTCTCAACCTTGAGGCTAGCGCCATCTTTGCAAAACAAGTACCTGATCATTCCATCTCCCTGCTTTTGAATTTTTTGATAGGTACCCAATATTCTCAGAATAAAGACCATGCTCTTTACCATGTTCAAAAGATCCAGAATGATTTTGCTCCAACCTATCAGGCCCACTCTCACTTCATACCATGCTCCTCCTGGCTCGCTCCACTTCAACCACTAGAACTTTTTTCATTTCCTCTTAGGCAGTTTGTCCTCACAGTCTGGAATATTCATCTCCCCACAATGATCCTCTTTCACACTGGAGGGAAATGGATCATTAATTCAAGGAAGCCTCCCCCTAACTTCCTTACCTAGGCCAAATTAACCATTTTGTGGCCCTGATGTCTGATTTCCATTTTATTCACAGTGGCAACTCACATGAGTTTAAAAGATGATGTGAACAGTATCTTAAAATTTTGAACTCCATGAGGGCAGGGACCATGGCTGTTTTTTCTTTTCACTTATGCTTCCAATACTGTCCATAGTGCTAAGTCCTACTAGACACACCTTCTATTCCAAATGTCCCTTCCCTAGCAAATTAGGTAAGGTGAAACCACAAGTCACATAGGAACTCATTAAAGCCCAAGGAGAGAGGAATTAAAATTTTAGTCATAAGGGCTAAAGTTTCTCGCCATTTTCTTACTGAGGAAGAAATAAAATACATATATATTCATAATATAACATTTAGAGATGATAACTGAATGTATTTATAATTATATTAATAAAGATATATATGCCTACACATTTACATTTAAATTCTTTCTCTGGGATAAAGGGTCTATCAGTAAAAAAAAAAAATTAGGTTTTATATCCAACCCATCCAAGTAGTGTCATAAAAATGCCTGCATTTGGTAGATGTGATATTCTTAAGAAAATGTTATCATCGAATTTCTGTTTCCCAAAAAAATCTTAAGAAGAGATAATACGCCTTGCAGAATATTGCTTTCTTAAGCTGGAATTCTTTACAGATGGGCATAGTATCCATGTTTGATTGACAGTATGGCATTTTTACAATACAATACGATGACAAAATTAATGTTGCATGTCTACACTCACAGTGTAGAAAAAGTATGAATCCCATTCTCACTAACTCCTTGACCTACCCATCTTACTCAATGCTATGGCCAAAGTTCTCAACATCGGACATAGACCATACAGAGGTAACTTTACAGACCATTGCTGGGGAAAGTGGAGTTCCTTGAACATATCAAGTCCAGGCAGAATATATATGAGTAACAAACACTAAATAATCCCCCTTCCACTACATATGTATCATTCACTCCTGCTAGAAGTTAGAAGTTAAGCACATAAGGCCCGTAAAAGAGGTTGAAGTCATCAGTCTGATGAATTTGTATTTCTAATAGCCACTATTCATGTGAATCCACCCATGCATTCATATTTTATGCATTCCTCTGTACTATTCTCAAATTACTAAGAACTTATTTTCTGCCTTGTATCCGAGAGATCTGCTCTAATGTTCTGCAATGGAACTGGATTATGTTATAAGAAAGGTTCAAAACTCATCCAACTTTCAGGATCAAATCCACTGCCTGGTCCACAATGAAGGGTTTTTGCCTGAAGGAACCAGTGGTAATGAGAATCTAACTTCTAGTTCCTGAATATATTACACTCTAACAGTTATGAAGCCCTAGAATTTTAGAAGATTGTAGAAACCGATCCTTGTCAGTTCCATCGCCAACGAAAGGCAAATGCACAAAGTCCCTGTGAAAATCACTCTACATGGGCTCCCATGCCTCACAGCACCTGGCGAGTCTCTGCCTCCTATATCCCATTCTTAACCAGTGTTCTGTTATTGTGTCTCCATATACCATTCCCTCATCTTCAGATATATTGCAGTGTCCAGGACATACACACAGATACTTCATGTCATTATTCACCGTGCTTTCAATGGTAATTTAACTTCCAACATGGCCTTCTGGATTATCCCATGCTCCCTGTCTTAAAACTCACCTGCCAGTCTCACAGCCCACCTGCCTTGGCCCACGGAGGCCAAAGTCTTGAGTTTCACCTCTTTGAAAGGGATGTTTGGAAAAAACATAATGGACGGGTTTACAATTCTCTTGGCCCAACGGATGTTAATGGAGAGAAAAAGCAGGAGGCCTCACAGGAGCTTCCTTACCTCAGCCAAAGGACGCCACATTTAAGACTTATGCTCTGTAGCTGCTTTATTGCAGTTTCCTGTGTCAGCACTCCAGCTGACAGGAAGCAAGTCAAGTTTCGACCAGACAAGCTTGAGTATACAGTCCTAGACAGCAGGTAAGACAAAGCTTCTTTCTCCCTATGACTTAGTCCCTCTATCCATGGAGTCAGCATATAAAAAGATGTTTACCATATTATTTACCAAGACAGGAAAACATCTCAATGCTTAAAGAAACTGCACTAGTAAAAGTGAAAAAGGAGAATGATCAGGTCACAGTTGTTTTTTTTTAATTTGTACTCAAAAGAAAGATTTGCTCTCCAAAATCAATTTCTGCCCACTCTGATTCTTGTGTGAGTGTTTTAACAAAAGCTTTGAAGAAGACTTAAGAGGTAGGAATCAATATTGAGATTATACTAACTGGCCTATAAACAATTCCTGCCTTTGCAGCCAAAAGTGCAGGATAAAAGCCACAGAAAGAGGTCCTACTTAACTGGGGCTTATACAAGAAGCAACAGAGTGCCCGTGATAGAGTTGGGAGACATGAAATCTGCTTTTTTTTCTGTTAGATATTTGATTTCTAAATCCTCACTTATAATATAGTGGCGGCAAAGCTGGCAAGAGTTTTAGATGGTATCTGGAAAACTATAAAGTTTATATATAGAGATTTCTTTTTTCAACATTTCTATAAAACTCACTATAGTTAATTTTAGATATTTGGGTAAAAAATTATCTTCCCATATAGGCCACCTGCTTCAATATCCTTCTCATAAGCATGTGAGGCAAGGGGTCATAAAGGCTCTATAAATTGGGCATTAGCAACCGAGACAGCAAGTCCCAAAATGGCTTGGAAGAACCTTCGGCAAAGTTATATGTGAGCTTCCGTGTCAAAGGCAATTCCTCCTCCCTTCCCAAGGCCTGGCCTCCCTCTCTATCAGCAGTCACCTCCTTTGGGCATCCAGGCCTTCCTTAATTTTCCAAGGGTAGGAACATTTAAAACTAGAGGGACTGATGGAGGATTTGCTTAAGAGCAGACTACCTCACAGCATCACAGACAAGGTAAAACACCAGGCCCCAGGAAAAAGGAACCAGAGGGAACAGAGTGGCAGAAATTCATAGACAGTCCTTGTGGACTGCAGCTGGTGGACGGCGAGCTGGGACTATAAGCCAGCCCTTTTCCTCGGAGGATGAGAGAACAGTGGTTGAGAGACCGAAAAACCAAACTAGAGCACAAAAGAAAGATCTCCCCACAGAAGGGATGTTGGTAAGACAAGTAGAAACAATGTCAGCGCAGTGTTCTAGAATGCAATGTCAGCGCAGTGTTCTAGAGTTTCATAAAAAGAAAAAAACGGAACCAACGTTTACCCCAGTTGTGCTCAGTTTGATACCTACAACTTCATTCTGTTAAAGAGAACTGCTTCCCTCAAAAGCCAATTTCCAAGTAACTCAAAGTAAATGCAACTTTACTTTACCATCCTACTACCTGTAGCGCTGGCGTTTAAAAATGCTAATGCTAGCATTTTAGCAACACAATAGTATCACTTACAAATAAGCATAATAAATTCCACAATACATATTCAAATCATGTTATTTAACAAGATGAAGTGCATCCATTTTATTTAAAATGATCAGCCATCTAAGAATGATGGTTCTAGATAGCACCTATCACAGGCACAGCCTGAGAGGCATATAAAAAGACGTAAAATGTGTTACTCTGTGCACTCTAGCAGTTTTGGGTCAGGTGAAATAAAAGTTTTAGGTTCCCCTAAAAAGGCATATTTAAATTGGAATTTGACATAGTGGGCCCAGGCCTCTTCTAGACCATCCCCTGGTGACTTTAATAGGCTCTCACTGATCCCTCTGATCTCCCTTGTTTTCAAGCATCAATAGCATGAGTTAATTTAATTTTAATTATTTGTTAATTATTAATTTTATACGAGCAGAAAATGATGATAGTTAAAAAAATATACCATTTACGGTGAAATTATATAGCTGGACTGTAAGAAACACAAGATTAATATTTTTATCATTTATTCAGGACATTAAATTTGGGGAAAAAATACTGATTGTCTTAAAGTCCTATTTCCCTATTCTTCTTACATTGTACTTTCTTTACTCTTTTAATTTTTATTCATTCTGATAAACTGAAATCGAGCACCCAAATGCTCAATTTTGATGAATAAGAAATGGGCTATACTGTGAGTGAATCTTTTTCATTGTTGTTAATCATTTACATAATTTAAAAATTATGTAAATAAAATTATTTTTAGCAAATTGCAAATGTCTGTGCTTCTCCAGTTATTGAATTGCAAAAAGATAAGCCTAAAGAAAACAGTATACTGTTTCTTTTTGCACCAAGTCTCACCTTCCAGTAGTCCCAATTCAAAATCAATTTTTCCCAAGAAAGCTGAGCAACACTTTTCTTAAGAAAAGGAAAATCTAATATTTATAACTAGAAAAAAAATGCAAACTTGTTTTGTTTTCAGGTAGATATACATGGAAAAAAAAATCCTTAATTGTTTCTTCTTAGATGTCTGACAACCTGAAACCTAGCTGAGTAAAACAAAGAGATATATAAGAAAGAGCAAATGCCATTACTTTCTCCTATCTTTACACAACTATGGGATTTTCTCCACTAAAAATATGGCTTAGGTATGATGAGTAAGGTGATTTTGACAATGCCACCAGCTATCATATTCAAAACATGCCTTACTTGCCTGAGTACCTTAGCATAGTTAAAGCTAGATTTTTTTCTTGTTATATAAAGGTTTTCTTTGCTTTTATGCACATCTGCCAGCAGTCACTTATGGTCATAATTCCACAGACATTCCAGGAGAATATTTTCCATCTGTTTATTCTATCCAATATCAATAAAAAAAAAGATACTAATGAACTATCGACTAATCACTTTTAAGCATCTCCTTCGTAAAACATAATCTTTTCAATAATCATATTAATTTCCACCCTCTAATTTGCATGCGTTAATTTTTTTTTTTTATTTTAACAGGGGTACCTTCATGATAATGCCTTTTTCTAGCATGCCTAGTTTATTAAGCAACTATTTTGCTAACGTACTAAATAGCTCCAAATAGTTTACTAATATTATCCCTTCTCCTCAATCTAATTTTTTTTTACTTCCATTCTATGAAACTATAATGTTCCAAGAAATGCCAGCGTTTTGGGGATAACTCTGGTTTAAAAGAAGTGAGCAAAGTCTGGAAGATAAAACATTTTATGGTAATGGCCTATATTTATCTATCATTAGCGCATATTCCAAGGAAAGGTCCAAAGTTTAAGTGGCAAAACTTTTATCAATAGCAAACTTACAGTTGACTATTTACTATCTCTGGGCCATACTGAAATAAAAAAATCCATCTTTATTAATCACTGATAAATTACCTAACAGTTTGTTAATTTAATCATTCACTGATTGATTCAGCAAAGAACTTTTTTATTGAGGGCATATGATATATCAACAGTAGACTAAAATGCCCTCCAGATTACTGTCTTACCGGGGAGAAAGACAAAGTATGGCAGTATGCATGATAAATAAAATAAGTGAAAAATAAATGAGGTACAAATGTAGACCAGAGAACAGAGAAATTACCTCTACAGACAACAAAGAAGTCTTCACAGAAGAGGAAATCGCTAACCTCTTAAAAATTAGAATTTACTGGGCAGAAAAATCAGAAAAATTAACTGCATTCAAAGCAGAGAAAATCCTGTGTGAAAGAGCATGTAATGGCAGGTCATTATCACCTCCCTATAACGGAACTTGGGTGAAACTGCAGATGATGCTGAAGAAGTCAAGGCCATATTGGGAAGATTTTTGCAAGACAAAATTAATTAATTAATTTAAAAGACCCGTTTTACAGATAGGAGGACTTAAAGGAATTTCCAAAGGGGAATGCTGGTCTATCACAGCTAAATTTTAGAAAGCTAAAACAACCTGTGGTGCAAAGACAGACTGGAAGGAGAAAAAGACGAAAGGCAGAGAGATCATGTAGAGTGTCATTATAGTTACCAAGAATAACGTTGAAGGTATAAATTAAGGCAGTGCACCAACAGCCTTGGACACAATCACAGCACTCCCCTACCATTCACACAGAATTCAGGCACAATTCACCATCCTCCTCTCTATCACTACTTTTTTGGGAACCTCAGCATCGGAATGACTCATAGAACACCCTAAGTTTTTGGACCTTTGAACCTGTCATCTTCAAAATTTTGCATCCTCAGCCATACAAGCCCAAACACTACATTTGCCAATAACTGGGCTGCCTCTGATTTTTAAATTTCTCACTCTCTAAACAGCACCACTGGCATCATGCTCTCTTCCTCCAGTGGTATTTCTACACTCAAAGCTTTGACCTCAAAATTGCAAATCTATGGACTTTCATAGCTTTTCAATACCTATACCACCATGTTCTTATCTTCACTTGCTTTCCTACCTTGTTTAAATTTTATGCTCTGATGGTGAATTTTATGTGCCAATGACTAGGGCAGGGTCTGCTCCTATATTTGGATTAACGTTATTTCTGGGTATGTCTGTGAGGGTATTTCCTGATGATATTAGTATTGGCATCAATAGACTAAGAAAGCATATGGCCTTCTCCAGTGTGGGTGGGCATCATTCAATTCACTGTGGGTCTGAACATTAAAAAAAAAAAAAAAAAAAAAATGTGTCAAAGGGGAGAGTTCATCTCTTAGCCTGACTGCTGAGCTGGAACACTGTTCTTTTCCTGACAGGTGATCCTGGTTCTCAGGCCTTTTGATTCAGACTAGAACTGCATTATTCATTTTTTTGGTTCCAGCTTGCATTCAACCTCCATAATCATGCGACCCAATCCTACAAACATACATATCTCTTTTTCTTTCTCTGTGTAGAGGGAGATAATATGAGAGTGTGTGTGTGTATATATATATATAATTTCCCATTGTTTTTTCTCTGGAGAACATGACTAATGCACAAGGTTAATCATTCTATCATTCTCTTTAAAACATCTTCACACTCCTATGTACCACCCTTTTTCCACAGACGAACTCCAAACTTGCAAGAGCCCAATTTTCTTACCCTTCCTAGGCTAGTTCTCGGCAGTTCAACATTCTCGAATAAAATATAGATATACACTCATTGTTTTCTACTTAAACACAACAATCTATTTAGCAAACATTTATTAAGTGTTTTTTATAAGCCAGACACTCTTATAGGCATGAGAAATGCAGAAATGAACAAGACAAAAGCCATATCCTGCTGGTTTTTTCATTCTAGCAAATGAAATCTATACACAAAAGAGGCAGATGAAAAGTAAACACATAAAACAATTTTAGTTAGCAATAAATGTATTAAAAATTCAAATCAAGGTATATGGTTAGAGATTATGATGGGAAGGAAATTGGATTGGGTCATCAGGGGAAGTCTTTCTGTACAGAAGAAATCAGGGCTAAGGATTAAATGGTGTAAGGAACACACACTACGAAGATCTAAGAAAAGAGACCCGAAACGTCTGCTTTACTCCATGAAAGACATGGTTCTTCGGTGCCCTTAGGATGGCTTTCCATGCCCTAAACCAAGGAAGGTCTTTGTCACTTCTCTGACCTAGCCTTCTTTGGCTTTCTTCTTGGCTTACTCTGGTCTAGACACAAGACTACTTGGCCAGTAGAGGACAGGCATGCCGCCATGCTGGAGGTACATGGTGGCGATTTCCTCCACCCAGAATACTTTTCTCCAGACATTTGTGTGGCTAACCCCCTTCATGAGGCCTACATAGCACAATCCCCGGCACACAGTAAGTGCTATAGTAGTGCTAGGAATTGATTTTTTTTAGTAACTTATTCTTCCTTTTGGGTGCATCCACTAGTTTAATAAGGAAGTTTGGCATTGGCCTTTTAAGGATTTCCCAGCCTTCCGGCAATGGAGGCAGGTGAAAAGGAATTCCCTTACCACATACTTCTACATTAAAAACTGAAATAAATAAGCACTTCATTAACAAAGAAAACACAGCTGTGGTATGCTTTTAACCCAAAGACCATGATTTTGAGACCTCCAGTCGAAGGGCTTTGCCTTTGGAAAACCATGATCAATCACAATTTCTGCTTTGTACCACATCACATTGCCCCCTCAAGCCAACTGAACACAGTATCTACTTACTGTTTCAAGGGGAGGGATGGAAAAAGGAGAAAATATACAAACCGAAGAGTGAAAAAATAGAAATAGTTTAGTATCGCAGAATATTAGTCTGCCATCATAGATTTATTTTATCATTTGTTTCATGTACCAAAGGATTACCCTAGAAGTTCTTTGAAACTTTGCTGCATCAGAAATAGACAGGTGAAAGGCCTTTGCGTTTCATCAAGAATTTTAACCATCTACTTCACATTATTTTATTAATAACTGCAGTTACAACAGAGCTTCTTAAACTTTAATGTACAATGAATCACCTGGGGATCTTGTTAAAAAGCTGAAATTGATTAAGTAGTTTGGGGGTGGTGCCTGTGGTTCTGCATTTCCAACACACCCTCTGGATGCCGATGCTCGTCCTTGGACGAGCTTGGTTTAGCTATGTCTCTCTTAACAGAGTCCATATAATTGCTCTGTATAACATACCTTGATGTATGCAAGTTAAAACTTATTTCAAAGAATGATTAGAAAATTTAGAAGTTGAATAATTTGCACTGGGTTTACTCAGAATCAGTGGTACAACACACCTGTAATTTTAGATAGTAATCCTCAATAATGCACATTGCATTATTCAATTCCCAATTTTCAACACACAGAACTGGAATTTGGGATGTATGCTTTTTAAGGAAAAATGGTTAGTTGAGTATTTTTAAGAAAATGTTAGTGAGAAAAAATACTTCCTCTCTCTCATCTACACATACTGTAATGACACAATTGACATAGTCTTGTTCGTTGTTTATTGAATTACAGCCTTAGTAAAATTTTAACTAGAACACATGCCATAGCATTAAAAAAAAAAAAACAAAAACCCTATAGGAAAGTACTTACCACTTGAGACAGCACTTACTATAACTGAACTTATCGCCTCAGTGTGAAATACAGGATATCATTTTTTAAATTAAAAAACAAGGTTTTCAGTGGCATCTGGGTAGCTCAGTAAGTTAAGTGACTGACTCTTGATTTCAGCTCAGGTCATGATCTCAGGATCAAGGTCAGCCCCATGCTGGGTGTGGAGCCTGCTTAAGATTTCCTCTCTCTTCCCCTCTCCTTCTGCCTATCCCCTCTCTATTCACATGCCTGTACATGCACGTGTGTGCTCTCTCTCTAAAAAATAAAAACAAGGTTTATATAAATTCCTTTGTGAAAGCTCTAAGTTAATAAAAGATGGTTTATTTTGGTTTATAAACCAAAATGGTTTATTTCGTAAAGTTTATGATCAGAGATACAAACCATGCCTCCTGCCAACGTGTCTTAATTATTGTCATGGCCAAAGAGAAAGTATATTCCCTAAATATTTCCTTGGAACACAGTTCCCACCCAGGGCTACTAGTAGTATAACTTTTATTTACATGAAACAACAGAAAATAATTATAGCAGTTTGTGTCTATCTTAGTGTAATTTCTCATAAGCAGAAAGAATGAACAACTTCATAGAACATAAAAATTAAACCAGGTTAAAAGTTTGAGAGAAGCTTATTTCTTTGTTGTTTATTTAAATCTTATTAAAAACAGAAATATTGCAAATTGTACATTTTTAAAGCTATACCTGTCCAACAGATTTCTTTTGGCTATGTGGATATTGCTCACCATTCCCCAAGCTCCATGCAATTTTACATATCAGTAGCATTTGACATTTTTTTCTAAGGAATGTCTAAGATACTACAACTCCTTGTTCACCCGATTTATTCCTCTTATCATTCTAGACTCAAGTTAAGAACCATCCTTCCAGTTTTCTGCATTGTTTGTTTATATTACAGCAGACATTTTCTTCTTCCTGTGGCCACACTGGCATTCCATATGTATTTCATAAAGCACCTATATCATTGTATTAAAATAGATTGTCTGCACATATTTTCTAGTAACCATCACAATTCACTAAATCAGTCACTGGGACAACCTAGATTTCTCACATATCTACTATACTACTTTACTACAATATAGACTCTATCAAAGCAGTTGATTGTTGGGCAAAGGACTAGGTGAATCAATAGTACATTTCCTCCTCAATATATGGAATTTTAAAACACTTAAGATATGGCCACATCAAAGTTTAAAATAGCACCTGTATTATACCATAATCCTCACCACATTTTCAAGAAAATGGAGTAAATATTAATTCCACCAAAGTAACATGGAAACTGAGCCTCAAAAGATTAATATATCCAAAGTCACTTAAGTAGTAAACAATGAAGATAAAATTTGAATTCAGACCTCTTAGATTGTATACCCTATGATAGTAAGAGGTGGAAAACCTGATATAGGTCATTTGCCAAGGGAAAATTCTGACTCACATCGAGGTATTTCAGAAAAATCTAAACCTGTGAAATACCTAAAATCCACTCTCTGTAAGAATGCTCCAGACACTGTCACTCGTCCGATATATTTTAACCCTGAGCTGACCTTGGAACTTTGTTCTCACATGGATTTGAGCATTTCTAAACTTGGCCACACTCTATTACTTCATACTCTAAAAATGAGGTTGCAGTTTTTTCTCTGCATTCTATAAAATTCACAAACCACCAATTTACCTTCACTTTTGAATTCATAATACACAATGAAGCCAAAGAAGAGCAAGAACTAGAGGAAAAATACAGCAACAATATAATTTCACTGCATTTCATGCTTTTTTGTTATACTTTTATGTTAGAAATTTGTTTTTGTAACCTGGTGAACTACAGCTAGCAGTCAATAAACACATTCATTTAATAAGAAGAGATTAAATAAAATTTATTATTAAAACAAGCACCACGCATAAACTACACATTACTATTCATGCTATTTCATTACATACCATGCCAACAAAGAAAATTGAATAAAAGGAGAAAATATACCATGGACTTGCTATTTTTATTTATTTCATATCGGTTATAGCCCATTAGGAATTTTGAATAACTAACAATAATCCTATTTGTACAAACTGGATTTTCACTCAATAAAGAATGATGGAATTCAGCTAAACATGACTTTAAGCAAAACTGGAGTGTATGACTACAGTACAGAAATCATTTATGTATAGCTTCAGGTTTCACACTATTCATGAAAAGAGCTATTGATTATCCAGAATAAGGGACATAAGAGCCAGTCAGTAGCACTTTGGGTTACTTTTCCAGAAGAGGCAGTGGGTTTCACTAAGCCTTTCAAACTCATCCATATGGTGCTTTATTAAAAATATAAGCAACAATGTTGATTCCATGTCTTTCTCACAGGTACCACAACTGCCTCTTCCCTTCTCCCTATGAATCACTAGCTTTACCTTATACCAGAATTTATTTTACACGAAGACAATCATTTACAAACCAAGTAAAAAAATACGGTTCCCCTTCCTCTTCACCATGATTAATAAAATTTATCAAGCATCTTATGATTAACACCAGGTGTTGAAGATCTCTATGTATCATGGGTGGGCCCAGAGAGAACCCAGAAGAGATAAAATGTATCATTTCGAACTTTGAGAAATAGGACCACAGTAAAACTGAGTGAATGGACATGAACTCCAGGAAGAGCGCAGTGGCTAGACCGTACACATGGTATAGGTGTGCCTCCTTGAATCCACCCACCAACCCCACTGTTTCTTGTGTCTCTGCTTTGTGTTTGCAAAAGTGCTATCAGTGAGGGTAAAGCACATACGCTCGATGTTGAGCTCTTCTGTGAACTTTGTCATGATCTCAGTCTTACTAATGAAGTATTCTAAGCAATTGAAAATGAATGCTTGGAAGTGTTCAGGTAATTAGAAAAAGGTTTTCATTCCAAAGACAAGTGTGGGAAAGAAGAGAAGCCATCAAACTCATGTTTTCTATAAACTTCGCAGTTTTAAACATAATTTTACACAGAAAATAAAAAATACAATAACCTAGCATCTTTAACTCAGTATTTAGTAACAATTTAATGGTGGTGGGCTTTAGTGAGGACTCCCATTCAGGCTTTATTACTTTAATAAAACAACTTTAGTGCATTTACTATTCTACCGCGCTACTTTATTATGAGTTACCGAAAGTAAACTGCCCTTGTCAAAATAAATAAAGTACATCTCGGGATTCCACATTGCTGATTTTATAATGTTGCCTTTTAATGTTCATTGCTACTCATTTGCACAATTCAGTTACCTCTTGGGAATTCTCAAGTCGTTAGTGTGAATCAGTATCGTATTAAGAATAAAATGACAGATCCTTCTAAGAATTTTTAAAGAAATGCACTCTTAGGCACAAATTAATGAAAGTCATGTATCTCCCACATTTACAGCTCCCACAGTGAGAACAGATGGGCCACAAATATGCTTTTCTTAAATGGTCATTTTTAGCGGCAAAACTGCCAACATAGCAATATTGTAAGTCCATTTCTCCAACACAAACCCACAGAAAAACTCAACATGTTGTAGCAGAAAGAATCCCAAAGAGTCTTGGTCCTGCCCTGGCATTATCTAAATGTTTCCATGTATGATGTGGTTCTTTCATCTGTCCCGAAATGGTGCCTTCCACATTGTGCATACTATTGAGTCAGGAATATCAGGCAATGCCTAGGGAGTTGATAAACTACTTTGTAATTTAGAGACCTCTTTCGTATATATTCCTTTTTTCACAATGGGAAAAGCTCATGCAAAAGTAGGGAAACCATAGCACTTCCAAGAAGTTTATTATCCATGACCATATTGCTAGCAAGTGCCAGAATCAGTACCAGAACCTACATAGTCCAAGTCCTCATGGGTCTATTGTTTGGTAAGGAAGTGACCTCAGTCCATTATGCCACAGAGAATTCATGGTTCAGGAAGAGTAGTGCTAAAGCAGAGAAAGGCACCTGAAGACTTCACTAATACACCCTCCCTTCTGAAGTAATACATCCCCCACCCAACCAAATAAACTTCTTGCCTAATCTTAAAGATGTTGTTTTCTTAGAACTACTAACTTTTAGAATCACCCTGAGCTAGTTTGTTTTCTGTTTGTTTTAATGCTCTTGCTAACTCTTCGGAAGCATCATTTGTAAGGTCTCTTTGGAGAGGCTATTATTCCCAAATTTAACCCATGGTAATTATAAGAATACTAAGTTCTTAATATATTCCTTATGTACTTTAGTTTAAAATAAAGAATTTCCAATTATGTAACAACTAAGATGTTGAAGCTATATTCATGTGTCATCAAGTCCATGATAAGCAATTACAGGAAGCCTAATATAAGAGAGGAGATATAAAGTGGGTATTTTTAAATTAAATCGGACTATGAATATTAAATATAAAAGTAATGACTATTCTATTCTTGTTATTATTCTTTAACCCAGAGTATTTACAGTTCCTTCCTTTGTGATTCTTTACTCCACTCTCAACCCACGCTCCAATCCACTTTTTTTGCCTGAAGAACTGCTCATATGGCCTAGGCCCCAGCTAATACATCGGCCTTCGGGTGTGGCTTCCCCGGGCAATTAAAGTAAATTTTGTCAACTCTTATTCCATGATAACCCAATTTAATCATATTTCTTTTTCAAAATTTCCTAGTTTCATTCTAATTTATTACTTGACATGTTTGTCCCAGCCTTCACTCTGAGTTTCTGATGTCAAGAACCATGTTTAGTGTTTATGTATCTGTATAGGTGTGTATGTAGTGTTGTGCCCAGATTTCGGGACCCCCACGGACGACCACCAGAGTCCAGAGTCAAAGCCAAACAGCAAAGATCATTTATTGCGGGTCAGGACCCGGTCCTCCGCGCACTCGCAAGCGGTGACGCTAAGAGGCCCCGAGTCATGGGTTTTACAGCCTTTTATAGACAGTCACAAACAAGTTCAGGGCGTTCCATTGTTTTCTAGGTTCTCATTGGCTGACATTTAAATTTGAGCACTCGGCGTGACCTGATTGGATCCCGCCTATTTTTAAAAATGGAGTACTTGGCG
>CM052895.1:64698349-64721406 GCA_028534135.1 Potos flavus | reverse complement strand
AGTCGCAAGCAAAGTTTTACAGAAGCCGAATAAGCTGGTTAGAAGGAAGGGAGGGGTGCCTTACTCTTACATAAACAGGTTGCTACAGAGGCTTAAATAAGCCGGTTAGGTTTTATAATCAAAGGGGGAGGGCTTTTCAGTAGGTATTGACTGGTTGGCTGGTGACTAAGATATACCTAGTATCTACAACAGAGACTCAGTAAGAGTGTGGAATGAGGGAACACAGGAGGTGAGATGATAGAAAATATTTGCAATCTGCTGACTAAAAAAGTCAGGAGGTCCATCTAATGAAATTGAGTGTAGTATTTCTTTATAATCCATATATAACTTGCTGCAGTGGTAGGGATAACAAAGGAATTTTAAAGAGGCCAATAGGCAAAAGCATTTTTGTCTTTCCATGGCAATATAAAGTGAATAGAGATAAATTAATGATTACCATAGTCCTTCAAAAGGTATTGTTTTTCCACTTCAAATTATCTTATCTCTTCTTGACATAGTCAAATGAATTCACCAATTAATACTAATGAACAGAAATCTTTAGGTGAATCATTTACTTCCCTTTGAGAGGAGGCTAAATTAACATTAAGATGGGTCAAAGTTAGACCCAGAAACTTCAAAAGTGATTGTTTAATTGAGTGGATTTAACTTATCTTCCCATGATAATTGATAACAAAAGGATGCATTTAATTGGAAATCCCCATGAAATAAAGCAAGACAGACTGCAACCCTACTCCACACTTTTTTCATGAATCACTTATAAGAAAAATGAAGTTACTGATATATTTAGCAATTAATTTTCAGCTAACTGTCATATAATTTAAATCTTTGACAAGAAAAATTGGATAACTTTGATGTTTGACTTCTAAAATTAACAAACGATGCCAGATTTATGCCAGAGTTAAACTGCTCACTGTAAATATACAGTCTCTTTACCCTGAATAATTAGTAACACAGCAGGTCACAAGATGAAATTACAAACCCACATCTTTAGATTTTAAGGTCGTTATCCCAGTGTAAATGTGAAAGATCTCTGTAACTATCTCATCAGGTCAGAACGTCAATGAATTTAGTAAAAACTCATAAAAGAGAATGAAAAAAGTCAGAAGAGACAGAGTAAAATAAGTAACACAAACTGACCTCAGATTTTGACCCTCTATTTAAAAGGAAAGAACACAACATCTGCAAGGTAAAACCTACATACTAAATACAAAGGCAAGGAGTCTCTGAGACAGGGAAAATCTAGCTGTTGGAAGAAATAAAACTCATCACCTTGCCCCCCACCGTCAATCATCATGTTTGGGCTCATTACCAATCCTGTGTTTTCTCAGAACAAAAGCAGACAGGTGGAATCTTCACAACCCTGTAAGGGGGGGGGAGGGGGGGCAGAAAAAAGCACACAAGGTTCTTATCCTTAGCATACATTAGAAAGAGCTACTCCTCACTCCCCAAATTCAGGACCAAGGCAGGACCCTGAGAGTAAAATGGGTCTCATACCACAGAGCAGTGATGGCTGACATGGTTACTGGGATCCGGGGCAGCCACAGGCCATGAGGGGACAGAGACGGCAACAATGCTAAAAGTGAGCACAGGAAGCCCTTATATGCCGTGCACAAATGATTTGTGTAAACCCAAAGACAGACTTCTGAGCTTTCCTTTCTTCGCTTACTAGTTTTGTGGACTTGTTCAAGTTAGAGGACCCACTAAACCTGTTTTCTTTCTTTCTTTTTTTTTTTTTTTTTTTACGATTTTATTTATTTGACGGAGAGGAGAGAGATCACAAGTAGGCAGAGAGGCAGGCAGAGAGAGAGAGGGAGAAGCAGGCTTCCTGCTGAGCAGAGAGCCCGATGCGGGGCTCGATCCCAGGACCCATGAGATCATGACCTGAGTCGAAGGCAGAGGCTTTAATCCACTGAGCCACCAGGTGCCCCTAACCCTGTTTTCTTAACTGAAGAATAAGAATATCAACCAAACTTAAAGAATTTATTTTTACCAGGCAGGGTTTCCTGGAAAAATAGAAGCCATTTTATGTGTTCTAAGCATTAAGGGTCTATTACAAAGAATGAGACAATTAGCCAACCATGGGAAGAGTTGGGGAGGGAAGGTCGGGGAAGCCACCCTGACTATCTCAGCCTGGAGCACTGCTAAGGATTTCTCCTGAGCTGACTGGCTAGCTCCAGCAACTTCTGTGCATATACGGAAGCTCCCATTGACTCTCCTTGTCTCCAGCAGTGCAAGGAGGGGTGCGGTTCTCAGGAGCCAGGCAGGAAACCAGTGTCCGCATCTCAACTGCACAGCTTCTGGCTGAAACTGCTTTCAGAGGATAAGGGCCTCTCCTTGCTTCTGCCTTCCTAGTCAAATGAAAATGCTTCTTACCAGCCTAGGTCAACCAGGACCCTATAGGGAGAGGGATTCTTAAAAAAACCAAGGCTTTGGCTTTCCTGCATGGCAGAGGAGACCCCAGAAAGACATGGTGATGATCCAACTAACTAGCATAAATAGAAATAGGATTAAATTAGGCTATGCACGATGAGAGGGCAGTAAGTAGTGGTATCAACAGCATTATCACCATCATCTTTAGAGGCCAGAAAAACCTGGTGGCAACACTGGCTGCAGAAAGAGACTATGTGTTACTATTTGCTTCCAGGTACAGAGCGTCTCTTCAAAAAAATAAAGTCTGGTGTTCCCTCAAGGAAAAAAAAGAAAAATTACTTAGGAGGTTTTCTCTGTACTTTGTATTATTTCCCAAAATGTTTTTTGGTGTATCCATATAACTTATACAAAGAAAGGCTAAACAACATTATTTTAGGGAGGAAAAGGAAAGTGGAGAAGGAAGGCGGGGAAGGAGGGAAAGAGGGAGCAAAGTGTGACAGCTGCCTGGATTTTAGTGGTTATGCTCCTGGGACTCAGTTCAAGCCAAAAGCTTTTCCTCCTTGTTCTAGGTTACTCATAACTGACACACCTAATGACTGGAAAAGCGCCTATTTTATGTTTAATTAGTGAGGAATGTGACAACAAGAAGGACAGATTTAGTTAACAGCTTAGAAAACAGAATCAAGCACAAGGAAATAAATAATCTAATTGGTAAAAATCACTGACAATTTAGCAAATCCAGCAGACACCACATACGCCTCGGGGCTGCAAATTATAACACAGAGAAAACATAATGTATTGACTTGACAATATAAAAAGCTTATCATCAACAAGAACCAAAATATTACTGAACCTCTCTGATAGGCACAACTCTGTGCTGAAGAAGTTGCGGCAAGGACAGCCAGGCGCAGGCAGCCGATAACAGATAAAAGCACAAATCAGCTCATGCCACGTGCCTAATGACGGGCACAGTGCAAGAGCCAAGACAAGGATGCTGTATCTGAAATCAAGACTCGAGAATGGTTCTGGCTCAGAGAAGGTCAAATAGAGTAAGAAAGTAAGTTCGAACTTTGAAAGAGAGCAAGAAACAAGGGGAAAAAAAAGAAAGTGACTAGAAATATTCCCAGAGTTCCATGAGCCGTAAAGCTGTCCACACATACACGATGTGGAGTTAGTCACTGGGAGGGTGGTTGTCAATCAGTATGGTCACACTGGAAGACTCCCTTAGGGGAAGTTAAGAGGAAAAATAAAGACAGAAATAGTGCCATGTATCAAGCCCACGAATCTAGGAACAGGATGGTAAAAGATGCATTTATGGTACGAATTAATCCAAATGACCAAGGAGGGCAAATGTTTTCCACATGTACGCTGTGTGTCATAAAGTATGCTGTGACCGTGCATGCAAGACCGGCACATTTTGCCAGAAAGGTAATCCTGTTTATTCTTACTGCAGCCTCTTTCCTTCACCTGTTCAAAACGTATCCCTCCAAGTAGGTTTGCAGCTCACCAATGTATTCAACGCTATATTCAACCTGAAGACATTTATTCACTTCTGTTCTCAGGCCCTTTGACGAATATTAAACTGTTTTTCTTCCTGACCCATTCTGATACATTCTCACAATACACTAAACTGGCATTAAGGACTTCCCTGGGTTCTTAACACCTAATAGGTTAGAAAAAAAATTGGGGTCATTCATTCAACAGTCATTCAAAAGGTGCCTTCAGTGTTCTAGCTGCTCTCTTGGTTACTGGCAATGCAGTGGATTTGAGCTACTCCTCCCAACAAAAAATGCCAGCTTCCCATTGCTTTAAGAATATAAATACCACACCGTAGCTTTCCAATCCTTCTACACCATGACCCCAATTTATCTTTCAGACACATCTTTGAGTACAAACCTCAAACAGCACATACTTCATGAGCATTTTCTTATTTCTTCTGAACTGAATGTGGCCCTTCCTTACATAAAGTATCTTTTCTTCTCTTTTATAGAATGTTGTGTCTTGCTTCCAGTTAAATGCCTTTTTGTGATAAACTTCCCTCAAAACTTAGCAGATAAGAACAGCTTATTATTTCTCATGTTTCTGAGCCATGTCTAGGAGGTTCCTCTGCCAAACTTGTCTGTTCTCATTTATGTGTCTGCACTCAGCTGGAAGGGGAGCTCAGCAGGAAGATCCCAAATGGCCCCACCTGTGTCTGGCAGCTTCTGCTGCTGCCAAATGGTATCCCTCCGTTTCCTTCAACACGTCCTCCAATCTTTCTGCAGGCGAGATTGACTTAGTGGGGTCTCCAAGTAGCATTCCCAGGTGACCAACAAGGATACTGCAAGATATCTTGAGGTCTCAACTCTGGAGATCACACATTGCTTCAGCTACATTTTATTCGAAACAAGTCACAGAGCCACCTATGATTCAAGGAGTGGTAAAAGAGACTATTTCTTGAGGGGAAAATAAAAAGATTTCGTAGCCATATTAAATTTATCACAATCTGTCCTCTGGTTACATGAGTACTTCTAATCCTCCCACTTGTACAATACATTTATCTGTTCTCAAGATCCCTAAAGTATTACCCTTAAGAAGCACTGAGCTCAGAGTCCAGTATCTAATGATCTGTATTTTGTCCATAGATCTATAAGCTTAAAAGGTGATGCACCACCAACACCCTCAAATACATCCATTCATCCATCTAACATTCATCTAGCATTGGTAATAGAGAGGCAGAATAACCTCAATAGAAATAATGTGAACATATAACCTCAATATGAATGGGACCACATGGAATTTACTGATTCAGAGTAATTCCGAAATCCAGCCCATCACTTACTGCCAGTTGCTGTAACTATGAAGATAGAATGTTCTTTGTTCATGGCCTTTATGCACTCCCTAAGACCAGTTCCCTAATCCATCATTCTCCTAAGTTCTTGGTACCTTCTCTGGATTCTTGGTTCTGCTCTCTAAAAATGTTTTTTCTTCTCTATAGGTCATGTTTATAATTAAGTAGTTATGATGGACTGCTTTCTGCTTTCCACAGGCCTCTTTTCTGTTTTAAATGGCTCAGCTCCTAAAGGTCAAGTCCAAGTTGGTGGTCTTTGTACCAATTCAACACCAATGTTCTTTAACATAGCAATCCTAGAATCTTCTACTTTTATAAAATTGGCATTCAAATCAAACAATTTCTTCATTAGTTCATCTGTTCATCATACATAGCTAGGAAAATACTATGGGCACCTTCGTTATTGTCCAGAGATCTCCTTAATCAGGCCCCTAAGGGTATTTAGTTCAGTATCTTTCTTTTGAATTATAGCAAGTGATAGTTTTGACAACTGTTCAGCTACTTGTGACAGAGATTGCTCTTTCTGCAGCTTCCAACAGTTCCTCTGCTTCTTTCCTAGCCTTTACTGACAGTCTCCTTGCCTTCCTCTATCACCTAGTCCCAAACACTTAGGGTTCTGTTACAACCTCACTTGCATCCAGTTCATGTCTGGCAGTTTGTGCTTTGTATCCACTGGGGCACCTTGGTTCTATTCTTGTGGCATCTCATCTTCTAATAGGTAATATCAACTTCCTTACATGACAATCTCAGGGCAGCATTTTTAAGAGCAGAAAGGCCGAAGGCACACAGTGTTACTTCCATGTCATTTTAATTGTCAAAGAGAGTCACAGGGCCAGTTTCCACTCAAAGATTGAAGAAATTAAATTTTCTTCAAGATTTTTACATCCTTGTTCATCAGAGATACTGGCCTGTAGCCTTTTTTTTTTTATAGCATCTTTATCTGGTTTTGGTATCCAGTCATGCTGGCCTCATAGAATGAATTTAAAATCTTTCCCTTCTCATCTATTTTTTTGGAATGGTTTGAGAAGAATAGGTATTAATTCTTCTTTAAATGTTTGATAGAATTCACCTATGGGGCCATCTAGTCCTGGACTTTTGTTTGTTGGGAGTTGATTACCGATTCGATTTCATTGCTGGTAATCAGTCTGTTCATATTTTCCATTTCTTCCTATTCAGTTCTGAAAGGTTACATGTTTCTAAGAACTTGTCCATTTCCTCTAGAAGGTCCAATTTGTTGGCTTATAATTTTTCATAATATTCTCTTATAATCCTTCACATTTCTGTGGTGGTCAGTTATTATTTCTTCTCCTTCATTTATTTATATCTCCATCCCTTTTTTTGTTTTGTTTAATGAATCTAGCCAAAGGTTTATCAATTAGCAAACCAAATCCAACAATACATCTAAAAACCATGAGAAACTCTGGACTCTGGGAAACAAACTGAGGGTTACATTAGGGAGGGGAGTGGGGGGAGGAGTAACCAGGTGATGGGTATTAAGGAGAGCACATGTGGTGATGAGCTCTGTGGGTTATATGCAACTAATGAATCATTGAACACTACATCAAAAACTAAGTATGTTGGCTAACTGAAAATAATTTAAAAAGAAAAGAAAAAAAATCCTTCACCACGATCATGTAGGATTTATTCCCAGGATGCAAAGGTGGTTCAATGTTTACAAATTAATCAATGTGAGTCATCACATTAACAAGACAAAGGATAAAAACCAAATGATCATCTTATTAGATGCAGAAAAAGCATTCAACGAAGTACCACATTCAATCAAGATATAAACCTTTAACAAAGTAGGTTTAGAGGGAACATGCTTCAACACATAAAGGCCATATATGAAAAGTCCACGGCTAGCATAATATTCAATGGTGAAAACTATTAGCTTTTCCCCTAAGTTTAGGAACAAGACAAGGATATCTATTCTCATCACTTTTATTCAACACAGAATTGGAAGTCCTAGCCATAGACATCAGACAGGAAATAAAAGGCATTCAATTTGTTAGGAAAGAAGTAAAACTTTCATTATTTGCTGTTGATATGATACTATAAATAGAAAACCCTAAAAACTACAAAAATACTACTAACACTGATAAATGAATTCAATACAGTTGCAGGACACAAAGTCCAACATAGAAAATTTGTTGCATTTTTATACACTAATAATGAAGTAGCAGGATAAGAAATTAAGAAAACAATCCCATTTACAATTGCACCAAAAAAGAATAAAATACCTAGGAATGAAGTTAACCAAGGAGGTGAAAGATTTGTGCTTTGAAAACTATAAATCACTGATGAAAGAAGTTTAAGATGACACAAATGGAAAGATATTCCATACTCATGGAATTGGAAGAACCAATATTATTAAAATGCCCATACTACTCAGTGCAATCCCTTTCAAAATACCAACAGTCTTTTTCATGGAACTAGAATAATCCTAAAATGTGTATGGAACCACAAAATAGCCAAAGCAATCTTGAAAAAGAAGACCAAAGCTGGAGGTATCACAATCTCAGATTATAAAATACACTACAAAGCTGTATTCATCAAAACAGTATGGTACTGGCACAAAAATAAATACACATATTAATAGAACAGAATATAGAGCAGGTAACAGACCACAATTTTATCGTCAATTAATCTATATGACAAAGGAGGCAAGAATATGCAATGCGGAAAAAAATAGTCTTTTCAACAAATGGTGTTGGAAAACTGGACATCTACATGCAAAAGAATGAAACTGGACCGCTTTCTTATACCATACACAAAAATAAACTCAAAATGGATCAGAGACCTAAATATGAGACCTGAAACCATAAATTTCCTAGCAGAAAACTGCTATAAACATTGGGGTACAGTTGCCCTTTCAAGTCATTACATATCTTTGCGGTAAATACCTAGTAGCACAATCACTGGGTCATAGGGGAGCTCTATTTTTAACTTTTTGAGGAACCTCCATATTGTTTTCCTGAGTGGCTATACCAGCTTGCATTCCCACCAACAGTGTAGGAGGGTTCCCCTTTCTCCGCATCCTCACCAACACTTGTTATTTCCTGTCTTGTTAATTTTTTCATTCTACCTGGTGTAAGGTGATATCTCATTGAGGTTTTGATTCGTATTTCCCTGATGGCTAGTGATGTTGAACATTTTTTCATGTGTCTGTTAGCCATTTGTATGTCTTCTTCGAAGAAGTGTCTGTTCATTGGATTATTTAAGACTTCATCAAGATAAAAAGCTTCTGCACAGCAAAGGAAATAGTGAATAAAACTAAGAGGCAACCCACAGAACGGGAGAAGATATTTGCAAATGACATTTCAGATAAAGTGTTGGTATCCAAGATCTATAAAGAACTTCTCAAACTCAACACCCCCAAAAAACAAATAATCCAGTCAAAAAATTACTTACAAACTCTCATTTGAGCATGGATACATTTTCTATCATGACATAAACATTTTCTCAATCATATTGCCCTTTCCTAACCATTCCTTAAAAAGAAATTCCATGATGAGAATACCGTATAAATATATGTTATATATTATATATATAACAGTGTGTGTGTGTATATATATATATATATATATATACACAATATTTTTTTAAAACCTGTGGCTCTAATTACTTATTTCAAGGAAGTGGTTAAGTACTATTAAAAATAAACCTGAATATCCACCTAGTTTTCTCCAAGTAATTCAACTTTGATGTAAAAGGCAGGAAATGCATTTCATTCAAAGACAGTTTTTATTTTTTTTATTTCTTTTAAAGATTTTATTTATTTGACAGAGAGAGATCACAAACAGGCAGAGAGGCAGGCAGAGACAGAGGGGGAAGCAGGCTCCCTGCTGAGCAGAGAGCCTGATGTGGGGCTGGATCCCAGAACCCTGAGATCATGACCTGAGCTGAAGGCAGAGGCTTAACCCACTGAGCCACCCAGGCACCCCTAAAGACAGTTTTTAAACAATTTTTTTAATAGTAACTATTTGGCACTGAGGAAATAACTTTCTCTCTTTGGATTTCTAATTCAACTAAAATATGAAATAGGAATTTCTTTCAGGTCTTATAGTTCTGAAATACCTAGTTTTCCATATGCCTTTTTGCTGTCTAACACACTAATGCAAAAATTGAAGGACTCATTAGGTTGTTTTTCACTATCCATCAGTTTCACTAACAAGACTTTACTACTTAGGAGAATATGGTAGTACATGACTAATGAGCTAGATCTTCAGCCCAAATATACATTCTCACATTGCTTAGCATACTGATAAACCAGCTAAGAAAAAAAAAACCCAAGTCGAGACAGTCCAATTTCCTTAATCTGGCAATTTTATTTTTCACACTTAATGAAGTTAACACCCAGGAGAAGAAACAAGAAATATAGACAATAAATGTATAGGTGTCTGTAAAATGAGGACAAATGTCAAATCAAAATACAAGAAAACAGGTAAAGTTAGAATAAAATGTTAAATTTAACTTGGAAATATATATTTTTTTAATTATTGAAGTCTCAGGTTATCTTTTTTTCCTAAAGCATTTACACAAATTATTGTCCTTTGATTATGTCATTCCTTTTTCTCAGTTATTCTTTTGATTTCTAATCAAGAGGTTAAGATATCAGGAAACCTCCCAATTATGTAATTTTATACTTATACTTTCCATACTGAAAGGAACCAAGGCGTCTTAGACAACTGATTTCAGCTGGATCAGGTAATATGTAAGAGGTGATGGAGATGTCCTATTTTTATAGAAAACAGACTATTATGGCAAAAGGACACAGAATTCATATGGATTTTGTTGCAATTGTTAATGGAATCGATTCCTTAATTTCTCTTTTTTCTGTCTCACTATTAGTGTACAGGAATGAAAATTATTTCCGTGCATTGATTTTATATCCTGCCACATTGCTGAATTCCAGTATGAGTTTTAGCAATTTGGGAATGGAGTTTTTTGGGTTTTCCACATAAAGTATCATGTCATCTGTGAAGAGTGAGAGTTTGACTTCTTCTCTGCCAATTTGAATGTTTTTTATTTCTCTTGGTTTTCTGATTGATAAGGCTAAGACTTCTAGTACTATATTGAACAACAGTGGTAAGAGTGGACATCCATTCCATGTTCCTGACCTTAGGGGGAAAGCTCTCAGTTTTTCCCCATTGAGAATGATATTTGCTGTGGCCTTTCATAGATGACTTTTATGATATTGAAGTATGTTCCCTCTATCCCCACACCATGAAGAACTTTGATCAAGAAAGTATGCTGTAAAAAGAAAAAGAAAAAGTATGCTGTGTTTTGTCAAATGTTTTTTCTGCATCTATTAAGAGGATCATAGGATTCTTTTCATTTCATTAATTAATGTGATGTATCACATTGAGTGATTTGCAAATGTTGAACCACCTTTGCAGCACAGGAATAAATTCCACTTGGTCATGGTGAATAATCCTTTTAATGTAGTGTTGGATCGTATTGGCTAGTATCTTGGTGAGAATCTTGGCATCTACGGTCAAAGATATTAGTCTGTAATTCTCCTTTTTGATAGGGTTTTTGTCTCGTTTTGGGATCAGGGTAATGCTGGCCTCACAAAAAGGGTTTGGAAGTTTTCTTTCCATTTCTATTTTTTGAAACAGCTTCAGAAGAATAGGTAATAGTTCTTCTTTAACTGTTTGGTAGAATTTGCCTGGGAAGCCATCTGGCCCTGGACTCTTGTGTGTTGGGAGATTTTTGATTACTGCTTAAATTTCCTTGCTGATTAGGAGTCTGTTCAGGTTTTCTATTTCTTCCTGTTTTCAGTTTTTGTAGTTTATAAGTTTCCAGGAATGCATCCATTTCTTTCAGATTCCCTCAATTTGTTGACATATAGTTTCTCGCAATATGTTCTTAAAATTGTTTGTATTTCCTTGGTATTGATTGTGAGCTCTACTATTTTATTCATGATTTTATTTATTTGGGTCTTTGCTCTTTTCTGATAAGCCTGGCTAGGGGGTTATCGATCTTATTACTTCTTTCAAAGAACCAGCTTCTAGTTTCATTGATCTGTTCTACTGTTCTTGTGGTTTCTATTTCATTGATTTCTGCTCTAATATTTATTATTCCTCTTCTCCTGCTTGGTTTAGGCTTTATTTGCTGTCCTTTCTCCAGCTCCCTTAAGTGTAAGTTTAGACCTAACCAGAGAGGTCAAGGATCTGTACTCCAAAAACTACAAAACACTCATGAAAGAAATTGATAAAAACACAGAGAAATAGAAAAACATTCTATGCTCATGGATTGGAAGAATAAATACTGTTAAAATGTCTATGCTACCCAGGACAATCTACACATTCAATGCAATCCTTATGAAAATACCATCAACATTTTTCTTAGAGCTACAATAAATAATCCTGAAATTTGTATGGAACCAGAAAAGACCCCAAACAGCCAAAGGAATGATGAAAAAGAAAACCAAAGCTGGTGGCATCACAATGCCAGATTTTAAGCTCTATTACAAACCTCTAATCATCAAGACAGTATGGTACTGGCACAAAAACAGACACATGGATCAAAGGAACAGAATAGAGAACCCAGAAGTGGACTCTCAATGTTATAGTCAACTTATCTTTTACAAAGCAGGAAAGAATATCCAATGGAAAAAGGACAGCCTCTTCAATAAATGGTGCTGGGAAAATTGGACAGTGACATGTAGAAAAATGAGACTAGACCATTTTCTTACACCATACACAATAATAGACTCAAAATGGATGAAAGACCTAAATGTGAGACAGGAATCCATCAAAATCCTAGAGGAGAACACGGGCAGCAACTTCTTTGACCTTGGCCACAACACTTTCTTGCTAGATACATCTCCAAAGGCAAGGGAGACAAAGGCGAAAATGAACTATTGGGACTTCATCAAGATAAAAAGCTTCTGCACAGTAAAGGAAACAGTTCCCAAAACTCAAAGGCAACCAACAGAATGGGAGAAGATGTTTGCAAATGTCTGATCAGATAAAGGGCTAGTATCCAAAATCTGTAAAGAACTTATCAAACTCAACACCCTCTCCAAAAAAATAATAATCCTATCAAGAAATGGGCAGAAGACATGAGCAGATATTTCTCCAAAGAAGACATACAAATGGCCAACAGACACATGAAAAAGTGCTCAACATCACTTGGTATCAGGGAAATACAAATCAAAACCACTTCACACCAGTCAGAATGGTTAAAATTAACAAGACAGGAAATGGCAGATGTTGGCAAGAATGGGGAGAAAGGGGAACCCTCCTACAGTGTTGGTGGGAATGCAAGCTGGTACAGCCACTCAGGAAAACAGTATGGAGGTTCCTCAAAAAGTTAAAAATAGAGCTACCCTGTGACCCAGCAATTGTACTACTAGGTATTAACCCCAAAGATATGTAGTGATCTGAAGGGGCACCTGTACCCCAATGTTCATAGCAGCAATGTCCACAATAGCCAAACTGTGGAAAGAGCCAAGATGTCCATCAACAGATGAATGGATAAAGAAGATGGTGTGTGTGTGTGTGTGTGTGTGTGTGTGTGTATACACACACACACACACACTCACAGTGGAATATTACTCAGCCATTAGAAAGGATGAATTATTACCATTTACATCAGTGTGGATGGAACTGGAAAGTATTATGCTGAATCAAGAAAGTCAGTCAGAGAAAGGCAATTATCATATGGTTTCACTCATATGTAGAATGTAAGAGACAGGGCAGAGGACCATAGAGAAAGTAAGGAAAACAGAATGGGAAGTCATTAGAGAGGGAGAAAAACCATGAGAGACTCATAGCTATAGGAAACAATATAGAGTTGCTGGAGGGCAGGTGGGTGGGAAGATGGGGAAAGTGGGTGATGGACGGTAAGGAAGGCACATGATGTGATGTGCACTGGGTGTTATACGCAACTGATAATTATTGAATACTACATCTGAAACTAATGATGTACTATAAGCTGGCTAATTTAATTTAAATTGTAAGAAAAAGGACACAGAAGCCGACTTGAAAATAGGCTTTTACTCCCTGAAAATGGAACTGTTTTAGCATCAAAGTAACAATTGTGATGTACAGAATAATGCAAATAAATGAAGTTTCATTAAGTTCATAATGATATTTTAAAACTTATGGGTTATCTCTAGAGGTTACTAGAGTACCCACTCATTGTTCTGAAAATTCGTAGAGGGAATAAATACACACTTTTCCTGCTTTTATTTCATGAATTATATTTAAGGCAAGCAAACAGTACAGGGTACTGAAACCAATACTATTGCAATAAATAAAACAAATAGTATGTAAGGATCTAAAAGCAGGAATTTTCTTGAAATCCCTTAAGTAAAATTTTCTTAAATTTTTTTTTTACAGTCAACCATTTTATTAAACTGTGTTTGAGTATTGATGTGTTATTCCCTATGCTTCCACCAATTGTGTAAGAGCACAGACCCCACCTCTGAGCTCCTCTGGCTTACTGTTTCCTTCTTTCGTTTGGGCACAGTAACTTCCTTCTTTCATTTCTTTCTTTCATTTGGGCACAGAACTATGTAATTTCGATGTTCCTCTGGGAGAAACACAGAGAACCTCACTTTGGTGCATCCTTACAATTGCATTTTTCCCACTTTTTGTAAAGGCAGTCTTGAATTTTATCCCAACATCATTTGTGTTAGCTTCTCAACTTCAAACAAATTTGTATATTTTAGCTTAATAAATCCTCACTAATTTTCAAAGCATTTCTTCATTAATTATCTCATTTGATCATATATAATGTTATTTTGAACAGTATTACTCATTTGGAATGTTACCAGGAAGAGGTTTTTTCAGGGGACAGGGTGGATATAGGGTGGAAAGATACTTTACTGTAAAGAGAGAAGACAAAAAGGAATAGATTTGAGTGGGATATAAAAACAACAACTTGATGGAAGTGAAAGAAAAGTTTAGGGAGGTTCAACATAAAATTAGAGAAAAGATGAGGAAGAGACATACAGAGATAATCTATTCAAAAAAAAGTATATACAAACACACACACACACATACATATACATCTATACATGTAAAAAGAGTAAATGGAGATCAAGGAGGCAGAAACAGGATGGGAAAAACCTAACAGATTCAATAGATTCTCAAGTATGTTTATCAAGTTATACTGCTTATACCTCATGGTGCTGTCCATTTGATCTGTGGCTATTAAAATAAGTTATGGTCCATAATTTATTATCTCTGTCCTTTGAAGGGCTAATTGGCTTTTTTACAATTAAAAACTATTCAGAACTCTTCAGCTGTTTTTATCAAACCTTCAACTGGCTATAAATGTACAACCAAAGCAGTCCCTTGGGAAAGATGGTTCAATTGCTAAATTGTCATAAAAACACACCTATCAGACTAGATTTTCTCAAAGTGTGGGCCTGTCTTCTAGCACCAGCCACCTAGGATCCTTACTAAATGCAGATTCTCGAGTGCTGCCAGGATACACTGGATCAGAACTTCTGAAATTGGGATCCAGGAAGTTGCATTTTTAAAAAAAAAATCTTATGTATTTCTTATATATACTAGGGTTTCTTCTGCTAGTAGAAACAGAGCCAAGAAGCAGGCTGAGTTAATCATCTAAAGTACTTTTATCAACTACTGGATCAGTATCTTTTAGAAGGAAAAATAATAAAACAACAGTTATCTGGTAGTCCTCATCAACTGTAGGGCAAGTTTGAGAAAACACCATTCTGCTCAGAATCACAACATTTTCACTTCCTTCTGTAAATGGCTAAAGTAAAATACAGGGATCTTGAAATTTCAAAGAAAACTTAACAAAATTAAAAAGCAGGCCAATGGCCTGTAATTATGTGACATTTGTTCCTTTCTCAGGTACTCATTCTTTACCATATTTGATGTCTTTATGTCACCCCAAGTGGGAGAACGGGAAGATTAGAATAGGAGTACGAGTTCATTTGAAAAGCCTTAGAGAAATTTTGCTTTAGAGTCAAAGACCAGGGAAACAGGCTATCTTATGTAAATAAAAACCCTGTTGCAACTCGTTTTCAAGGCGGATATACTGAAGGAACCAGCAGGAGTTTGCTTTTGTTACAAATGTAGCAGCCTTCTTCTGCAGAAACTCTAAGCTGTGCAATAGAACACCTTCTTGCTCACCCGGGGAGACTAAAATCCACATGGCTCACTTACTGTTCTTGGACAGAATCCTGATGGGAACCATGTGACAGACCAAATAGATAAAGATTTTAGGGATGCTAGTTGAGTAAGATCTCACTTACTGTTTGGGAACCATTTTCGTCACCATATCAAGTATCTTTGGACGAATATACCAGAACACTCCTTTGTTACTCAGTTTAATTCACTGGACAAAGTCCAGGGTGATTTCTGTTTCATTACATCTTGAAAATTCTCAGAAGTTCCATGTAAGACCCAATTAATGTGGTATTCAAGAGATATAAATGGATCTAATAATTCTGAATGATAATACTGAACTTAACCAGCTCTTCATCAGATGTTAGAATCCCACTGAACTATAAAATGAGGAATGAGCAAAGTGTCCTCTATGAGGTCATTACAGGCTTATCCATCTGTTTATCCTCACAGAAAATAAGACTGTTAATATTTTTTCTATTACCTCTCATGGGGTTGTAAGAATTAAGATCACTTATTTGAAAATTCTCTGGGGTGTCTGGGTGGCTCAGCTGGTTAGGGGTCTGAATTTTATTTCAGCTCAGATCATGATCTCAGGATTATAACACTGAACCCCACGTAGAGATCTGTGCTGGGTGTGGAGCCTGCATAAGATTCTCTCTCTCCCTCTCTCTCTGCCCCTCCCCTGCTTGTTCTCTGTTAAAAAAAGAAAAAGAAAAAGAAAGAAAATTATTTAGAAAGTGTAATGTAGGATTGGATCATATGATACCATTCCAGCATAGTTGTCCCTATATACTATGTCTGCATTAAGATTCCAGAGGAAAAAAAAATCAAATAACTTTTCGCACATGCATTTGGTATCACTTAAAATGTGATTATGCACAGAATTAGTTATTGTTCACTTAATATCTGCTTATTGTTTCCTCTTACCTTTCACACATCTCATTTACATGTAGGGTATCCCCAGCCTTCAGTGATGTCCTACTGATTCTTGTAATTTATTGTCTCTTGTTATTCACCTATGATGCCTAAATATAGCAAAATGGAGTCTTAAGCAGTGCATGTGGAAATTTTTGCTAGGTTTGCTGTGCTAACAATATATGGACAGCATGAATATTCCTCTCATTTTCTGCTTTTATTCTTCAACATCCTTAGATATGGTGGCTTCCTTTTTTTCTTTTTTTTTGCATTAAGTATAAATTCAAGAGATACTTAACAAGAGTTGTTGAAAAATTTCTGACAGCTCATGTAAAATTTCCTGACCTAGATTTCTATACAGTAAAGTGTGCCAGGAATATAAGAACCTAACAGCTACCATTTATGTTTTTATAATTTTCTATATATGCATATGAATATCATTATTCCTTATAACCCCATGAAATGCATACCTAATTATTCCCATATATTCTGCAGCACCTAAGCTGCAGAACTCAGAGGTTAACTGACAGACAGAAATGGCCAAGCCCAGGTTTGAACCAACTGTACTGAATGCACAGATGACTTAGTTCAAAAGCTCCAAGAAGCAAATACCAAAATAGAATTAAAGATGCAAAGATTTTACTTGGGGAAATACCTGTGGAGAAATGCAGAAAAAGCCAGAAAGGGTGGGAGAGCTGTCAGACCACTAAGCAAATCTCTGGAGAAGTGAGAGAGAGAAAACAAAAACGGATGGGGCGGAAGTGATTTAGATACAGGGCCGACTAAGGAAGGTTTGCCAAGGCTGTCAGAGTCAGTAGGTCAAAGACAGAATCAGAGGAGTGCCCAGTCTCCCAAGAGTGAGGCTCCCTTCATCTCCCTGCTGTGCTCAGACACTGAGCAGGAATGGCCAGTATGAAGTGTGCCTCGCTGCAAATGCAGCTACGGGTTTCCGAGCACAGTATGTGGGACCTGTGGTCAGCTATGCTCCTTATGCTCTCTGTACCTGCAGGCCTGCATGGCGTGTTTTCAGAACCAAAACATAGTCCTAACCACCACACAACACTGCCCATAGTCCGAAGTGGGGGTGGGGGGGAGGGCTGGTGAGGAAAAAACAGAAGAAGCAGTCCTGTGGCTAAGTTCTAAGAATGAGTTTAAAAAAATGGACAGAGCGCGGTAGTAAACCCAGTATAACACAGATTCTATAAATCCTTGCGTTTTTCCAAGTGACAACTGGGATTCTAAAAGACTTCCCTTAAAAGTCCATATAATTTTTTTTTAAGATTTTATTTATTTATTTGACAGAGAAAGAGTGATCACAAGCAGGCAGAGAGAGAGGTGGAAGCAGGCTCCCCGCTGAGCAGAGAGCACGATGCGGGGCTCGATCCCAGGACCCTGAGATCATGACCTGAGCCGAAGGCAGAGGCTTTAATCCACTGAGCCACACAGGCACCCCAAAAGTCCATATAATTTATGGAGAAAAGGTAATAGACAGTTGTTTGGATGTATCTCAGACAGATCTGAAACATGGGCTCACAGGGGATGGGCACAGCTAAGGACGTCAGCCTGGGAAACTGACCATTAGGCACTCAGTACCGCTGAGGACGCCCACGGTCACTGAGACCTAGCAAGCAGTTTGGCATACAGCTGGAGACTCCAAAGCCTTTGGGAAGGGTGAGAAGGGTCTAAAAATTCCTGAAGGGAATGCCGAGGGACCTTCACCCCATCAGATGGTATTATCTATACTAAGCAGTCATCTGAGGCTTTGAAAACCAGGGAGATCTGTTCCTCTAACAGAGATACATGTGAAATGTAAAATTTAGATTGAGAACAATCTAAATATAGTAAGTTGTTTCTTTGTATACATTTAAATTATGGCCTTTAAATGAGTCTATAAGCACTTTCCTGTCAATTGCTTTTAGCATAAACAACCGAATTCTTGTTTTAACCACCTTAATTTAGAAGAGAAAATCCAGAAGTTACACAAAAGTTATACATTTCACAAGTCCTCATTTTGTTCTACATGGCTCACCGTAACAACTTACTAGATATTTCTGCCCTAGCCTCACTCCCACTACAACGTATCTTACACACTTGTCAGATGAATCTTCTGGAACAGCAGCATATAATGAAAACTAAATACGCAAGTGTTTACATTCCAAGCATTTCTGATCATTTGTATGACTCAAAGTCACAAAAATCTCTCTGACACTCAAATTCCTAACCCATAAAAAGTAAACAAGATGGGTTTTCAGCCGCAAATTTGCATTTCATTGTCTGCTACTGGACACTTGTTCCTCCTTTTCCAGAGGACATGATGTCAACTTTACCAGTAGAGGGCGCTAGAGGGACACCAGAGATAGGAGTTTCTGTTCCTGGTTCTGATGAGCCTCTCTCCCAGGTTCCTGAACCACATAGAACTTCGGTGGTACCCAGCTCCCACATCACAAGGCAGCCAATAGCACCTCTGCGCAAGCAGTGAGCAGCACTTTTCTAGGAGCAGCTTCCTTGGCACACAGCTGAACAGCTACACACAAGGTATGACCATCTCTGCACACCCCTTTGAATAGCTTTCCCCCTTGGCTTTGCAGGGCATTCTGAGGCTCAGAACTTTTCCATGGGCAGCTTCCCCAACACCCCAGATGAGGATTCCTAGTGGGTCTTCTTTGCAAAACCTCAGCCAACTTCACTATCCAGTAAGCCATGGCTGCAGCCTTTCCAAAACGGTCTGCATCTCAGTCCCATGGGAGGAAAGCATTCAGATTTATCTCCTGTTTGGATACTAGATGTCAGCCCTAACTATGAGTAGAAGCTTCTGCAGGTATTCACTATTCTAAAATTCTTTAGTTTTCCTTCCCCCTAACTAGTCAATCCCATATTACAGTAACTTTTCATGTTTGAATTACCATGTGATTTCTGTTTTCTAATTGGAATCTGATTAATACAGCAGTAATACCCACTGCCACGGGACTGTTAATTGAAATGAAGGATACAAATTGCAAAGTGCAGTAATATGCTAATGGCAAAAGTGTTTAGTAAACTGTAACTGCTAATATTATTATTGGAATTTAATCCTGATAATGATAATTCTTAATCAGCCAAATTGGAGAACTTACCATTTTGCAAGCATACTTGTTTCTTATCTCTATGTCTTTGTTCATGCTAATAACTCTGGTTAGACTGCCTTTGAACCAATTCTTCGAGATTCAGAACCTCTGGAAAAATATCACAATTCTTGCTTAGGGTTTTTCAGCCCAAGTATAAGGGAAACTTGATTTCAAAGCAAATGCTCTTGGTAGCAGTAAATTCATTTCAATCTAATAAACACTATTTTAGCATTTTCTCTATGACCAAAATTATGCTATTCACAGCAGATACCAAAGAAAAATAACATAGCTTTCTGCCCTCAAGTCACTTACACCCCATTGGTATATACAGAATCGATGACAAAGAACTATAATGTAATTCTGCTGGGGTTCAAGTTTATTTACGCTGCACTTAAATGTGTGTGTAAAATTTATCTTCTTTTGTCTATTACTGATTTTACTTTCTAAGTAGTAGATCACCATAAATGCTGAATTTGCCCAACATGGTAAAATGTTTATAACAGTTTCTTTTACTTCTCTTCCTCTTGTCTATCTAAGAAACACTCCACTCTACATTTCCCCCACTCCGGGAAGGCATCTTTCATTGTTAAAGAAGGCATCTAGGTTTGATTTTACAGCATTAGCAGACAGGAAATACACTTGCCTTATGCTGGTTCTTGTGTCTGTGTTGGTTGGCATTTCTGAGGCATTGTTATAGGAGTTCCCATCTTTGGGCAGTATATTGGTTCCTGTTGCTCAACTTCTGCTCAAAATAACTTGTAGTTTTGTCCCTGTCAACTCAGTAAAGCCTCAGGAAGACCTTAAGTTGGACTGAGCCCTACTATGGGACTCTCTCTGGCACTGTAGACATATTCTGATTCTCTTCCCTGTTGACCACCACACAGGTCCCTAGGCTTAGTCTAACACACGGTCTGTGCTGTGCGGGCTTCTTGGGTCTGACCCGTGGCATGCCCACAGACTCCCAATTACTTTCAATATCCTGCCTGATATGGGACAAGGAGGCAACTCTGGTACCTTATAATCAAAGAGAGCTAAGATTACCTCCTGACTTCTCAATAGGTCCTTTGTGCCTGACTAACTCTGTTCTCTGAAGAACTGCCCTGGGTCAGTTTCACACCACAACATATGACCCCTCGTCTGTGCCTGTGTCCCAAATAGGAAGAGGAGCCACAGTGTCCCCAGCTTGAACGTCTCCCTCTGACAACAGCAGCCCCTTCTGTTCCAGGATTTCATTTCACAGGGTTGACAGCAAGACTCCCACATCTCAACCATCTGTCTCCTCTCCCTTTGCTCCCTGTTGTCCCCATAATTCCCTGGAGCTAGGAAAAGGAGATTTTTATTTTGCTCCCCCTTTTCTGCCACAGGTTTCAACCACATTGTATTTTTTCCTTTCTCGGCTCATTTCACACAGAAAAGCCTTGTGGCAGGCAGAGAAACTGGCTTACTACTACAGACATAAAAAAAGTTTTAACTATTACATCGTTAGCACTTTTCAAGATGGTTGGATTATGAGATTCCCTTGACAGTATTTCCTGAAGACCATAAAAATTCCTGGTGTTCTTTGCTCTTTTTAGAGGAGGAGATGTCCAGAGTTGCATCCAAATCGTTTCCTTCCTGAGGGCCTGCCTCATTGGCTCAACCACATTCCAGTATCTGGCACGAACTCATGAAAGTGTCCTGACTTTGCGCTCACGCGTGCGTGCGTGTGTGTGTGTGTGTGTGTGTGTGTGGTAAAAAATATTTAACCTGACTTTTTGAGCCTGGTATTGATTTAGCAACCTATGATCCCCTCTTCATATTCTGTTAGCAGTAGCATCTTCATTTTCCTTCTTGGAAGCCTGGACTTAAAATACAGATAGAGAATAATTTGGACACAGAACCCAAAAGAAATGTGTTTCCAGTAGTTAAAAATACTGTAGACCCACTTCAGAGATACACAAATAAAGAAGTACTTAGCGACTCCAACACAATCCCCAAAATAATTCTATCCAAACTGCAAAAGGAAAGGACCTAAAAGGACTTCGAAACATCAAAAGGAGATACTGAGTTAACTTGTGGGACAGGATGTCCTTGAACTAAGAGATCATTTCTCATTTATCTCTGTATTCTTCCTAACACCTCACACTGTTCCTCTCACATTGTAGCAACACCATTTGCTGAACCGAATTTACCAGAATTGTTATGTCATGCTCAGTTTCAAACTGAATAAGTAAAAATTGGAGTCACTCACTTATCCCTTGATAAAATAAAAGCATATTCCTCGAGAAAATCGTCTCATGAAATCTCAGGCAGAACCTGAGATGTTTTGGACAGCGGGGCTTACTTTATTTCTACTAAAAATGAATGCACTTAAATCTAAAAGCTAAGTGGCTGCCACTATGTTTGGTTTCTACACACCATTTCATCAACATTTTCATGAACTATTGCTTTTGTTTGCTTTCCAGTGAAGGGAGTCTGGGGTTTTTCTCTGATTGAAAAGAGAGAAGAGAAGTCACTGTTGCATAGACAGTTCCAAAAAGGCTTCTTTCCTAGACTGATTCTCTCATCACAACAAGCATATCGCTGCAGTCTGAGTCTGAAATTCGGCTTGAGGGAAAGTAAATCAACGATTCACTTTAAGGAAAAATAACTAGCTTTAGGCAAAAAATTAAAATTCAGGACAATAAATCAAAGTGTATGCCATGTTCAGAAATTATATTAGTGATGCAACACAGAGCTAAAAAATTCAACACTGTTATAGCCTTGTCTTTGTTTGTTTTAAAGTGTTCTGTACATTTTTTAAAAAGTCATCCAAGCTTTCTTTGTCTAAAGCAGGGCTGTAAACTTAGCAAAAAAAAAAAAAAAAAAAATTTAATACCCCAAAAAGCAAGTTAGTCAAAACTGTTACATGGATCAGAACAGATCGTCTACACAGGAACCCAACAGGCAGGATTTAACTGTATCAGTTACACACCACAGAAATAGCATGAGCTGATTACAGATATGCTAGAAATGCTCTTTGGAATAATTTAATTATTCACGTACAGTTCTGAAATACATAAAAAGAAGTCAGTAGAAACACATGTTTACTTTAGCAGAGATTGTAATAATGTCTCAGAATAAATGGAGAAGCACTCACTTGAAGCAGCATAAAGTAGTAGAATTAATAAATGGAGAATCACATGCTTTTCGCAGCATGAAGAAGTGGAATTACTTTTGTATCACAAACAATATAAATTAAGCATCAGAGAAAAGCATATAGATTAGTAAAAAAAAAAAAAGTATTGGCTTTTCATTTGGACTAACTAGTAAATTAATGCGGAAGTTGGCAAAAATCCAGGGGAGACAGATTTTCTTGATAAGACTGAAGGCAAAGCAGTACTCATGCATTGCTGGGGGAATGTAAAATGGTACAGCCATTATAAAAGGGAATTTGGCAATATTCAGCAAAATCATAAACGCTCTAACCTTTGATATAGCAATGTCTTCTAGAAAACTATCCTAAAGGTATCACGGAAAAAATTAGAAAGATATATGCAACCATTTGTGAATTAGGCCACTACAATTTATAATAACAAAAGACTAGAAATAACCCTTAATAGAAACTTGAATAAGTTATTTTATATCCATACAATGAAATACACTTATTCATAGAAGTAATAATTATTAACTAGTATACATTGCTATGGAGCTATCACTGGTATGTATTTCTGAGTTAGCAATGTAGAAAAAATTTGTATA
>CM052895.1:64621130-64697849 GCA_028534135.1 Potos flavus | reverse complement strand
AGAGTTATTATAAATACCGAAGCTGTGTATGAGGAACAAACATTTGTTTTAAGCTTTACTCCTATAGGAGAAAAGGTATTGAATTTATTGGAAATACAACATGCATTTTAAAGCTAGCTTGTTATACCAACCTTAAAGAAGTGAAACTCTGGGACTTGTTAAGAGGGATTGGAACTGTCAGAAAATTTTAACGGGCATGGAGACAACAGCAAGGCAGATTGTGGTTCACCTTGTGACATTTTCACAACAGCTCATCATAATTACGGAGGTAAAAGGTCCTTGGTCAGTCAATCCCATAAATTATTGGCAGAAATGCCAAGAAATGTCCTCTTGTCCCTCCCTCAAGTGACCTGAGGCGGCATGTTTTTCTATATTTTCCATCTATCATTCTGAGAGACAGTCACAATTCTAAGTCAAAATCTTTCTAATTTCCTGTGACCTCAAGTCATACACAGATACCATCCTCTAAAAACAAAAAGAATGACTCCTCCAAGATTATTTTCTTGCAAGATAATAAACATAATAATAGCTAAAGAAAAACATGGTGCTTACTCAGTGTACTGCTGAAACCCCTTGGGAAATGGACCGTATAGGGGTAATGGCATTCTGGTTTTGCTACTTCTAGGAGAATCTGTATTTTTGACAAGTCTTCGGTTTTCCCCTTTGTATACTGTTCACATAGGTCTTTACCGTAGCAAACAGTTGCCGTTCGGTGTCCTAGTTTAAGAGAAGTTAGGATGGGCTATTTTTAAGAGGCAGTGGAGCCAACTGGGTCAGAATCAAAGAGGTAGACAGATATGTGCTGGACCAAAAAGTTCTGAGCAGGGCAAGGCAGGAGTCAAATTAAAAGGTAAGGTACACGCAACTATGCCCAAAATTAGCTGGTTCTCATTTCCAGGCAAGCAAGATGTTGCTTAGCTGCAGATAGAGCACTAAGACAGTAAATAGACTGGATGCAGAGGCACCTGTAAGTGACGTAACTGGTGATCTGTTTGCCTAATAAAGGTTGGGGACAAGGAAGTAATGTCACAATTGTGCAGGCCATCGTGACTTTTTTGTTTTGTTTTGTTTTGTTTTGTTTTCCTCTTTCCCAGTCTCAAGTTGAAAATGTAGTTTACTACTAAGAAAAGAAGAGGGATGGGGGGGGCATGGGGGAGTGAGAGAAAAAAAAACTGTGTTTAAAAAAAAAAAAAAAGATAAATATGGACGAAGTCCTTAAAGGAGAAATATGGAAAAAAGGCAAAAGAGAAATATGTAATTCCAGACAGACTTGTAAAATTTATGGATGCTGTGCTTACAGTATTAAGAGTCTGTGATAAATGCTTAATATGCATTATATCTTTAATCTTTAATATCCATTCTATCTTTAATCTTCCCAATGCATTTATGAAATTGTCATATTTTTGGGTAAAATTATTTAGGCTTCAAAAAGTTAAATGATTTACATAACATCATGCAACAAGTTCACAACAATTCTAGAATTTAAAACAGTTGTCTGATTCTAAAGGTGGCCTTTTTGCCACTTGACAGCCATCAACATATGATGTTTAAAATTTTTAACGGTATGGCAAAAGTTTATTTAAAGCCAAAACAGATACTAAATTTAGTAAAAATACAGAATTGACCATGAAATTACATATAAAAAGGTGACAAGTTTGTTGAAATGTTAATGGTCATTACTGGGTATGGTGATTTTTAGGCTATTTTCTTCCTAATTTATATTTTTCCTAATTTTTAAAAACTACAATGACATACATTACTTTTTTAACCATGAAAAAATGTGTAACAATTGATCCAATGTCTCTAAATTATATTCACCTAGATCAATTTCAATAGCTGTAATGCTACCACTTCAATTTTATTTATTCATTTACTTACTTTCTTATTGAATTTTATTTATTAAAGATCACTACTTATTTTATCCAACGTCAAACTTGTTTCTCTTCTTGGAAGACTTTTGTTTTAAATATAAAAACTTATTCCCAAATCTATACTGTCTATTTATCTCCTCAGGAAATCTGTTCTCTTCTGGAAACACTCTTTTCTCAAAATCAGCATGTCTAAAATCAAAATCGACATTTTTTTAAAACCAATGTTATCCTCTGTCTCAATTTCCCTATTATTGGTCATTTTCCTACTGCTTGAGGCAAAAGCATTAGGACAACTTAAAAGGAAAAACATTCCACCAGTCTTTAATTCTTATGGAAATTTCCTTTTAATTACCTGTCACCTGTATCCCTTTCTTTTCATTCTAAATGTCATCACTTTGTTTCATGCCCTTGCCAGGTTGGTGTCAGGTATGCATTAGACGCATTTCATACACAGTTCGCAAAAATTATGTTAAAGCACGGCCTTCACCAAGTCATCCCCACAGTCACAAATGCTCAAATACTCTCAAGTGCCTATCAGTTTTTCATCCAGGTGTTTAAGCTTCACTTCCTGCCCCAGCCTCGTCCAACAAACTTTCTTGGTCTCAATGCCACTACTTACCTCACTGGAGCCAAGCTCCACTCTTGCATTTTCCGTGTCTTTAATACCTCTCTGGTCAGTTAAGTCCTATGTGCTCCTCAGAGCCTAATTCAAATGTTAGCTTCTCTAAGGTCTAAGCAGGAAACCTTAGCTAATACAGATAATAATATTTCTTCCAATGAAGTCTAGGCAATCGAGGAGGGTATCGTTAACACTATCAAGATGCAGGAAGAGAAACTTATTAACCCTATTAACAGAGGAAGACACTGAAACACACTAAATGATTTAAGCAAACTACATAAAAGCCAAGGTCTACATGGTAATAAAGAAATGTATTGCAAAGTACTAACATGGTATAATGGCCTTTTGGTAATTGAGAATAAGACCCATCTTATGAACTGTTTCAAGATACTGTTTCAAATAAATATGCTTTTCTTAGTAAGGCAAGGGTTGAAACTCTAACACTGTATCAAGAATAAATGAAAACAATAAGTATTATCCCAAGTTCCTTTGTCCTTGAGTTTAAAGAGACCATAAAATACAACAAATACTCTGTTTCAGAAACATGCTCGTCTCTAGCACCTGCTCATTTATTTCAGTCACTGCTTTGATATACAACTCAATGCAAACAAGACAACTGAGGCCTAATATATTGAGGACAAATAATTTATACCGTGGCTTTGTGGAAACACCTTGCATCAGAGGCAACGACAGGAAACTATACACAGAAGTCTCTTGTCTCTTTCTCTGTTATCATGGTCTCAGAAGGTCAAAGTAGAGGTATTTTTATTTTCACTTTTATTAATAAAATAAAAAGTTGACATTTTTTAAATTTTTCATCTTCTATGGGAAAAAGCTCACTTTCCCTTGCCGGTCAAGTTCTTTGCTGCTCTTTGCCTCAGAGTTCAGCAGCGAGTTTCAATTTAAATGGCTGGTGGGTGTTGGTTAAGGCTCTAGGAACTCTCAAATCATTAGATAAATTTCAGAAAGTAATAACCTTTGAGTCACTTTAGTAACTTTCGTTTTAAAAATATAGGGCCATGCCATATTTTCCTGCTTTTTGTTTAATAACTTTATGTGTGTTGTGGTTCTATTTTCTTTTAGAAAAATGAAGACAGTTAACATGAGTCAAGAAAATGAGTTCAATATATAATTATGAAATCTCATGAAACTTAAAATTATATGATTATCTCAGCAAGTTTCCATTTCCAAAAAAATAATTAATACATTTTAAAATGGACATTATTTCATACTATGAATTCCTGAAAGAATTTTTTTTAAAGATTTTATTTATTTATTTGACAGAGAGAGAGAGAGCAAGAGCAGAAACACAAGCAGGGAGAGTGGGAGAAGGAGAAGCAGGCTTTCCGTGGAGCAGGGAGCTTGATGTGGAGCTCGATCCCAGGACCCTGGGATCATGACCTGAGCCAAAGGCAGATGCTTAACGACTGAGCCACCCAGGCGCCCCAATTCCTGAAAGAATTTGCCTCAGCTATCAAACCAAATGGACATACCTCTCAAACAAAAGAAAAATACAGAAAGGGCATTTCATCAGCAACATTCTGATGGTCTTTTTTTCCATATTAAAAATATGGAAAAACACAAAGTATTTAAGCATTACATAAAATCATAGATGTTTATGGGATCATATAATTTGAACTTGTTTTCTATTTGTTTTTTTGAGCAATGATTTTAACTGTAAGTGAAATCTGAAACATGCAAAATATGCTTTCGTATCTCTAGAATCTTCATGAAATCCAAAAGTTTGCTTAACCTTAACTTATTAACTCAAAATAATTAAAATCAATTATTTTGTTATTTAATTAAATCATTTTAAAAGGTCACATATAAGTCAGGAAGTAGTATACAACAGATTTTAACAACCCTTACTTTCTTTCCCACCACAAGTCCACCTTCTCAGAAATCCCACTATCTTTGGGAGCTAAGAACAAACACCATTTGGGCAACCTGAGGAGTCATTATACTAAATTCTGAGATTGCCCTAATTAACAAAATACTGAATGCTCACAGTATAGAAACGGTAGCTACAGAGAAGATAAGCATCTGGGAGCCAGGTAGCACGCAATGACAGCAGATGTGCAGGGGGAAAGCTTTGGCAGAGACAAGTGTATCCCCAGTGGCCTTGCAACGTGAATGCTTAAATTATTAGGCACACCTCCTATTTGAGGCTGTGATCCTTTGCCCTGGGGGCCTCCTCTTCCTTGTTTTTCTCTTTCGATTCCTTTTCTGTCGCTTTTCATGTTGGGATGTTTATAGGTGTTTCTTGTGAAAGGTATTTGAGAAGTGTAAGAATTATGTGTAGGATGCTTTCGGCTCTTCAGAGGAAAAGTGCCATAAAATCTAATACATAAATAATAAATCAACTCAACAGATGTTGACTTTTTCTTGTCAGACAGAGACTTTAAACTCCTGATTCAGAATCTCTGACAGAATAAATATACTAAAAGTGAAACTCAATTTGTCTACCTTACCCAGGGACAAAAGATAAAAAAACTTAGATTAAACAGAATTATCTATATCCTATCAAACAAGATGGGACAAGAATCATCTTTATATCTTCAAAGCAAATTTTATAATAAAAAAATAATATGCAGAACAGGATTTTTTTCAAGTTGAATATCCTGTGCATTAAATGGAAATTAATAAACCCAAAACATAAGCTCTTAGATTCTGAAAATAACACACCCTTTTTTCTTTCTTTCTAATACATCTTTTTTTCTAAAGGAAAAAATGCTGAAAACTAAGAAGTACTAAAATGTAAGCATTATTTGAGAATCGCCTTTCAATTTATTTTCTATAAGAACACTATTTTCTGGCATTACAAGCAGAACTTTACTCAAAAAAGGAGACATAGTCTTTATACCAGGAAATAGAATATACTCCTCTGGAATTTTAAGTTCAATATCTATAGTCGTTCAAAATTTATCTCCATTGCCTATGTTTCTACTTTTAGCATTATGGTGCAATTACTTCTTATTTAAACTTGTATATCCCCGAAAATTCTACAACTTAGGTTATTAAAAATTTTAAATATCGCATCTGGGAAAAACTTTGACTGCTTGTACTCAAAGTGTAATGCAAGGACAAGCAGCATAGTCATTACATTGAATGGTTACAAGTGAGAAAGTCACCGCAGTATACTGATTTAGAATCTGAATTTTGACAAAAATCTTTAAACAATTTATATGCTCATTATAGCCTGAAAAATAATAATTTGGCCACTTCCTGGTATGTAATTAGCCTTCTATCTAAACTAGTAACTTTTTGGTGATTCCTTTTAATTATTTGTTTATAAATTTAATCCAATCCACCAAATATACTCTTTTTTTTTTTTTTAAAGATCTTATTTATTTGACAGAGAGAGAAAGATCACAAGTAGGCAGAGAGGCAAGCAGAGAGAGGAGGGGAAGCAGGCAGGGAGCCTGATGCAGGGTTCGATCTCAGGGTCCTGGGATGGAGCCCTGCATCAGGCTCTCTGCTCAGCAGGGAGCCTGCTTCCCCCTCTCTCTCTGCCTACTTGTGATCTCTCACTCTCTTGTCAAATAAATAAATAAAATCTTTAAAAAAAAAAAAGACTTATTATTTCAAACAAGGTTTTCTTTCTATTTTTTTGGATTTTGTTTTTATTACACATAAAAATTCTAAACACACAAAAATTCACAACAAATGGGAAATGATTAAAAATAGGAACATAAACAGAACGAAGACCCCAGAAATAAAACTATGCATATACTATTAAATATATTGAACAAGACAGCGAAGAATACACAATAGAGAAAAGACATTTTTAAAAAAATGGTTCTGGGAATAGTGGATAATCTCATGTAAAACAATGAAACTAGACCCCTCAGATCACTAACGAAAATTAACTTTAAATGGGCTAAAAACTTAAATGTAAATTCAAAAACCATAAAACTCCTAGAAGAAAACATAAGGAAAAAGCTCCTTGATATTAGTCTTGGCAATGATTTTTTTTGGATATGACACCTAAAGCACAAGCAACAAAATAAAAAATAAGATGGACTACTTTAGACTGAGAAGTTTCTGCCTCACAAAAGAAACAATCAACAAAACGAAAAGACAATGTACAAATGGGAAAAAATATTTGCAAACCACATCTCTGATAATAGTTAATATCCAATATTAAAAAAAAAAAACCCATAGAACTCAATAGCCAAAAAAACAAATAATCCAATTAAAAAATGGGACAACAACCTGAAAAGACATTTTTCCAGAGAAGTATACCCATGACCAATAGGTACATGAAAACATACTCAATATCACTAATAACTAAGGAAATATTAGTTAAAACCATAATGGGATATTGCATCACATCTGTTAAAATGGTTATCATTAAAAAAGAGAGAGAGAGAAAAGTGTTTGCAAAGATATTATGGAGAAAAGGGAACCCTTATGCACTCTTGGTCGGATTGTAAACTGCCACAGCCATTATAGAAAACAGTATGAGAATTCCTCAAACAATTAAGAGTAGAATTACCATATGATACAGTAATTCCACTTTAGAAATATATCCAAAGGAAAAGAAAGCACTATGTGAAAGTGTTTTCACATAGTGAAAATAGTGTTTTCACATAGTGAAAGTGAAAGACAACTGTACTTCCATGTTCATAACGACATCATCTATAATACCAAGACATGGAAACAACCTAAATGTCCATAGATACATGAATGGAGAAAGAAACTGCTATATATGTAAACAATGAAATATTATTCAGCCATAGAAATGGAGATCCTATCATTTGCAATAACATGGATGGAACTTGTGGGCATTATGCTAAGTGAAATTATTCACACAGAGACAAATACTACATGATCTCACTTATTATATATGGCATATAAAAAACAAAAGAAACAAAAAATTAATAGAAAAAGAAATCAGATTTGTGATTACAAGAGATGGGGGGTTGGGGATGGAGAAACTGGAGGAAAATGCTCGAAGTACAAATTTTGAGGGAAAAAAATGAAATATAAGTCCACCTGTCACCCATTTTAAAAAAACAAAGCCTTTGTGTTCTTCTCACCCCAAAACCACATTTTTAAATTTATCATTTTGTTGCCTTTGTTTATAATTTTACAAAGATAACGCTAAGTAACTAAACAATTTATCAGCTAGTCTTGCACGGTGTTATTTAAGGGTAGCCATTCCACAGTACTTGAGTTTGAGTCAACGTTATGTTCCTGAAAGTCATTACTCAATGTACATGAACTGTAGTAAAGTGATCCTTGTGGCCATATAATATTCCAATCTTTTTTTTGCAATTCCAGTCTTTAGTTACCATCAATAGCACTATCCCCAGCATCCTTACACTGTGAGCTGGTGCACAAGCAACGCTTCCAGGACTGGAGTGAAGTGGAGTGGAGTGAAGTGAGTGGAGTGAAGGGTTGAGGAGAATGCACATATTCGCATTGCTAAGTAAGTATTCTTTAAATTGGTTATTCAGATTTCTATCGTTCTAAGAATGACACCATGGTCATCAGGGGAGAAAAAGCTTCCTAACACTCAGAGGGGAGGAATGGTAGACACAACTCAGAAAACATCTAAAAGGCTCACTGAGAGGAGTAGTGATAACCTTTATTTAAATGAAAGCAATGCATTTGTCCAGGAAAATATTTCATATCCATAAAAGAGGTTACACTGAAGATCTATAAAGTAGCCCCTATGGCCAGAGTAGGAAAACATTAACAATCTCTTTATAAATTAAATGTTCAACTTTTAGAATGTATGACAGGAATTACTGTGGGTGATGGAATAGCAGCTTTCATCACACACTTACACCTACATATTCATTATGCTAATAGACATGCCTTTTCAGTGATTCACGGAAACCCTTGAGGGAGACAGGCAGGGAAGGGGCCTTCATGATGGGCATATATTAAGGCCATAGTCACTATCTTTTAAAAGTAGTTGAAGGTATATAACTGAAAATTGTTTAGCACTTCACAAATGTATTAAGAAATGTGTACTTTAAAGGACATGCTAAAATAACACTTACCATTCTGAAGGAGAAAATCTTGGGCCATTTTAAAAACAGATATATTCCCATTAACACACAGTAGTAGGAAATTAAATTAGAATATCATTTTGGAGGTGGGTAAAGGGCCGAAACTCCTGACATTGTGCTACATGGGACCTGGACTTTTTCCAGCATTGTAAGCATCACAAAGAGGACAGTACACAGAATGAGAAACTGCCCTGGTATGAAATGGAGTATAAACTAGGCAATTTCTATCCTATCCTCACCCTTTTACTTATGCATGAAATTCGGTAATTCCTTTATTAGGCCAGGGAAATGGGATTTAGGAGACACAAGGATTCCTTCCAGAAGGGGTTAGTGAGTACGAATACACTGAGAAAGGAGTTTATGGATGGTAAGGCAGGTTTTTCCTTGTTGGCATTGGTCTCCAAGCAGTTAAGGGCCAGGGAATGGAACATACATCTCAATGTTAAAGGTTAACGGTCTGCATATGAAGTAGATTTAAGTAGATCCTGTCAAGTATTACTTTTATAATTATTTATATTGTATTATTTATATGTACATGTGTATTACATGTAATTATTTATATTTATATTGTATCCTTTAATACAACCCTCGTGAATATAAAATTCTTATAAATTTAATATACTAAATCTATAAATGCCATAAATTTAAAGTTATCTTAGATTTTTTAATACTGAAAACAATTTATTAAGATTTCACTTCAAAAATCAAAGCCTAAATGAATCATTTGTATCATTGCTAGGATCTTCAGAAACCTAACTACAATTCCTTTTGAAGAGATTCACTCTCATTTTTTTAATATATTCTTAAACCTGAATAATTCTTAAGATAATTAATATTTTATTGAGTGAATTTTCTACATTTCACTTGATGTTGTCTCTCTCCAGGTCACATGTGTGTGTCTTAACTGGTATTTCCCATGATTTAACTATTAACTAAGTTAATAGTTAGTTTCTATTTTCTTCATTTATGCAAAAAAATGAATAGACAAGATGATTAAATGACTTAATTTTAGAATACTTAATGATTCATGGCTTTTTAGATTTAATTTGTTTCAATGGACCATAGCTATTTCTCCCATTTTGAAGCTCTAATTCTCACAATCTGGCCTAAGAGAGACCCATTAACGTTGGCTTCTGTGACCCTTTGACATTCCATTAATATTTAAAAGCCTCCTTGCTTTCAGACACAACATGATTTTCCACCCTCATTTCTACCTCCCTGCCCCTAACATCTCCAAGGAACTCAGGTTCATTTTATTAGAAAAATACAATTAACAATCAGAATCTGAACATTAAGGCAAACTCTTTTAGTGGACTAAGTCAAAAAAGATGACTTTTTTTCTTTGAAAGACATGCATCCATATTGATACTTCCAATTAAATTTTACTAATACATAATTATTATTTAATTTTTAAACCTGTATTGTATTTGTACCTTTCCTTTAATCCTAATATTTTTATTGAATTAAAAATCATTACCTATTTGCTTTATCTGACAATCCAAGAAAATAAATCTAAAACTATATGACATTAAAGCAAACAATAAAATAACAAAGTTCAAAATTTTTTCTACAGTTTCCTTTGTTCTTAGGAATGTAGTTCTCTAATGGTATTTTATCAAATTACTTTGTTCAACAGTTGCTCTTAATCTCTCATTCCATGTGGTTATTTAAATACTATTTGATGATCAGTTTGATTCTATTTCTTCAGTTCACTTCCAATTTCAAAGTATTGGTGTTCTTCTAAAGAAAGGAGACCTCTAGTTACTAGTATTTTCTTGGAAGTAAAAATATCTGGAGAAAAGAACTTTTTATTCCTTGTCATGAAGTCAGCGAATCAGTCTCCAAATTTTGTTTCATGGCTCATGTCATTGTCATTACCTCGTACATCTATAATGACTTCCTATATAGTTTTAGGTCCAAGATTAATGTGTATGATATCTACCTGGACAAGCCGTATCTACCTCTTATTGTTTAATTTTCAGTATTACTAAAATACATGTATGCCCACATACTTAACTTTAAACTCTACTGAATGCCCTGATCTCAGAGCTTCTGAATTTATCTGGCTTCTTTTTCTGAGGTACAAGTTCTTCATTTTATAATGAGTATTTTTTTTTTTAACATAATATATTATGTCATTTCAAATCAAAGATTTACCTCACATAAATCCCAATATTCATTCAACAATAGTCTTAGACTTTAATTTTCCTGCAGGGTGTTAAGAATGTATGAATAGTGTTGGAATCCCATTTGATTACCAATAATTACAGGCATTTGATATTTTTGTGAAATTTTCTTTTGACTCATGATTATAATGAGACTTTACTTCATATATAACCTATACCCCTTAATTACTAACAAAGTTAGAGCAAAGCTCCAATTTTAAAAGAACTTTGCTTAAGTTCAGACATCTGTTACCTTACCCATATAAATTAAAATTCCCTAATGCCATTAGGGAGGTTAAGAAATACAACAAATGCTCATCAAATTAATTATAATTTTTTTAAAAATCTAGAAAAAAATGTGTCAGTAATTATAATTTAAACTGTCCAAAAATTCAGGTAGAAAAATTATAATTCATTTTTCTTCAAGATTATATAGATTAATCCTACTATAAATGATGTATAAAATATTCTAGTTTTTACAATTACAGCACATTTAAATAGTATCATTTCCATTTCATTCCATTTCTTAGAGGAAAAATTATTTCATCTATAAAGCAGATATTAACTTTCAAGTTAAAATAGAGCTATTTACTGTCATACATACTTAAGTGTCAGCATTTATTCATTGCCTTCTGATAGACTAAGATTTCTCATTTAAAATATAATCCCTTTATCACTTTGTAATCTATGCTTATTCTGAGGCGAGAGTTCCAATTTGATCTACTTCTAATTGCTCAGAAGCTAACATTAATAATTTTCTCCTGAGAAAGAATCACTATCCAGGCAATGATGAGTGATTGTTTTCACCAAGGAAAGATCATTTTCTAGACTCTAGAACTTGTTCTAGACTTGAATACAGTACCTGCATTTTCTAAGCTACTACTTAAAAGGCTAAGAGACCTTAGTGATAAAACCTTAATGGTCAATAACTTGTCTAGCCATTTTGATAAATACTTCCCTGCATCATCAGAGAAGGGAAATCAGGAAACCCCGGACCTTTGGTATAAAAACAAGTAGGTCCAGGTATAACAAACAGGGTTGTTGAGGTTTGCTCTTGCATTTTTTTAATGATTATTTTTTAAATATATACATGTTACTACATTTCCTGCAATGTGACAGATGGAAGAAATAGGGTTCAACCTTTCCTATGTGAGTGGCATAATTAGGAATTTAATTTTTTTGTAAATAACACCCTCCTATAAATTTTTTCAATAAATGTAGATTGGATTGAGTTTTCCAAGATTTCCATCAGAAAGTTTATTATGTCATAATTACAGCATTTAAAGAAAAAAATGTGGTTTTGGTGGTCAAATTTTGAGATGCTCTGGAAGTAAACTTTGAAGCAAGGAGTGAAGTGCAAACAGTTTCTTTGTAAGGTCATTCCAGAAAATAGCAGCAAGAGAATGGTAAAATGAGACAAGGACAAGAAGGAAATGAGTAAAGTATGTTATCAAACCTAACCACTGTGAGTCATTAGAATTCAGTACTGCTGGAGAACCCTAGGAGACATGGAAGAACACATCTCAGAAATATCCAAACAGGGAGCAAGGAAACTAGAGTATTTATCTCTTGATATCCTCTTAGCAATTGGCTGATGGCAGTATGACTACCATATTAAAAAATGCCATAGTAGATTGACACATAGATCGCATCTGAGACATTGAACAAGGGTTAGAGATATAAAGGATACAGAAATAAGCAGTCACTATATACAAAATAGGGATTATTAACTTTATCTAAACCAGTACAAAGTGTAAATTTAGGGTCTCTGTAAAAATGGTTATTCTTATATTCACATGGTTGTAGATAATTTGCCTGATTAAATGAATGTCTCACTAGAAGCTTAACTATACCCCTCCAAACCAGCTCTATGTACACAAGGATGGAACAGTTCTGCACAAGATCTGGTCTGGATTCATACTAGGAACTCTCTCATCTGAGTTACTTTTGTTTCATGAAGCTTTGAGTTATGCCATCTGTAGGACAGGCAAACATGATAAAGGTTAAATTCAGGTCTCATTATCACTCACACCCTTGCCAGAAAAACACATCCTCATCCAGGTATTCTCCTACACTGAGATCTCGGCACTAGAACCCAATTACCCACTTATTTCTTGGATCATGCCATCTGGCCTTTAGATACACTGAAGGGTCACTCAGGCAGTCGCTAACCCTAATCCTTGCTGAAAGAGAGAAAGATAACAAGGAGATAGATTATGGAATGATCTGGATTAAGACTGTCAAAAATATTAAAGAATTTTAACCAGGGTCCAGTTCATAAAAACTTTGTCCTTATATGTCCCATTTTGTCCTAAAAACATTCCTTCAAAATTATGAGAGAATAACCCAGCATATCACAAAGGACCCACTATCTTCTTGTCACAAAACTTGTTTCCTCTTCTAGGATTAATTTTATTACTGGACTTTTCTGTTTGTCTAATTCAAATCTAAGGGTCATTCTTAACCTTTCTTTCTCATGTGTCACAACTCACCAATTTTCAAGGATTCTAGGTTTTGCCCTATTAATCTCAAGAATCTATTCCTCAGTGGTCACGTTCTCAGCTACTGATTTATTTCCAGCCCTCATCTTTTCCTTACAGTCAAACAAAATCTTAGCTCATTCACCTTTGAAACCCTGAAGCATGCTCTTTTCTGGTTTAAATGGACCCTAATATTTTCTCACTTTAACAGGGTAAACAGCTCTTTACTCATAATGCCTTATGTTATTTAAATATACTTTATTTACTTACTTGTCAAATGTACTGTAATTTTCTTGGTATCTTTAAATAACTAGAGTATAAGTTCTTCATGTGCAGGAAATATAATGGCATTCATGTGCTTGACCGGAAATTGAACTTAAATGAACCTGATTTAATACAAGTTGAAAAAGCCATTATTACAGAATATTCTATCAGTTAGGATGTGTTCAGCTTCAAGTAACAGGAAACTCTGACCTAAAGTAGTTTAAACACTAAAGGATTTTATAATATCAGTAATCCAAGAATTCCATAGGTAGGCCAAGTCCCTTGGAGCCAGGGCTCTGGCTGAACTTATTTTCAGTCCCCTTGGTTCTTATCTCTATGTGTTGGTATCATTCTCATACTGGTAGCATATGGCTACAGCAGTTCTAGTTATATCCAGATGAAACCTTCCAGCAGGCTTTCTCATATCTCATTGGGCAGAATTCCATCACATGCACATAGTTAAGCTCAATTGTTGGCAAGGAAAATAGAAATACCATGATTTGGCTTACAATAATCAAGACACACAACTGGGAGCTTGAGCTGGGACCAACATCCCCTGAAGCATACATATTCAGAGGAATATGTACAAACAGATAAAACAAAGGTTATGTTAGGAGAAATATGGATGTCCAGAAGACAAAAAGCATTGTTACTCATGATCTGCAAATAAAACCATGCAGAGTGATTTTGTTGGTATTTGATAGTGCTGAATAATGTCTTTTACAAAGTCCTTAAATTTCCAGTAAACTTTTATTTTTATTTTATAAAACAGTATTTTAGCATTACAAAGCTCACCTATATCAAGGATTATAAAATTTGAAGAGAAGATTATCACAAGACAAAATGTCATCAAGTAGAATTCCAATTTAAAAGGATCAATTTGATATATCATGCCATAAAGCTTTTCTTCTCTTACTCTTGTATCAGTAATACGATCTAAAAATCATACTGAATAATATTTTACAAATTAAAGAAAATACATATCATGGATTTCAATAATTATGAGCAATTAGGCAGGAAAAAGAAGTAAAAGACATCCAAATTGGAAAAGAAAAGAAAACTGTCACTATTTGCAGATGGTATGGTACTATAGATAGAAAACTCTAAAGACTCCACGAAAAAACTTGTCCAAACTAATAAATTAATTCAGTAAAGTGCAGGATACAAAATCGATATACAAAAATCTGTTGTGTTTTTATACACCAATAACAAACTATCAAAGAGAAATAAAACAATTCTATCTACAATTTTGTCAAAAAGAATAAAATACCTCAAAAAAATTTTCAACTAAGAGGTCAAAGACATGTACTCTGAAAACTGTAAGACATTCACGAAGGAAATTGAAGACACAGATAGAAACATATTCTATGCTCATGTATTGGAGGAATTAATATTTTTTAAATATCCATACCACCCTAAATAGTCTACAGATTCAATGTAGTCCCTAAAAAACATGAATAGTATTCTTTTTTCTTTTAGCAAATATTTTTGGATTGTATAGTCTAGTTTCTACTCATAACCTTCTTTGCCTTTGTCCACTTCTAAATTTTTTGCCTTGCTAAAGTTGACTTAGCCATATTATATTTACAATAAGTCATTCCTTAAAAAATAAATAAAATGTAAATCATGTTTTTTTCATTTCGTTAGTGTATAAGACTTTGCCTATGTAAAAAAAAAAAAATTAACAAGAAAATTGAGTTAGAAAATTCACAACACAAGAGAGAATCATTCATGTATTCTCTATGATCACCTATTTTGTCATTTGGCAACTTCACTTTTCTAACACTATTATCTATATTTTCACCTAAAAAAGGAAACAAGGTTGAGCTGATTATTCACAATACCTAAGGGAAAAGATTCTATTTATTTCAGTCTCTAGAAAACTAATTGACAAATATTGTCCTTCATCTACAAATCCCAAGAAAAAAGAAGCTATTATGTATTTATGTTTGTAATTTAATAAATTCAAGGCAATATACTAGGTACCACTGAAATAAAGATTAAGACAAAAGTCACTGCCCTCAAAGAATTCTAAGCCAAGTGGGAGGGAAAGACAATTAAACGGCATACAAAACTGTACTTCACATTTGATAACTGTGGTGTAAAAATAACTCCCCCAAAAAGAAAAAGCCAATGAAGCGAGTGGTGGGCAAGGAATTAGAGGAAGTCTGCACATAAAAAGCGATGCCTAAGCTGATCTTCAAGGGTGAACAGCAGAGGGATAATGGATAAACGAGGTGATTTCCAGGCCAACAAGTTGTTTTTTGGTTTGTTTTGGTTTGTTTTATCGAAAGTAGTTTAGCAAAAGTAAAATTCAGTGTAAATATGACAGAAAGGCAAAAGAGGGAGTCTGACATGCAGGCCAGATTATGAAGGGTATTGAGTGTCAAGTACAAAGAGGTATGTAAGAGATGGAACGTCACTGCAGTATTGAAACAAGCAAAGAATCTGGGATTCTGTTAGACCTCTTTGGTGGCTCTGTGGAAGCAGGATTTCAAAGGGACAAGACTGGAGGCAGGGATAGGAATTATGATTTATTACAACAATGTTAGGTATCCATCACTGTGTAGTCCAAAGGAAATTGAAAGAACAGAGAGAATGGGTAGATGTAAAGAAGCCAGAGAAGGTAAAATAGGAAACAGGAACAGTTTGGATTTGAGGCCTGTAAAGTACACAGAGGAACATTTTGATTTATGAGGTTGATTTCATTTTACTAAAAAATTATAGAAGACCAAGGTGTATTTTTTTAGTTGTTCTTCCTTTGTTATTGTTGTTTGTTCTGAGAGTGAAAGGAAAGGAAAAATGTTAAGTTCAGCGATGTCCAGTAGTCAGACAGAAATGTATATATGTTTCAAAATACTTGTCAGTTCAACAAGATTCAGTCAAGGCCACCTGGTGGCGGGAAGTGCTAGTGCAAAGTCCTGGAGCCTCCCTATTGTTTCAGGTGTCAGGTCTTTATTTACTAAGTTGTGGGAAGAATTTGACTAAACATTGTGGGGACTAGAGGGATTGGAGGTAGGCTCAGGCAGTAACTACTAACTGGTATTAAAGTATTTTGAAATTTTAGCAACTAGTATGTCCATAGGGTACATACTACTTAAACATCATCCCTAATATAAGTGAGGAAATAGATGGCACAATTTAAAACTCTGTAGCTCTCTCCACAGTTTAATGTAGAAAGGTAGAATATATCTTTAGTGGAGGATGTTCTTTTGAATGGGAGCACTTTAAAGGGTATTTTATTTAAACAAAGGTAAGTCTCCTGCTCAGAGCGTACTCTGTAAAGTCAAAGTTGAGAAAAAAAAACCACAATACTTGAAATAACAAAGCAAAAGACTTTCTCACATATTGAAGAGAAGATACTTTGTCCTAAACAGGTATTTTAATACTAGGAGATTTTTAGCTTTTTCTAAGGATCACTGAAACAAGAATTTAAAAAAGATGAGTGGGTCCCAGCAACATGGGAGCAGACCAGTCCTGAACAGAGGAAGAACCAGTAGGGTAGTACCAATAAAAAGCAGCATACATGTCAAGGATGGGGTGAAGGGGCCTGGACGTAGCTATGAAATACAGAGAAGCAGTGATTTGGTAGCAGGAATTAACAAAGCACAAGTTCACAGCAGTAAATAATGAGCAGCAATTTAAGTTCCCTCTGAAGATATTTAAAACAATTTGGGAAGGTATAGGCTTCCTAAAATCAGACAGAATAAAGGTGCAGCCTATGTTTAAATGAATATTAAATAGGATGAAAGAAAACCTGGTGAACTTCAAGAAAACTTGAGTGACATACAGATAGAGTATTTAAGAAAGCTGAGGGATTTATAGATTTAAGATCCTTTGGCTAAGAGATCATTTCATTATTCTGGATGGTGCAGTGACTTGGAGTTTGTAGAATCAGGTTGAACTTAGGATAAAATTCTGTAGGATTATAACATTTACACAACAGATGGAGCAAGAGGCACCTTTAAGGAAAACCAAGGAGTAGGTATGAAATGTAGAATTACAGGCCTAAACTGTTGAACAAACTAAAAAAAGATTTTGAAGGTATATGTGGTCAAGGTAAGTAAGGCAGGACCGAAAAGAATCAATGGCATTTGGTAATAAAAAATCCATTAGTAATCAATGTGGGAGGACTCTCAGTGATGTGGGGCTGACATAAGCCTATTTGTAATGACTGGGGAGACGAAAAGGTGGAAAGGAAAATGAAAAAGCAAATTTTGACCACATTCTTGCGAAATGAATTTACAAAGAATGATGTAAGTCAAGAGCTAAAGAAATGACTGAGTTAAGAAAAGTATTTCTTTTAAATGGGACTAAACATAATTTTATGATAGGGGAAGCCATGAGGGCAAAGGAAGGTAAAGAGAGGTGAAGAAAAAGTAGTGACAGAAAGTCTCAGAAGAGATAGAGAGTAATAGCAATTCAAACACAGCTAAGGAGATTGCATTGACAGAAAAAAAGTAACCCTCTTCTATTTCTGCAATCCTTGTCTCTTTATCTCTTGTTTCAGAGCTAGAAAATTCAGAGCACTAAACTAAATGATAGGTTAGGAAGTGAGAGATCATAGGAGTATACTTCTCTTTCAATTAATTATGTAATAATAGCTGAACTCCTCCCACACAATTTTAAAAAACAGCTTTCAGTATTAAGGCAATACTTAGTATGGAACAAATATTCCTCTGGGATGCTGTTTGAATAGTGATCCTGTTCTAAAATTAGTAAGTCATTCCCCCCACAATACCTCATCATTGGAATGATTATGGAAGGTCAATTCATTTGGAAAAGAAAACTACCCAAATCTTCCACAAAGAAAGATAGTTTCTTTTAGAGGAAGAGGTCTCATTGATCTCTGCTAAGAGTGAGGCTTTTTTTAAACTTGGGAATTATATGGTTCTAATGGGGGGGGGGCAGGCAAATGGATGAATTATGTACATGTGGGTTTGTAAATGGGTAAATCACATCTTTGTGATCCGGCTCATCAAAGGAGTTTAACAGAACGGATTCTACAACTACACTTCCTAGGATTGAATCCTTTTTCTTGAGCAGATTGTTTAATCTAGCCTCAGTTCCTTCATATGAAATAGGGGGAAAATTAATAATGAGAAGGAGGATGAGGAGGAAATGAGGAGGAAGAGGAATACTACTCATTTAAAAAGTGATTTCATGTACACACACATGTGTATGTTTATATCAATGCATTTGAGGTAGCTAAAATTTTATTTTTCCCAATAAAACTCATAATGGTGAGTTTCCTCACTGGAGTATGGAAGAATCAGCTAGAAGACAAAATTATTGAACCGGGTGTTTGCTAGAATTCATTGAAACTGTAGGATTTTGAGTTTATAATCTTCAAGTTAAAGATAGAAAAACATGAAACAATATTTATTTGACCCAAGGCAAGTATTAAGTAAATAAATCCAAAGCCTCTAGACCACTTACTTGATCAAGATCAGCTTAACTTGGAAAATAAACTTAGATTTATTATGTGTGTTTGTGTTTAGTGTGTATATGTGTGTTATGGCAAATAACACAGGAAGGAATTTAAACAGTAGGTGCTTGTTATTAAAGTCAGTCCCTGACAGTTTGTAACACATCTGGCTGACCTCCTTGGAGATAAACAATCACTGGAAATATGGAAATCCAGTTGTGAACCTCCACGGAGCTGTAGGAGACCCACAGATGGATACAGAGTAGAGACGCATATTGCAAATAGCTGACATTTTGATAATACATTCTTTTCAAAGTGCCATCAAGAAAAGGAGACCTTTACTAGCTGTGTCTTGGAATGTCAGTGTGGTGCTTCAGGGATTCACTGAACCCCTTATCCTGTTCAACTTTTAACCTTCATTGATCTAAAATTCTTGTTATAAAACAAAAAAAGTGGCCTTTCTCTCATCAATTCCTCAAGGAGAAACAGACATGCAGTCATAAATTATTGATTCTCTGCCTTTCTAAAAGTGAAAAAAAATGGCATTTTGTACAATGTCTGCAATTGATTATTTTTTTTTTATCTTTTCTCCACACAGTATCTCAGAATTATCACACTACAATGAGATTAAGTATTCATACTCAGAAAACTAATGGAGATCCTCAGACAGTAGAGAAGAACTAACCTACCTCTCAGGAAAGAAATCATTTTTTTAATGCACGTCAAACCTATAGTCTAATGACAATTTCTAAATGTAAGGTGACCCAAAAGTTCTTAATTACCTTTAATGTAAATGGCCAACTGAATTGAAATATAGTTTCGTAGGTTTGAATCAAGGGCCATGAACTGCAATTTATATCTTAAGATGGGACACTTAGTCGTGCTGGGAAAATTGGACAGCCACATGCAGAAGAATGAAACTGGACCATTTCCTTACACCACACACAAAAATGGCCTCAAAATGGATGAAAGACCTCAATGTGAGACAGGAATCCATCAAAACCCTTGAGGAGAACACAGGCAGCAACCTCTTCGACCTCAGCTACAGCAACTTCTTCCTAGAAACATCACCAAATGTAAGGGAAGCAAAGGCAAAAATGAACTATTGGGACTTCATCAAGATTAAAAGCTTTTGCACAGCAAAGGAAAGAGTCAACAAAACCAAAATACAACCGAAAGAATGGGAGATTACTGCAAACGACTGATCAGATAAAGGGCTAGTATTCAAAATCTATAAAGAATTTACCAAACTCAACACTCAAATCACCATCATTATCATCATCCTGTCAAGAAATGGGCAGAAGACCTGAACAGATATTTCTCCAAAGAAGACATACGAATGGCCAACAGACACATGAAAAATGCTCAGCACTCAGCATCAGGGAAATACAAATCAAAATCACAATGAGATATCACCTCACACCAGTCAGAATGGCTAAACTTAACAAGTCAGGAAATGACAGATGTTAGGGAGGATGCAGAGAAAGGGTACCCCTCCTACCCTGTTGATGGAAATGCAAGCTGGTGCAGCCACTCTGAAAAACAGTATGGAGGTTCCTCAAAAAGTTGAAAATAAAGCTACCCTACAACCCTGCAATTGCACTACTGGGTATTTACCCCAAAGATACAAATGTAGTGATCCAAAGGGACACGTGCATCCTAATGTTTATAGCATCGATGTCCACAAAAGCCAAACTATGGAAAGAGCCTAGATGTCCATCAACAGATAAATGGATAAAGAAGCTGTGGTGTGTGTACACACACACACACACACACACACACACACACACACACACACACACAATGGAATACTATGCAGCCATCAAAAAAAAGAAATCTTGCCTTTTGCAATGATGTGGATGGAACTAGAAGGTATTATGCTAAGTGAAATAAGTCAATCAGAGAAACACAATTATCATATGATCTTGCCGATACGTGGAATTTGAGAAACAAGACAGAGGATCATAGGGGAAGAGAGGAAAAAATGAAATTGGACAAACCCAGAGAGGTGACAAAGCATAAGAGACTCTTAATCTCAGGAAACACACTGAGGGTTGCTGGAGTGGAAGGGGGTGGTAGGGAGGGGTGGCTGGGTGATGGAAAATGCGGAGGGTATGTGCTATGGTGAGCACTATGAATTGGGTAAGACCGATGAATCATAGACCTGTACCCCTGAAACAAATAATACATTATATGTTAATAGGATAAGAATAGCATTAGGAGAAGGAAGGTAAAAATGAAGGGGGAGAAAGTGGAGTGGGAAACGAACCATGAGAGACTGTGAACTCTGGGAAAAAAACAGTTTTAGAAGGGAGGGGCTGGAGGGACTAGTGATCCTGGTAATGAGCATTAAGGAGGGCACGGATTGCATGGAGCACTGGGTATAATATGCAAACAATGAATCATGGAACAGTGCATCAAAAACTAATGATGTGCTGTATGGTGACTAACATAACACATTAATTAATTAATTAATTAACTAATTAATTAATTATTAAGCAAGCAAGCAACTAGCATTTTTAAAAGAGACAACACTAGAGCTCTGCCAAGTGGTGGAAGAACTGCAGGAGCGCTCCAGACGGGAAGGTCTGGTGAACCACATGTTTTACATTTCCACTCCATCTTAAAACCTTCAACAAGAGGGTTCTCTGAATACCATAACGGGTGGGCCTGATCATCTCAGTGAGCTTGCAGCTTCAGTGAGCCCAGAGTCCACAAGTACATACTAGCCCTAGTCACACTGGGGCACAGAAAAATCAGCTGCACTTAGAAAGGGCCAAGGAGCTGTGGGAACACTTTCCCCCCTCCACCTTAAAAACCTAGACCAGAGCGGGGTCTGGTTCATAATGAGCTTGTAATTTAGTCAGCACAGGGTCCCCAAACCCACATCAAATGCTCTGTAGTACTGACACACAGACAACAAGCTGCAGTTTTGTGGAATTTTTTTCTCTCTGTTTGCTTTTTATTTTTCAATTTAATTTTTTTAACTTTTTAAAATTTGTCTCTCCTTGTTTGGCTTTTATTTTTTCTTTTTTGGTTTTGTTCTTTCTTGGTCTTTACTTTTTTTTTTTTACTCCATTTTTTTCTTTTTCTTTTCTTTCTTTCTGGACCCAGAAAGTATTATGCTAAGTGAAATAAATCAGACTGGGAAAGACAAATGCCATATGATTCTACTCAAATTACATTTTTAAAAATGAATAAACAGAAAGCAGAATCAGAACTATACATACAGAGAACAAATTGAGAGGACAGAAGTTGGGGGCTAGGCAAAATAGGTGAAGGGGAGAGAAAGATACAGGCCTCTAGTTTGGAATTAGCCATGGAAATAAAAAGCAGAGCATATGGAAACCAGTCAATGATACTTTAATAGCAATGTAATGAGACAGACAGTAGCTATACTTGTGAGCATAGCATAATGTATAAACTTGTCAGATCACTAAGTTGTACACCTGGAGCTAATGTAACATTGTGCATCAACTATACTCCAATAAAAAAGAAAAACAGCCTATGCTGGTGAGTATGGGAGGAAGTATGAACTCTCATACATTGCTGGTGTGAAAATGAAATGGTTCAGCCACTATGGGAAACATTAAACAGTTCCTTAAAAAGTTTAAACATAGAATATGTGATGTTGCAATTCTGTTTCTAGGTATATACCCAAAAGAATTAAAAATAGACAAACAAATGCATATATATAAATGTTCATAGAAGCAACAGTCACAATAGCCAAAAGTTAGAAACCACTCAAATGGCCATTAATGGATGAATGCATAAACAAAAATCAGACACAAAAGGTTTTTTGGTTACACACACCAAATTTGGTTATTTTATGGTTACACACACACACACACACACACACACACACACACACAATTTTGAAACTAGGCAGAGGTACTTCGAAATATTTATGTATGTTCTGAAACTGGTTAGAGGTGGTGGTCAGACAACATTGTGAATGAACTAAATACTTCTGAAGTGTTCACTTTAAAATGTCTAATTTTAAGTTATGTGAATTCACTTCAATTAAAAAATTGAAATCTTCCTCAATTTATCAAAAATTATTTAACTCTGCATTTTTAGCCTCTCCTCCCAGTTTTAAGTCTTATTGAGATATAACTTACATATCACGAAATTCACCCATTTGAAGTATACTATATAATGGTTTTTAGTATATTTACAGAGTTTGGCAACCATCAGCACGATCCAGTTTTAGAATATTTTCCCCACCCATTAGCAGTTTCTTACATTGTCTCCCTTTTCTATGCCTTCCCCAGGCTTAGGTAAATACATAGATACTTTTTGTATCTATGAATTTGGCTATTCTGAACACTTCATATAAATGGAATCATACATGATATGGCTTTTTGTGCCTGGCTTCTTCCCCTTAGCATAATGTTTTAAGGTTCATCCACACTTAGTATCAATACCTCGCATACCTTTTATAGCCAAATAATATTCCACTGTATGAATACCACATTTTGGTTTTCATCTATTGATGGACATTTGGGTGATTTCCACTTTTTAGTGCTGCAATGAGTAATGCTGCTATAAACACTTGTGTACATGTTTTTGCATGGATATGCTTTTATTTCTCTTGAAGATATACCTGGAGGTGGAACTGCAGAGTCATAATGCAACTCTATATTGACTATTTTGAGGAACTTCCTAATTGTTTTCTACAATAGCTTCACACCATTTTAGATTTCTGCAATCTAAGTTTTGCATCTAAAATCCGTCAGTAAAGAACTTTCCTTACCCTTCCTTTCTTAGTGGCATCTAGATTCCAGGGTATAGAACCATGCAACTGGAGGGAAATGATAGTATGGAACGGTGAAATAGTGATTAAACTACAGAAAACATCAAGGCACAAATCTTGACTAAGTGAATTTACAGACATAAGACTAAACTTGATTAAACTAAACTATACTTAAACTAAAACTATACTTAAACTAAACTCTATAAACTATACTTAAACTAAACTATAATGCCAATATAATTAGAATAATGCTTATTATGTGCATACAGGTACAACTATTGATCACTTAAAACCCGTGGCAGTTCTATCTCAGGAAATGACCATTCTATTTTTAATTGGTTGGAGAAAACAATCTTGAGCCTGGGAGATTAACTACTGAAATGACACAAGGCAGAAGGTTTTGCAAGTTTGAGAAGCAGTAGTCCAGGAGGAAAGCCAAACTTTTGACTTAGGTCACATCAAGCAAACAAAAAGGGAAGTGGAAGAACCACGGACACCTGGATCAAGAGATTTAAACCAAAATCTTGGTCCAAATTTGCAGGAAATTTGCGAAGTCTCTAGTATAGTGCAAAGGAGGCAGGTGGCCAGATTAAAGCAGAGGTCAAAATGATGATTTAACAGCAGTTTCAAGACATTACCATAACCAGGCAGGACTGAAGTCTGTAAGTATAAAGGTCTTAAACCAGGGCAGGTGGCAGACGCTGGCTCTGAGGCTTGGCAGCCGACATGCTTGGTTAAGACAATGATTGATAGAAGTCCACATGTCGCTCAAAAGCTGACTGGAAAATGTTTACAGTAGAATAAAAAATAGAAACTTGTTAAGACTGGTCTTTGGTTCTCTTTTGTGTCCCTCTTTTATATAGACTGATGAGCCAAGAAAAAAAATCGATTTAGATGATTAAAAAAACTCTGTCCTCCCAGCCATCCAGACTGGTCTGTTGTGTCCAAACACACTTGGTGATAGGAATTACCTGGCAGCAACAAGAAATATCTTTCAGTAAACAGAAGGTTTTTGAAAGACCATTCAGTCAAGTAAATGGCTACCTCATTAACCAAACTGGGAACGATTCCAAATGTTTACAAAATAACTGTATTCAACACCTACAGGCATATCCTATGCTTTTTTCATGGGCTCGCTCTCTTCTTAGCTGCATTAAAGCAGCCTACCGTTTTCTTAGGTAGCGTGCTAGCATACTTTTGTTTTTTAAACAAAGCATGACTGACAATAATAAAGAAAATGATACATCAATTTTCCCTCACCAAAAACAAATAATTAAAACAAACAAACAAACATGCTCAGATACTCCGTGCTTTAGATTGGGGTATGAATTCCAAGTCATTCATTTAAATGAGTTCACTTCATCCTTTGTTTAGTTACGTATACAAGCTGAACCAGTCAGATTGCAGAAAATGTATAATCACCATGTCTTTTGTAAATCTAAAAATCCCTTTAAATCCTTTTTGCAAATACGATTATTTCAGAAAGCAATTTTGTTTTTATTTAGTCTCAGGTTGTCTCAGTTTAAAAAAATATATTACCTACACCTTGATTAGATAAAATTAGGGTTGCTTAATATTTTTGGAGCATTTTAGGGTATGAAAATGAGACCAGCCTTAAGAAAAAGATTTTTGCCTGGGGTTCCCTTACCTCCACTTAAAACCAACCTTATATTTTCTGTACACATCTACCCTATGTTCTCAGTGATCTCCAGTTCCCTCTTTTATGTTAGGATGTTAATAGATCAGAATACAACCCATGATATCATGCTTCAGACCCTTCGATCCACCCCACCATCAAAATACACCTATCTTTGGCTTTAATTGTTCAGATTTGCTCTATGAAAGTCACCTTAGTTATCAGAATTATTTGTTATGATTTGCTGTTTAGCTTGTCACCCCAAGAAGTTGTATTTAGGTCAGAACAGTGAGTTTCTATTGATGGTGTCTTAGTTCAAAGAAAATAATCCTGACTGTGGGCATGCCACGTACTATGGCAAACCACTCTAGAGATATTCTGAGCAAAACATCGGTGACTGCCTGTTCCAACCTTGCATCAGACTGATTGCCTTGGTCTAGAAAATAAATGCACATGGTACCAAATCTTAACAGCAAACCCTAAGATGCTAAGTCACAGGAGTCGTTCATCACAGTGTTAGGTAATTCTTGAGATTTAGGATGATTAATGTGTTCAATTTAAACTGGCCTGGGTATACAGGATGTGTCCCTGAAGTGGTAATAGGGTGAGTGGGTGAGATGGAGGAAGAGATTTTAATGAAAAACATTTTTACTTTAAAACTTTCTTGTGCATTTATCTTTCAATAATAAGAGTATACACAAAAAAGTATTTTGATTGCTGCCATATACAATTCTATCCTGTTCTCTGAGCTTCTTCTAAAATGCCAGTGAAGTAAAAGCTCTGTTAATTCTCATTGCATAAGACATTCTTTTTTAAGTAATAAAACCTTTCATACAAAACTCATTTCGGTTTATTATGACAGTGGAACCCAAAGTCACATGGATCAGTTAAAATCCCATTCATGAAATGTTAAAAGATGTCAGTTGAGGTAATAGTGTTCAGATTGGTGGGCTCAGTTTTAGTATTTCTGTTTAAGGAATAATACAGAACAATTTCTGAATTGGAGATAGATGGTACAAAAACAAAGCTTATTATATTGTAGGACCGTCTGGCCTTCATTGTTAATGAAAAAAGCTTTCCTATATTTGTGATTTAGTATTCTCCATATTGTATAGTTGAATATGACTGTCGTAGAGGTGTTAAGCTCTAGTATTAAAATTTATGCATATATGAAATATAAGTAGTTTTGGTAATGGGAATACCTTGGAATGGTCTGATTCAAGTGATTATTTTCATGTACTGAGTAATTAGTCTCTTTTGTGGAACAAACCCTGTGCTAGGTTCTCTAAATAAGACAGTGAGCTTCTTTGAACTCTACAATTTAGATAAGCAAATACGTATTAGTAACAAAATAGTCTTACGAATAAAAATGTAATTATGATGTATATTTAGTGCCATAGGGAAAATTACAAGGTGCTTTGAGAGCAAAAGAGATCCTAATGCAGTCTGGGAAATCAGGAAAGACATTCCTGAGGCAGTATTATCTGAGCAAGTTCTGAAAACTGTGGGGGAGGGGGGGCGCAGCTACATGCTGAGTTAAATATTGGAAGCAGAGCACTATGGGAAGAGGACCCAAATGGGGAAAGTGTGATACATCTGAGGCAATGAAAGATGATGATGATGCCTGGAGAATAATGGACTGTGAGAATTGTAGAAGATGAAGAGGAAAATATAGGCAGAAAACAAATCAAGGACAACTTATTATGCCATGCTAGAGAAAATGTTTTTCATCCTAGAGTCACTGAAAAATTATTAAAATGTTTTATTCAGGGTATGGCATTAGCACCTATTCATGTTAACATCACCCGGCTTCGGCATGGAGAATGGATGAAAAGTGAGCCAGAGTCAAAATGTGAAAATTAATGTAAAAGCTATTGTATTAACTCAAAGGAAGGGAGGGTAGCTTTCACTTTAATGGCAATGCCAAACTGGGAAAATACGAAAAGACTTAAGAAATATTTAAGAGGTAGTGTGGACAGAATTCAATGAAGGATAAATGAAAAATGGAAGTTGCAGAGAAAAACACAAGTTTCTGTCTCATACAACTGGATGATAGTGGTATTATTTGCTGAAATAAAAAAAAATAACTGAAGGGAATGCAGTTTTGTAAGATAGGGAGCTCAATTTTGAATGTAATGATATTAATTTTCCTTTGTGACATCCAAGAGGAGATGTATTCAAATATATAAATCTAAAGCTTAAAACGTAAATTTGGGCAAGAGCTATAAACTGGGCTCATTTGGCAAATAATATGGTAAACATGGAGAGAAGATCTAGGATGGAATATTGAGAAAGTAAATATTGAGAAGGGTACAAAAAGATAAGCCAGCAAAAGAGACTGATTATGAGATTTTATATAAGACTGCTTTGCCTCCTCAAGAACTTTTTGGATATGGTAAAAGCTGCAAAAATACGAAACCAAGTGCAGGTAAAACAAAAATGTGTTGTACTACTAAGGTAGGATGAAAATTTAAAGATAACTGATCTTCATTCAACTACACAAACACACATCTGAGAAGATGGTAGACCAAAAACAAATGGAGATTAAGCATTCCCTCTTACCATGATTTTGAAAAGTGAAGCCATAAACACTGAAAATCTTTTATGTTAATTGTGGCTTTCAGAGTGCCCAAGTTAAGTTGTAGAAGATTGAAACAAATACACCAAAGCTGTGGCTTGGGCTTAAAGAAATCAACAAAAATAGGGCATTCCATGGATATTCTGTGTCAGTTGAATGTATTTGTGTCATATGTATTTGTTTGCATCTTTCTTGCCATTTGCTAAATCTTCTATATTGTTAGGACTAATTCTTCCCTAAGATTTCTGGCAGGAGTGTGAATATCATGTGAATTCATGCAAAGTCATCAAGGAAACTAAATTTTCTCTTGGGGATAACCATTCTGGAGTCTGCTGTTTTCCACCTTTAAACTGGATTGCATGATCTCATACTAGATTAACAGGCTAACAGTTACACTGTAACTTGTTTTTGTAGAAATTATACTTATCAACATCCTGGGAATTTTGTCTGTTTTCTGAATACCATATTTTCTCATTTCTTTTTGTTCCAGTTTTAATGAGTTATAACTGACACAGAATATTGTTTCAATTGTAGGTGTACAACATAATGATTTGATATATGTATATATTTCAGAATGATTACCATAGTAAGTTATTTAACAGCTATGATGCCACACAGAATTTTTTTCTGCTTGTTCTTTTGGGGCATTCCCACCTCTCAGTTACCCTTTCTCTTTAAATAATCCACTTCCCCAGAGATAAAATCTGCCCAGGAGCTATAAAACTGGCTGATATAATAGCATTGGGAACAATGCAGGAAGGCAAAAGTGTTCTCTGTTTTGTATAAGGAGTTAATTCCTGTATTCAGTATGGCACCTCTGACCTCCATTGTACTTGTTGTCTTGGAGTCAGAGTCCTTCTCTTCAGTCTCTCCAGAGTCATCTTTTTTTCTTCTTTTGGACTGGAGAAGAGGAGTTACCCAACTATGGGTTGTTGCAGAGAAAACTGATGAGTCTTCTTATATAGAATTCCAAAATTGCCAGTTCTGTCCTCAAAACGCCCTATACTCTTACATTCATTAGTATTTGGTGCTTCTAATTTCTGAGTCTACTGTGTATTCTGAAATATAAACTATCTTCAACCACCTTAATTTTGTTAATTTGATTGCCATTTTTAATCTTTGTTCCAGTGTTTAAAATGTTGACATTGCTCCTCTAGATTAATCTTCTATTTTTTTTAATGAACAGCACTTACTTTGAGCCAGCATTGCTTTAAGTACTTCACAAATATTAAATTGTATTATACTTCAAGCATCCTTATGGGATAGACATTGGCATTTTCTCCGTTTTACAGACAAGAAAACTGATGCTAAGAAAAAATTAAGTAAATTGCCCAAGGTCACAAAGACAGCAAATGCAAACTCAGGACTAAAACCCAAGTCAGTTGCCTCTGAAATCCATGTTTTTAACCACTGTGCTAGCAGATGCTTAATGGACATGATTTAGTTACTCTAGGATTCCTAATAAGCATCTTGTTTCCACATTTATGAATACCTAAGGAGGGCACACTATTCCTAAAAATTATTCTTAACTTTATGAGCTTTACTTATTTATCCTTTTATTGTTTATTCTATCAAGTTTAATCAAAAATCTTGATAGTTCATTAAATAAAATGAGAATATTTTAAATGTAGGCTACATTCATATTTATGAGTAAAAACTGTCCTCTACATCTTTTTCTGCCCTTCTCTTTGACCTAGTACACAGTATCATGCCTTATACATAGTAGAGTGAAAATCAATTATTTCCACATATTTGCAATTTTGTCTCATTTAAATAGGACTAATTTTAGCTGGCAAAACATCTTAATCTTCATTGATTATTCAAAGAAAATCAAAGGGAAATGGCATTTAAGAATGCACATGGATTCATCTCTGTGGAAATGTATGACCTAAATACATGCCTCCTCCTTGAATGTCATGAGTATATCCATCACTTAGCACTACCTTTATGGCCAAGAGATACAAGAGTCCCAGGAGGCAAATGGCTTTTTCAGGATAGCAGTTATAAAGATATGCTACCTTTAAAAGACAAAGTACAAAGGAAGAAAAGAAATTGATACGTTTATGATCTTTCAGAGGTGGAAGAAAATAACTTCGTAATGATAGTATAATAAGGTATTAGTCTGTGCGCTTTGCTCACTCAGTCCTAACCAACTAAGGAACAGCTACAAAAATGATAATTATATGCATAACTGCTATGGAATGTTATTAAACCTGGCATTTTAAAAGTGTCCTTTCATTCCTCGGAAAAGCACACGTAAACGAAAAGGGATGTGTGACTTCTCATTGCGCTAAATAAAGTTAGACAAGAATAAGATGACTCGTTTAACATATTTAGGAAAATGACATGACAGAATGCATTTCTAATCTGTGTGACATAAAAAGAAACAGAACTATTTTTGGTGATGTTCAGGGGTTTCGTATTCAAGGCAGAAGGAAATTTTCTAATTAATTTGCAACCTAGAATTAACTTCTCAGTCAAGCTATGACCAGGAACAGACAGCACGGTATCCCTAGTTGTGCTCCATCTGCTACCACTCATGAGTTCTCAAAGGAAAAAGGTTGACCTTTGCTTAAGGATAACATGGACTTCAAGACTTATTACCTGGAGATAAACTACAATTAAACATACTGCTGCCTCATCATCTTTGTAGTAATTTACTGGAAATCAGGTTATCAGTTCCACAGCTCTTCTCTCCCCCTTTTTTTTAACTGAACATAGTTTTTACATCATCCAATAAACTTATTTCCTTCTATGTGCCAGGCAGTGTGCTAGACTTCACTAGACATCAGTGATATGTCATAAGCATAACAGACATACTCCTGACTTTAAATAGACATTAAGTGAATACTGAACAGCTTCATTTGCCCATGAGGGGGAAAAAAAAAAAAAAACACATGTATCGCTGGAAAGGAATAAATCTAGAAAAAGTAAGAGGTAACCAAACTGGTGCTGTATTTGCTATTTACTACATATTGCGTCTTATTCTCCAGCAGGATCAAGAGAAATAAATGAGTTCAGTATCAGTTTCCACAGCACAAAATAATTTGATTCAATTTGAAGATAAGGAATGGGACTTTATTTTATCATTATATCCCCTTTGCATAGTTAAGAACTTGGTACGCAGCAGATGTTCAAAAATCTATGTTAAAAGGTGCATTTTCAGGATGAAGGAATAAGAACTTCCAAAAATCAGCTCCTTTATAAAAGCAGCGATAAACCTTACCAAAAAAAATTAGTGAAAGTTGACTTTTTCTCAACTATGGAAATTAACCAAAGGCTTACAACAATCCCAAGAGAGCTTACTCTAGAAAAATGCCTAACTCTCACTAAGAATACATTCTGCACAGTTTTAAATTGCACTGCTCTCATTTCTCTCTTCCCAGCTTCACAGAATCTCAAAAAGTAGCAGACTTAGAATCACAGTGGGTGTGAAAAACAGCATTCTAGCAACAAATGGAGGCAGCAGAATGGACTGAAGCCTCTCCCTGTAAAAAAAAAAAAAAAATCCCAAAGAGAATTATCATTATTTGACCTGTCTGGAAAACCTTTGGAAAAGTCTTATTCATAGGGCTTTTCTTTGTCTGACCTGACTCCGGACTTAGTGAGGAAAATTTAGGCCTCAAGGTACTGTGGAAAACAATCTATGGCAATTGTTCCCCATCACAGCTGCCTGAGGCAGCAATATCAGTTGAGGCAAACAAGAGGCTGTCCAAAAACAAACAAAAAACTTCAAAGGAGTACCTAAAAATTGAAATGTCTAACCTTTGAAAAGATTCAACATTTTTGTGGAAATATAAAAGATCATGTGCAAATGCAGGGTAGGGCACATGCCTGAGAAAGATCTGAAAAGCCTATAATCCCTAACCACTGGCTGACATTGAGACTCTGTGCAAGCAGGATATGAAAGCTACGGTAGAGTTGACCAGTATTCCGGGCTTCAAAATTTCCTGATTTCCATAGCTTTGATTAATGCTACCAGCTCAGGCTTTACCTCCCTCCTGATAGAGCAGTTTTTTTGTTTTTTGTTTTTTTTGTTTTTTTTGACTCCAGCAAGAAATTCAAGTTGGAATTTGCTATCTTCTTAGGCCTCAAGTGTCCATAGCAGTTGTAGAATCTGACAACTCCATCTTGACCAACCATACCATCCTAGAGCACTTAATTGTGCCTTTATGGTAGGCAATGGAACCACCTAGGGAATCTGCTGTTACGATGTGGACACTCAGCACCCTACTTACACCAAGCTCAAACAGCCCATCGGCCAGATCGTATCCTCTACCATGGCCATTCCTCATTTTGATAGTTCCTTCAATGTGGATCTTAACAGCTTTCCAAACCATTCTGGCACACTATTCCCACGTCCATTTTCCCATGGTGACCTATTCACTCATTGTCTCAGTTGAGAAGGCCTACCATGAGCAGGTCTCAGTGGCATTAAACCATGCTCTGACACAGATAGAGACTTTCAGGAAAAGGTGAAAGACTTACTCAATTCAATCCATTTAAGAAAACTTCTATCCAATCATTAGCGAACATGAAGTTAACTTAGAGACCTGAGGGTCCCCACATAACCAAGAACACAAACTTTGAGAAATTAGTACACTCAACTAATTAGTAACTCACCAAAGAAGAGCAACAACAACAACAATTAGCAGGAATGAGAAAACCACAGACTTCTGTTGTTTTTAAATGTCCAATGTTCACATACAACATAATAATGAGACATGCAAAGAAACAGGAAAATGTGGCCCATCTACAGGGGAAAAAGCAGTCAAAAGAAATGGTCCCTGAGGAATCCCAGATGTGAACTTGAAAGACAAGGGCTTTCAAGCAGCTATTATAAATAGAGTCAAAACTAAATATATTCCAAATATATTTAAAACTAAAGAAATATAAATATACTAAATATATTAAAAAGTAAAAGTGTATAAGGAATTAAAGGAAACTATGAGAAAAATATCATTTCCTCCCTGTTGGACCTGGGCTTAAAGTTCTAGAAATTAGCTATCTTCTCATCATAGTACAAGCACCTGTGGGAGAGAAGTCTCCATTGTCCATGTTTTCCTGCAGGTACTCAAAGTCCCATTTCAGAGCAGGAGACACAAGATTTGTGTGTCAGTACCACAGGCTCCTCATTTTCCATAAGCTCATTCCCCCAGGGATCACTCGGACTCAAACGCGTGATGGGCCAGGTAAGCTATCTGCTTACCAAGTTTCTCCACTGCTTAACCTCGTCTAGTGGGACATACAGTGTAAGCCCCAGGGAAGTACTGCCTGATGTAGCTTAAAGCTTTTAAACTCAGTTTTAGCCACTGGACATTGCAACCTGCCTGTGGGAACTGCTCTCAGGGCTGCAGCTTACAGCTGGGTAATGCACAACTCAAAGGGCCATGAGCCACATGATTCAGTGGAACTGGGGCTGCCGCAATTGGGCAGTATGGTGGCCCTGTGTCTTCTCACTTCCACTCCCATCTCCATGCCCCTTCTCTCTGGAAGGAAAGAGAAGTTGGAAAACTCTGGGGTTCTCCCCCCACTTTTTTCCTCCCCCCCCCCCAAGGTTTACCTTCAGTGTCTGAGCTGTGGCTCTGAGCCCTAAACCTCAGTTTACATTTACAGTGCACTAATGGACTGAGAGGATGTATGTGTATGCATGTGTGCACCTGTGTATTTTGGGTAGGGTATAACCCATCTGGGGTTCTCTGACACAGCTTGAGTGTGCAAACACGGTACCTTCTCAACTGTACTTCTTTCAGATATACCCAATGTTGGAAAATGTGGGGGGAAAAAAGAATTAAAAGTAAAAACTCCAAAGCTTGAGATCTTTCAATGAGACCCCATTGTCTTCTAAGAAAACCAAGCAAAAGTTAAAGCATCACTGTTTAAATTCAAAGTATTTAATACAGCTTAATTTTTTGAGAGAATTTTGTCATTGTTCATAGTTTAAACAAGACCAAGTACCTTTAAGATTTCAATTTGAAAACTAGTATTATTCCTTTCCTCTACACATTTCCATCTCCTACTATGCTAAGTCTCTAACCATTCTTTCTTCATGCTATGCTAAGAGATCTGCATGCATGATTCTCTGCCTAGAATGGCCCTTCTGTCTTCTTCAATTGCAGAAATACCATTTATACTTCTGGAAGCAGCTTACAGGTTACCTCTGCAGGAAGTCTTTCCTGTTCCTCAGACAGCTGGCCACACCCTACTGTCTACTTCCACAGCACTTTCTGACATAACCGTAGCACTGATTTTCCATTGTATTAGAATTGCTCATTGATTTCTCTCCTCTACTAAACAATGAGTACGTGGAGAGCATGGCTTGCACCTTGTAACACTTTTTACCTGTCAGTGGCAAGTATATAGTAGCTATATAATAATCTTTTGTTTAAAAAAATCATATTTACTCAATTTAGCAAGAAAACTGCAGCATTTAAAAAAGTTATTTCCTAATGTATGGGTGCTTCAGACAGCGTGCATTAGGGTTGGAGGAGAATACAAGGACAGAGTTAGTTTTGTATATAGCCACATAAATAGAACAGCTTACTAAATCATAAGAACACATATATGTCTTTACCTTAAATTGAATAATGACAGAGTTCAGAGACAAAGCCTTTACTAATAAGCTATTTTCAGGTTTTGTTTTCCTTTAGTTATTACTGGAATGTCCAGTAATTACTGGAATTTCCTTTAGTTATTACTGGAATGTCCATGTTATTTAGGTTTCAAAAATTAAAATATAAGAATATTTTCTCAGCTATAAAAAGGGATGAAATTTTGATATATGCTACAACATGGATAGACCTTGAGAACATTATCCTTAGTGAAATAAGCCCAGCACAGAATAGTCTTATTTCACTTATATGAAGAACCTAGAAAAGGCAAATACCAGGGTCTGCAGCAAAGTGGGAATAGAGAGCTATTGTTTAGTAAGTATGGATTTTTTTGGGGGGTGATAAAAATGGTTTGGATACAAATAGCAATAATGGTTGCACAACACTGTAAATGTATTTAATGCCAATGAATTCTATGACGTAGGAAAAGACGTTAGGGTTTGAAGTTGAAGGCCAAGAAAGAATTCTTGAAATGTCTTTGATGCAAAAAGGTGGTTTCATTAAAGCATCGTGACAGGACTTGTGGGCAGAAAGAGCTGTACTGGGGTCATGAAGAGTGGCCTATTGTATACTTTCAAGTTGGGAAGGGTTTAGGGATAGCGTTAAGTCTGTAAGGAATTTTGGAAGCAAGATTTCCAAGACCTTGAGAGGGCTAGCTATTGTTGGGAAAGGGTCATTTATTACTGTCTAATAAAACCTGAGTAATGAAACCCTTCAGATGTATATGGGTGGGTCATATGTTTGGGGGATGATTGCCAACGTGTATCTTGGGGGATAGAGATAAAGGAAGTTTCCAAAGGAATTTTCACATGTTAAAGTAGACTTACAGGATCCTGGGGGTTGTTTAAGATTGCCTTTTGCACTAAGCAAAGTACTGACACCAAGGCAGCTGAGTCCCTAGAGGAATGCCACTCAGCCTGTTTCAAGGACTTGTCAGTAAGCTTTACATAGTAAGGAAAATTAATAATTTTTCTTCTGCCTTTGTTTCTCAGACCATTCTACACTTATGAGTAGTAAAAATGATATTAGGTGTATTTTACCACAATAATAAAAGAGTATATTAAAATAAAACAGTTTAGATGAAGAAGAGAAGTTAAAAAATCATTTATAATCCCTTCATGGAAAACTAACCGACTTTGACATTTCAGTGTAAAATCGTTTTTCTCTACATTTATAGGATTAATAAAAATGGAAACATACACTACATATGAATTTTTATTAAACAGTAAACATATTTCCATGTCATTAAAAAATACTAATACTGATACGTTCAGATAAGCAGAGAGGACTTTGTATCAGCAGACCTGTGCTGTAGGAAATGTTAGATGAAGTTCTTCAGGTAGAAGGAAAACATGTAATAAAAACTTGGATCACACCAACGAGATAGAAGAAAGAGAAATTAAGGAGTTGATCCCATTTACAACTGCACCCAAAACCATAAGATACCTAAGAATAAACCTAACCAAAGAGGCAAAGGATCTGTTCTCAGAAAACTATAGAATACTCATGAAAGAAATTGAGGAAGACACAAAGAAATGAAAAAATGCTCATGGATTGGAGGAACAAATATTGTTAAAATATCTATGCCACCTAGAGCAATCTACACATTTAATGCAATCCCATCAAAATACCATCAACATATTTCACAGAACTGGACCAAATAATCCTGAAATTTGTATGGAACCAGAAAAGACCTTGAATAGCCAAAGGAATGTTGAAAAAGAAAACCAAAGCTGGTGGCATCACAATGACAGACTTTAAGCTCTATTACAAAGCTGTAATCATCAAGACAATATGGTACTGGCATGAATACAGACACATAGATCAATGGTACAGAGTAGAGAACCCAGAAATGGACTCTCAATTCTATGGTAAACTAATCTTTGATAAGCAGGAAAGAATATCCAAAGGAAAAAAGACAGTCTCTTCAGTAAATGGAGTTGGGAAAATTGGGCAGCCACATGCAGAGGAATGAAACCAAACCATTTCCTTATGCCATAAACAAAAACAGACTCAAAATGGATGAAAGACCTAAATGTGAGACAGGAATCCATCAAAATCCTTGAGGAGAACGCAGGCAGCAACCTCTTTGACCTTGGCCACAGCAACTTCTTGCTAGACACATCTCCAAAGGCAAGGAAAACAAAGGCAAAAATGAACTATTGGGACTTCATCAGGATAAACACCTTTTGCACAGCAAAGGAAACAGTCGACAAAACCAAAAGACAACCAACGGAATGTGAGAAGATATTTGCAAATGACCTATCAGATAAAGGGCTAGTATCCAAAATCTATAAGGAACTTATCAAACTCAACATCCAAAGAACAAATAACTCAACCAAGAAATGGGCAGAAGACATGAACAGGAGACATGAACAGACATTTCTTGAAAGAAGACATACAAATGGCCAACAGACACATGAAAAAGTGTTCCACATCACTCGGCATCAGGAAAATACAAATCAAAACCACAGTGAGATACCACCTCACACCAGTCAGAATGGCTAAAATTAACAGATCAAGAAATGACAGATGTTGGCAAGGATGCAGAGAAAGGGTAACACTCTTGCGCTGTTGGTGGGAATGCAAACTGGTGCAGCCACTCTGGAAGACAGTATGGAGCTTTGTCAAAAAGTTGAAAATAGACAATCCAGCAATTGCACTACTGGATATTTATCCCAAAAACACAAATGTAGTGATCTGAAGGGGCACCTGGACACCAATGTTTATAGTAGCAATAGAAACAATAGCCAAATTATGGAAAGAGCCCAGATGTCCAACAGCAGATGAATGAATAAAGAAGATGTGGTGTATATATATAATGGAATATTACTCAACCATTAAAAAATGAAATCTTGCCATTTGCAATGATGTGGATGGAACTAGAGGGTATTAAGCGAAGCGAAATAAGTCAATCAGAGAAAGATAATTATCATATGATCTCACTCATATGTGGAATTTAAGAAACAAGGCAGAGGTTCATAGGGGAAGAGAGGAAAAAATGCAATTGGACAAAACCAGAGAGGGAGACAAACCGTAAGAGATTCAATCTCAGGAAATAAACTGAGGGTTGCTGGAGGGGAGAGGAGTGAGGGATGGGGTAACGGGGTGATAGACATTGGGGAGGGTATGTGTTGTGATGAGCACTGGGTATTATATAAGACTGATGAATCACAGACCTGTACCCCTGAAACAATACATTATGTTAATTAATTGAATTTAATTTAAAAATAAATTAATTAAACAAATAAACAAACTTGGATCTACACAAAGGAATGAAGAATGTTAGAAAGGGTAAATATGTGGTTAATAGGAAAGAAACTTTTCCTTTCATTTTTCATTTCCTTTAAATTGTAGAACTCATTTTGAATATACAAAACCAAAAATATATAAATGCATAAATACCCCATTCAAAAAAGATTATTTTTCTATGGATTTTTGGTATTTGCCCTTGTATTTGTTATTACATGTAAGACATATCATGAGAAGCCTATTGGAAAGTTGAAAAGCCTCACAGGAAAGTTCTTCTTTCTGAATCAGGATGGCTTTTAAGAAGAAATTGAAAAATGTCGCAAATCTCTTCGATGAGAAGAAAAATTCACTTCAACATTTTGCACATACATTTTGTGACCTTATATTAGAAAAACCTTCAGACTTAAATAAAATTTCCATTTCTTAAAAAAAGATGAACTCATGTTTCCTTTATAGACACACAAATATGCACATGTACATGCACGTGCACACATGGGCACACAAACAACACATACACAATTACTCAGCTTAAATTACAAAAGGACAGGTGAGATTCAGGGTAAAAAGAACAAAAGAATTTCAACTCATCAGAGTCCAGAAAGATCTCTGCCTGACGACAAAGAATAAACCTATTTTAAATCGTAGGTAATTTTTACCCTCCTCATGATAGAGACCAGATGGCCAAATGAGGTATAGTGTATTAAACCAACACTCATGGGAGAAGTTGCCAAATACATCCAACTGGAACCAAATAGGATATTGTTGCACTATACAAAAGAATTCAACATGCCTCCTGAATGTTTCAGCCAAAAAATCTCTGTTAATTTACTTCTGTAACGAAGACTGGCAATCCGCCCTGGTAGTGATTTAGAATGTTCCCTGTAAATTTCCTTGCTTTCAATGGTATCTGACAGGTCTGAGACTCTTTATACTTTGATTTCAATAATGATTCAAGTTATCAATCACACATTATTTGATTGAAAAATGAAGACCTTGTAACTTTATTCCTTTGTTTTACTGTGAAGAGGGTGGCAAGGTTTACATAGTCTGTAATTTGGAAAAGAATCAACTTCACTGGCTAGTATTCAGCCACAAGGAAAACATGATTAGCATTATCCAAAGTAAACAAAATCCTTATGCTAATGCTTAATCATGTTGGAAATGTTTGCAGCCACTGTGCAGAAAGTTTTTCAAAAGAACGAGTCCCAAAATAAATCCCTTGAGCTCCTATTTACTTACATTATTCTAATATGCTCCTCCAACTAAAACTGAAAATCCCCACACAAAATTCCTTGACCTAAAGAACCCAATGCTAATTATCTTCTATTCAAAGACTGGGACCTGGATAATACTCTAGAATCTCCTGGGAAGTCACCAAGCAATTGAGGTCTCTGGTCTTTGTCAGCTAAATCAAGAAGGAATCGTATATCTAATAAATACCCTTTTAAAAAAAATTCCATTCTATAAATACCTCAGGTTGAAGATTCAACATGTTACAATTTCAACTATGTGATCAAAAGTGAGGAAACACTATGACTATTCCATCAGTAGGCTTCCATCAGTAGCAAATTGAAATATGAGATTTTAAATGCCATGATCTCATTCTTTCAATATAATCAAGAAACAAAAGGGCTGTCCTAACTATCTCTGAAAAGCTACTTCCTGACCAAAACAAATAAAAAATATTACACCCAAAGGGTATTGGAGGGGGTGGATTCTAGAGAATATGTAATTTAGAATTAGTTTAACATCCCTATTTGTAAATATCTAGGTCATAGGATCTCATATGTAATGATGCAGACAAATGGCTAGAAAGGCAAAGAAGAAATAAGAAAGCTAATAAAGTCCTCATCAGAATGGCAGAAGAGCAGATAAAGAATACCATGAAAAGACAAACAGAAGAACAGACTATCTCATACCCTTACCTAGACAGTATTATGTCACCTCCACTCAGATACTCCAGGATTCTATATTCTTACTGTTGCTGGTTTATCTTTCTAGGATGATGATTTAATCTATTTCCTAAACCTAGATTTTGTTTCACAAAATTAGTGTATCTTGCCTTTCCATACAAATTCAATTTAAAATAACTCCTTAATTCTTTTTATCATAAAATTTTGTCACCTACTGTATCTTAAGATCCTATGACCTAGAAATTTACAAATAGGGATGTTAAACTAATCCTAAATTACATATTTTCTAGAAAAATCCCTCCCATACCTTCAAGTTTAATATTTTTTGTTTGTTTTGGTCAGGAAAATAACTTTTCAGGGATATTTAGGACACCATTTTGTTTCGTGATTACACTAAAAAAATGCGGTTGAGGTATTTAAGTTCTCATATTTCAATTTGCTACTGATGGAAGCTATGGACGGAAAAATTACTGACATTTTTCCATAACGCTCATTAAATTTTCCATGTTTTTTTGTCATTTTACTTAGAGAATTTAAAACTTACCCATAGTGATTTTACTTATAGAACTATTTTTCTTGACCTATGTAGTGTAATTTAACACATAGAGAAATGAAAACCTGACGCTCCAAAAGAAAATGACAAGTCAATTACCTTTTGGAGACTTTTTACTTAAATAATTATGTAATGTTATACTATAGTTTTATTTCCCGTTCTGATGAAGATTTTCTTTGATTTCTTAAAATTTTTGTTTCTTTTTATTGGCTGATAATTTCACTAGAATGCTAAATTACTTATCTTCTGAATCATGCTATCTATTACCTAGAATATTCTTTCTTCCTGGAAATGTCCTTCATTCTTCACTCTAGTTTTGGTTTCAACTTGGATCTAGCTATTATGTTTCTATCCCCTAGGATATTTCATACTAATATTTTCAATAGTGTTTAGGAATTAAGGTGTTTTCTTATGAAACATATGCCAGGTTCTGAAGGAGGCCTATTTTTCTCATGTGGGAGGTAACTTCCAAATAGTCTCTTCTCATGCCCTTCACAGCTTCTGCCTCTTCATACAATACCCTTCCTAGCCAACAGCTTTCTTGAGTAATGCTCAAGATAGCTCAAAGTTGGTTCCCTTCTACCCTGTGTTTTTCCTCCACAGAAAATGCACGTAGTATTATGTGCCTGGGCATGTGTATGTAAATTAGGATTCTAAACCCCACTTCAAACATGGGCACCTTATCAGAGCCTACACATGAGACCTGCCAAGTTCCTAATGAGTGCCACTGCATTCAATCAGTGTAGACATATTAGAGGTTGCAGTTGGCATGTATAGGAAACCTTAGCCAGAAGAGTGTGGATACAGGAAGAGTAGATGTACTAATAACGTCTATGAATCTCTGGCTAGAAGCCCTGGACCCTGCTGTTTTGGAAACTCTTATACTGTAGTTAATCCACAGTGATGGCCTAGGCATCTGTTAGGGAGGGAGGAAAACATGAGTATCTCAAGGCAAATAATGGATCATCACAGACATCCTCTGTGGAGGTTACAGCATTAAGGCCTTTATTCTATATTCTTTCTTTTTGGGGGCGATTGGGGGTGGTAGAAGCACCCAGAGTAAGCCTTGTTTTATCAAATGGCTAATCAGTATCATTGCCAAAGTTAGTATGAATAGGCTTAAGAGAAGGGTGATTTATTTCTTGGTCTCTTCTGCCTCAGACAGAGTTCTGCTGATTCGTCCTTCTTGGACTGGAGCCACTCTTCTGTGTTTGCATGTTTTCTTGGTTTGAGGTCTATGGAACTCAGCCTGGTCAGCCAGGTGTTTCTTGTGGGCGTTTTCTGCCTTCAGTTCGTGGATATGTTCAAGACCATCTGCTTGTTTCTAAACACATTCCTTCCTTCACCTTCAGGCACAAACTGTACTACAGGTGGAAATCAATCTTCTTAGATTCACAGTACAGGCATACCTCCTTTCACTGTGCTTTGTTCCTTTGGGGCTTCACAGATATTGTAGGTATTTTTTTTTTTTTTTTAACAGATTGAAGGTTTGTGGCCACCCTGCATTGAGCAAGTCTATTGGTATCATCTTTCCAACAACATTTTTTTACTTTGTGTCTGTCACATTTTGGTGATTCTCAGAATATTGTAAACATTTTCATTAGTATTATATTTGTTATGATGATCTGTGATTAGTGATCACAACTTGCTGAAAACTCTAATTACGGTTAGCATCTTTTGGCCATAAAGTATTTCTTAATTAAAATACCTGCTTTTTGATAAGACACGACGCTCTTGCACACTTAATAGACTAGATTATAGTGTAGGTCTTCAAAGCAGCAAAATTCTCTCTTTTATACCCAGGTTACCTTCTCAGGCATTCTAGCACTGACATCACCATATATGCCTGCCCTTCTAGTGGATCAAGGTATTTTCCTACATTGAGACTGGAATGGACGGTCACAGACTTACAGATGATCAGCCTGTCTGCTATCATCATCTGAATCTGATGATAAAGTTGGCATTGGTCATTTCGTTGGTCTTACTAGGATTCCCCATTACTAGACTGAAGGTACCATGATTCACTTAGATGTCCCTCGTGTTGGTTAATTTTATGTGAACTTGGCTGGACACCAGTGACCAGATATTTCGTCAAATATTATTCTGTATTTTTCTGTTAGGTTTTCTTTAGGGTGACATTAACATTTAAATCTGTGAATTTTGAAAAAAGCAGATTATCCTCATATGTGGGTGGGCATCACTTCATCAGTTGAAGGCCTTACTAAAATGAAGACTAACCTCCATGGAGCAACAGGAATTCTGCCCACAGATGGTCTTTGGACTTGAACTGAAATTCTTTTTCAATCTTCAGGCTGATGGACTACCGCATCAGATGTTGGGCTCATGTATCCTAAACAACTGTGTAAGTCATTTCTTTAATCAATGTCCCATTTGCATACTGTAGGTGTGTGTGTATATATTATACATGCATACATAATATGTATAATATATGGATCATGTATGCTATTATACATATGATATATAATGTAACATTATGTATTATACATAAGCTACGTATTATATGTGTAATGTACATATAATTATATATGTACAACTTACGTATTATATATTATGCACTTGATATATATATGCACGTGATATGTATAAATGTGTAAATATACATTTAACAAGAACTATCAGGCCTCTGTCTCCTATCTTTTGCTCTCCTCTTCATACAAAAATAAAGCAACATAGTTCTGCCTCATTTATTAATGATAATGAGAACTGCTAGCTACCTGAGTGGTTTTACTCAAGGGCCCAGTTGTAGTCATGACCAAACATTCTGAGATGGCTAGCCAAGGTCGGGGGCACTTTTTTTTTCATGGACTAGGGTTCTCTATTCAAAGCTAAATGGCCCCTGCCATCATTTACAACATAATGCAACCATTTAAGCTAACTATCCATCCTATAAAATCTAGGTCTTCTGCATCTCACTGAGCCCCAGAAAGAAATGATCACATGAATCTTTGCTAGAGTGGTTTTTGTGAAAGTAGCTGGAATCAACTGGCTTGCAAACTTGTACCACATATACCTCATGAAATCAGAGCCTTCCACCTCCCAACCACCAGGCAGAAACACATCCATTATCTGTAATATGTATGCTTTAATGCTTTAAGCAAAGATAAAGTAATATAATAGCCTATCTTCCTCCGGCTCCAGACTAGAGATTTTATCTCCCTCAATAACATGGTCTAATTAAATGAATTTTATCTCTCTGCTTTAAAAAGTATCTTTTGGCTTAAATCTTTGATCATGTATTTTTGTGTTCTTCCTTTTTTGAAGCTCATCTCAATGACACTACTCTTTAATCTTAAAATCCCTTGCTTAAAACTGCTCCACCTTACTGATTAGATTCCAAAGTTTCTTTCACATCATCAGTAAAATGTGTCCCAGTAGGTAGCAGTCAAATAGACAAGATCGTTCAAGCATTTCTCAATTAGTTAAGGAACTTCTGATGCATCTTTTATCGTTCTCAGTGAACAAAACATCTTCGAAATATTTTCTTCAGGTCAAAGGGCACATTTAGCATAATAGCTAACCAAATTTTTATATAATTAGATCATATGGGGATTCAGGCTTTCTATTACTTCGGTTGCATAGGATATGAGAAGTACTTGCTTAATCATGACCCACCGAGAAAGGCAAATAATTGAGAAAGTGACCTTGGCACATTAGAAAAGGAAGCATGTAGGCTTTTGACAATATAAAATAATATAATTACTAGTCGGCTAAAGTTCATGCAAAAGAAGCTAGAGATTTACTCTGAAAAAAGAGGGGGTAGCAGATTGCCTTTTTACATTGTTGGAGGAAATCTTTAGGTTCCAGTATGGGGCACATTCTATTTTGAATGATTTATGAAACATCAAGAATTATGTGAGAGTCTCAGTGAGTGGCTTGAATTGCGTATTTGGAAGCTATGTCTTCTGTGATTAACAACATTTCGTTTTTTAGGAAGCATATAGAGCCATCAGGTGAACAATACCAGTCATGGCTGTGGGACAATATAAAATAGAACATGTTGGAAGGTTATGTTTAATGTAACTTCTGATTGCACAGTAAATTTACTATAACTACGTATGAGTGGCGTTAGATACAACTAGTTAAAATTTCTGTTCCTTCACCAACTGGATTATCTTGACCAGAATATTCACCACCTCTGTATGCTAGTTTTCTAAAGTACGATATGGGGTCAATAGTGTTGGACTTTTATAAGGATTCAATGAGAACAGTTCAGTGCCTAGCATACGGTAAGTATTCATAAATTTGAAGACACTGTATTAGCAAGTTTTAAGAATATGAACAGTTGGAATTAGACTAAACTTCCAGGTGTGTTTTAACTCAAATGACCCTATAAGAATGTTCTAAAATGTGTGGTGAAATCCAGGACGAGAACACAGGGAGTTTCTCGGTCTTCCCACAACTCCTCTCACCTCATCCCCAGCTTCAAACATACCTTATGATGGGTTTTGTTGGATTTTTTTTAATTCCTCAGAGAAACTCAAACTCTGTATAATCATCAGGCTTAAAAATTTCACTGAAATTTTTGTGAAAATGGTATACAAAAGCCTGTTAATACCACAAAAATTCTTCAGAGGGCTGGGCCTTGTTTTGTCTTTACACAGTTGAGAGATTTGCTAGTCCCTGTAGATACACAGTCTTCGAAAGACAGTTCTGCAGACAACTGAGACTAGCAAGTGTCACCGGAGCAGCTCTTGCCACACACACCAGCCAGCCATTCATAGGCACAGGGACAAGAACTACTCCTCGAAGATTATTTTATCGCTCATTATCCAATGTTCATTCTTTACCGTCTTTTGTCTAGTCATTCTCATAGAAGAATATGGTCATTTGAAACACATGTTCTGATTAAATTTGCATTAAAGAAATTTGAATAAGCTGTGAGACCAAAATTGTGACTTGTTTCTATTTTTTCCATATATCAAAAACATCGATCCATAAGGGAAAACATGATCTTTTTCTACTACATAGTGAGCCACTAAGAAAATTTAAAGTCTTTTAAATCATTTCACAGAATAAAGTTCAAATATATACAAGGAATTAGAAATTTCTTTCTACTACAAGTTAGTATTTACATTTATGAACATTCTGTTGGGCAAATGTGAAATGATACTTAATCATTACAAGCCTACTAGAAAAAACCACTCCTAGATTATCCTGCAACCAGGAAAGACAGAGAGTTTATTTTCTGTGAGTAGACAAAAAGATAAATAGTGTATTATTAATTATATTCTGTATTCTTAAATTTGGAAAATTTTAATTATTGAAGCTTTACTTATTGTTTATTTCATTTTATTAACAGATAACATTTCTGATGAGTTGGAGCATGAGCTATTTTTATGAAGCTATTACACTCACTAGAATTATTAAACACCAGCAAAGCTAATGCAAGAAGCTATTCTAAGAGTCCAGTTTGAATCTAAAAACGAAGCCTTTCAGGAAGTGAAAAGGTGGGACTCTGGTGTGAAATCCTCTCATGTTGTCAATTCTTTAGTGACACCTGTTTATAAACAGATACTAAATTAAACTGCCTGAAGGATCATTTTATAATAGAAAAATTAAGTGCCTTTAGACTCAGACATAGCCAATTTATATCCAAAGCCAATGCTCAGGGTGCAGAATGAACATGATGCGTGTCCCTTGGTACTGAGCATTCAAGTTATGTTATCTGCAATTCCGTTTGCTGAAGTTAACTAGTTGAATGCTAAGCTTCCTGATTCTAGCATGAAACATCATTTTAGTACATCCTATGTCTGCAGTACACATTGATTTTTCCTAACTAAAATCCATTTGGAATTCTGTATCCTAAACGGAGTCGTCTTAGTTTGCATGAGAACAGAAAAAAAAAAAAATGCTGTAAAGGCATCTGACTACTGCAAAATAACTGCCCTTCTGATCTAACCTAATGCAAAGCATCGGCAACTCCCAGAGTGGATTTAACCATGCCTTGATTGCATTGTACCATCTCTTTTGTCACTGCTGGATGCATTTGGCCCCAAGTGAGATTTGAAGAAATGAAATCAAAGCATGGTTTATGGTATGAAAATTATAAAAAATCTCAGAACCTATCACATAACCAATGAAGTGCTAGCCTATAACTGTTAATAATGTCCTTCTGCCAGGAATCTGTTCCTTTGCTTTGTTCTGATGTCTGCTCTCTTGGCTCACTTTACGTGACTGTCTTTTAGTTTTGTCTTTTTTTTTTTCCAAAATGTTTTAAACCACTCTCACTCTTTCCCTTTGCAGAGTATCTAATTTCTGCCTTTTAGTTTCTGCATTTAGACTCTTTCCACTTCTAACGACCCCTAAACCCCTTTTTATCTTTTTTCTATGAGCAACATTTTACATTGATTCCCCAATTCAATTTCAGGCTTTTATTTCTTTGTCTGACCCTCATTAGCTAATGAGTCCTATTTTTTCACTTTCCAACATATGAAACTGAACATCACGATCAATCAAATGTTAGAGGAATCAGAGAAACTAAGAGACCCACAGTCCAATTAAGGCTACAACTTTCTAGATGAATTTAGAGAAATTACTTAGCTTTATCAGAAAACTGAGATTACAAGTAGTTTTCTTCCTACTATATTAACATGAAGAATAATGACAATTACCATTTACAAGAGAAAGTTATTTCTGCTATTCGGGAAACCCCATTCTACTGCTACCAGCCATTCTATAGATAGATACAAAGTGGGTATGTTCTGTCTCTGTGTCTACCGGAGAGAAAACGAGTGAGTGCCCATGAGCATTGCCATTTCACACAAGAGGAGTTGGATAGCACATACAAATATACTGACCTCCTTATGTGTTTTAACAGACAAGCTACCTGTAAGAGTGGTAAAATTCATAATTACTAGTGCTATTACTCAGAAGAATATATTTGATTTGAGACAAAATGACCTAAGTTTTGCTCATATTATTTCTCTTAACATTGGTAATAATCTTAGAAAGGGAATCTAGCTTCATTATCCTATTTATATATGATAAAACTCAAGCATCGATAAGCTGAATAATTTTTCTAATCCATTTGGAAAACCACTTCTGACAGCAAATTTGAAGATACTAGCTATTAGGATTTATTGTCTCTTCAGAAAACTGCTACACACATACACACACACACAAACACATAAACACACACCTAGTGTATCTAAAATATTGCAAATGAATCTCAACAATTTCAAATAAAATTTTCTTCTCTCTGAGCCCATGGAGAGAAAATGAGATTTCCAGACACGTAAGTGATGTAAGTATTCCACGTGTTATATTTCAGGGAGCAATTTTGTAAGTATCTGATATTGGATCAGTAAATGAAAGGTTTTTGGATTGTATATACTATATAGGTCCATGCATTTGCGACATCATGTCTTCTTTCACATTTATCACCAAAATAACATAATATGTACATAGCAGCATTCTCACTCCATTGGTAGGTAAAGTGGCCTCAAGTCCAGTAATTTTAACTCCTAATGTGCTTGCAATTAACCCTCTGCATTTTTGTTGGAGTATAAAAATTTTAAATTACATTAGCTTATACAGTTTATAATTTTTTATCTATACTACAGCTTTCAAACGTTTTATCAAAGCATTACTTGAATGTATTCTAGCCTTTAAAAATGCTAAAAGTCAGATGCAGAACCATTCAGTGACATGTGTGAAACTACTGTTATTGATGAGGAGGCAGAAGGCTAGCTGAGGACAAAGCAGAAGCTGACACTTTGCGAACTTCCCCAACCTCCTACTCCTGGGTGGGACCTGTGTGACATCCTTCCCGGAATCTCCCAACTATCTTAATGTTAATACCTTGCTAGAGGGGAAAAGCAATCTTAACCTCAGAAAGGCAATGCCTCAAGGCCTCTGGTGTCTTGTAGGTCCTCTTTAGCATATGAAAGTTCTTTTGAAACCTCCCTTTTCCTTACCTCCCCCAACCCCGTAGTATATAGCCAGCCACCCCTCAAAACCCCGGCCAGCAGCTCTTTCTGCCCACGGGTCCTGTCCCCGTGCTTTAACAAACCACCATTTTGCACCAAAGACATCTCAAGAATTCCTTCTTGGTCCTCGGCTCCAGACTCCACCCCACTGAACCTCACTTATATTCTAAAACTTCATCATAATGATCTCAATATCCGACAAAGACAGCTACAACTCAATGCTGCACGCAAATGTTTTTTACTTTCTTATTTCTGTAATGACAATATTTTGTAAAAAATAAATTGATTATAGAATAAATTACTAAAGTTTAAAGGGTTTTTTTTTATCCTAATTCTAAATTGAACTTATAAAATTTGCATGTGGTTTGCAGTCACCATTGATCTCCACTGATCAGACTTTCATGGCAAAGTAACCACGTGGAGAATACCAGTGTAAGACAAACAAAATCTAGCGCGCCTTTTTTTTTTTTCTTTATAATTATGTATGAAGCCTCTTTTTTTTTTTTTAAGATTTTATTTATTTATTTGACAGAGAGGAGAGAGATCACAAGTAGGCAGAGAGGCAGAGAGAGAGGGGGGTAAGCAGGCTCCCTGCTGAGCAGAGAGCCCAATGCGGGGCTCTATTCCAGGACCCTGAGATCATGACCTGAGCTGAAGGCAGAGGCTTTAACCCACTGAGCCACCCAGGCGCCCCAGAAGCCTCTTTTGTAATTAGTCTTTGCTTTTATTTTATTTTTAATTTTAGTTGCCTGGCTGTCAAAATTAAGTTCCTACTAGGAATCCTGTCTCTATCAGAGATGATTTCTGATATTGTTTTCCAAGAATTCCCAGAATTTTCTTTCAAATGCTTTTAATCACTATTTTGCATTTTCTTGATTACTTAAAGATTTAAAAAAAAATACATTATCTGAAAAAAAATCTGACTTAGAAAATATTTGAATGGATTTAGTTTAGAAGAATATATGAAGCCTGATTCGATAAGATGAAGTCTGTCTTAGGGCTCAAGTAAAACTAATTTGATTTTCATACAATTTCTAGTTCAGTTTTCTAAAGTACTTCTACAGAGTACAATGAAATATTTAAAAACAAATAGGAAAACTGCAGAGGGAATTAAATTATCACTATTTCCAGAGAAATTATTTTATACATAGCAAACCTAAAAGAATCAACTAAGGAACTGGGAGAGTTTGGTATGTAGACCACACACACACACACACACACACACACACACACACAAGAACAGCTATTAGAAACTGTATGACATCAAATTTCATATACAAAAGCAACATCAAATACCTAATAATGACATTCAGAAATGTTTAAAGTAAAATTTTCAAAAGACTTGAATAAATGCAAGATTTTCTGGGATAGAAAAACTCAACAGTGTATATCATAATTGAATTTCCCCAAAATTATCCCACAAATTATAAGCCTGGTCAAAATGTTTTTGTCAAAACATAACTAAGCAATGATATTTAATCTGAAAAGTATCAGCAAATTAATCAACAAAGGCCTAAAGGAAGCAGCCATTTAGGAGGAATTAGCCTTAATTAGAAATAAGGTAGATCACTAAGGAAAATAATGTGGCATAATACCCAGAACTGATAAATAGAACAGTGGACCAAAAAAGCTCTAATAGACAAAGGATATCTAGAATTTTTGTATGTAAACATGGTGATTAAATGAGAAAAAAGTAGATTTTTAAAAACTCTTTTAGAGAATTTTTAGGGAAAATAAAGCTGGATGTCTACCTCCATTCTTACTTTAAATATTTTCAAGAAAGCATTAGTGTGAAATAATGTGAAAAGGACTAGAAGAAAAAACTTTAGTTGTTAAAAGTAATTCTGGAATCAAGAATTACCTTCTGGAAGGCACAAATCTCAAAGTCACAAAAGAAAGCTCTGATACTTTTACTTCATCAAAATTCCATCTCATATGAGGTTTATGTCCTCAAGACAGATCATCATTTATTCAGTCTGTCATTGAATAAATTTGTATGGGCCACAGAATGTGTTCTGGGTACATTTCCAAACATATGAAACATGGCAATGAACAGATTAGACAAGATCTTTTGCCCCTGTTGTTTCTCAAGCAGTAGAAATAGATAAATAAGTAGACATATCGCCTCAGATGGTAACAAATGCTATGAAAAAAAAAATTAAGCAGGAAAATAATGGTACTAATAAAAACTTTTGAATAAAAGAAGGAGGGGCATCTGGGTAGCTCAGATGGTTGGATATATAACTCTTGATTTTGGCTCAGGTCATGATCTCAGGGTCCTGGAACAGTCCCAGGTCAGGCTCCACACTCAGCAGGGAGTGTGCTTGAAGATGTTTCCCTCTCCGTCAGGCCCTACCCCTTGCTTGCTCTCTTTCTCTCTACTAAATTTAAAAATATAAATGAATGAATGAATGAAGACTGAGAGTATGCAGTTTTATCAAAGGTATGAAATTTGTATTTCCACAAATTATCAGTGAGATTATTCATTGATATAATTTTTTAAAGAGGAATTTGACCACATCTAACATGTACAAACCTTGTGACTCATTAATTTTAACTTGAGGTGTTTCGCCAACAAATATATTTGGGAATAACTCACATATATGTATACAAGCTTATTTTTATAGCTTTGTGTAGGGGAGAGGGGAAGACCTTTAAAGAAATTTATGGTTTCTCAGTAGACAATTAGTTCAATAAAATATGAACATCCGTTGAAAGTACTCCTATATGCATCTGTTAAAAAGAACCAAATAGATTTCTTATGATAATCTGGAAAATTCCTTTAAAATATAAAGCAAATGACAGAGGAGTTTGTATGTATTATCCTGCTGGTACAAACCAAGATATATCTATATGTCTGTGTATATGCCTGAAAAAATTGTGAAAGGATACACAATGTTAATTCTGGGGAGTAGGATTGATGCTGTAAGAATGAGATAGACTCATTTTTGTTCTGCTTAACATTTTTACTCCGTGCTTTATTTTCACAGAAATAAAAAATTTAAATAGTGAGGCAAATATTGTTCATTTTGTACAAGAAAGTTGAAATGCCCTCATGACAATATTGCATTAGATTAGTGATCAAAATAAATATTCAATTTGTCCTAGGAGAATGGATGGTACAAATAAATGATGCCAACAAATCCTCTACGGGTTCTAAATTATATTGGCTGGATGACTATGGCAATCACATTAAAAGCATAATTAGCAAATTGCTATCTCAAACTGTGATTAAAAAAAAAAGACGATGACCGAGTACATCACGAACTGTCTTAGTCTATTTTGGCTGCTGTAACAAACTATCATAGACTGGGTGACATACAAACAACAGAAATCTACTTCTGCCAGTTCTAGAGGCTGGGAAGCTCAGTATCAAGGCACCAGCAGATTCAGTGTCCGGTGAAGGCTAGCTGTGCCCTCACATGGCAGAAAGGGAAAGGGAGTTTGGGGGGTGGGCATCTCTTAAATGGATACTAAAGTCATTCATAAGGGCTCCACCCTCATGACCTAATTGTCTCCTGAAGGTCTGTCCTCCACATATGATCATACTGGACTTGAAGATTTCACAAAGGAATTTGGAAGGGGGGAGAACACAAACTTTCAATCTATAACACACACTAGTACCATTTTTAATTTATACAACAGTTTTAGGACATTATACAACATACAAAATAGTTACATGATGCTGATAACATGGTTACGTGTCTGGAAAATATACGGCATTTGTTTAAGAATCTATAACATTATTATCTTCTTTAGAGATTGTTATTCACTCTTGACTCACCAGTCAGGAGCTACTATGATTCTCATGTGCTCCAAATTTTATAGGCCTACTGTTTGGTAGGTTTTTACCATCAAACTTGATTCATACAGCTATTATTAAATCTTACTCTGGTATGTAGCTATTGTGGTGCTGAAAAAGCAAATCCCCTAAAATGACAGTGGTTCAAGCTACACTGTAATGTACATGGACACAGAAAACGAATGCTTTAAAATTGTCTTGACAAAACGTATTATTTTTCCAGTGCTGTACAAGCTGATTAATAATGAGGAATTTCAGAGACTTGGAATTCAATAGAGCTGACACTCTCCTTGTCTAGTGATGTGACACTGTAATAGCTTATTTTATTGGAGGTGGTAATAAAGTCTGCATGATACAAAAATAAAAATAAAAAGGCTCTATGACAAAACATCAACTATTTTTTACCTAGAGTCTAACCAATTTCCGATAAAGGAGTGTAAATTCTGTGTTCTCCTTATTTATTCAGGAGACTTCATGAAAAGTAATCACATAAATTTTGAGGAATGCTATAGAAAGATTATCTGATAATTTGAAGATGGCCATAAAGATTCCTAGGTTAAAAAAAAGTAAAGAGTATGTAGGGGAATTTTAATGTCTTATGAATGAGACTTATTTAAAGTTAATTTTTTTCATGAAATTTTTACCTAGACTGATCCATCATTTCTACAGAAACTGCTCAACAAGCATATGAAAGATGATCATTGCCATGAACTCATTCCTTCTTGATAAAAAATAATAGTATTATGTAAATTCACTACAAAAAACTCCAAATAATTAAAACTCAGAGATACAAACAGTAGCCTCACCTATGTCAAGAAATCTGCCCACAGAGTAAATTATGCTTGATGTAAAAAGTGAACCATCTTCTGCACAATTCTTTACACTTGCAGAGAATATAAAAAGTAATTTGGGGGATAAATTCTAGTAGCTATGTATGGCTTCCCATAGTTGACATTTTTCAGGTGTTACTTCTTGCCTGGAACTATGGCCTTTGCTCAGATGTGTAAATGTTTCCTTTATTTATATGTGTATCTTTGTTGCTTATATACCTAAAATTTCTTTGTAGTAATGATTTAAAAACTCTTGCTTAATATCATTTAGATACCATGACACAATCAGATACACAGAATGTTGTGTCTGCCATCTTTAGCATGATGCATGCTGGAGCCAAGAATCCCAGGAAAGAACAGAGGCTGGACCTGCAAAAGCCAGTTCTGTAAACGGCCTTTAGGATAGCTATCTGGGAAGCCCCAGAGAGAATGCCAGAAATGTGGCAATCTCAAGCAAGGTTTAGACAGATGTTTTAAGAGGCTGGAGTGGCAGGGAATATTATCTGTCTAAAGCAACAGAATTATGTTAACATATCTCGTAATCTTGGACTCTATGTAGCATGACAGCCTGTCCCCAGAAGTATGGGATGTAGTATCCCACCTCTCCAGAGAAAGAGCCTTATCAGCATTCAGGAGAGTTTAAGGTTATCACAAAACTACAGTGCAATCCAGCAAAAAGTCCATATTATCAGAAAGTGAGGTAAATAACTAGACAACTGAAAAGACTTCGTATGAGTTTTGAGGCTCTGTACACCTCCAACTTTTCAGCTCGATAGAACCAACACGGAAAGAGAAGGACTGCTATAACTGGGGGTTATGCAAGCCCAAGAACACACAAACCCTATCAGTTGCCGGATTTGATCAGCAGCACAGTGTGAGCCTCAGTCCTACCAAAGGGTGGGAGGGTGGGGCAGACAGAACTGATACACCTCCTGCTCTGAGCAAAGTAAAGTCTGGATTCAGGTTAAGCCCACTCATGGGTACTGCCTTAGGAAGCTGGGAAAGAAACTGGAAAAGGTAAGCGTTCAAGAGTTGAAATTGCTTACAGAGTCAAGTCCAACCTCTCTGTCTAGCCTTCAGGGTCTGATCAAATGTGGCTTCAACTCAAATTTTTAGAATTAACTTATGGAGAATCAATTTTCCCATCTTATGATCTGACCAAATAAATTTTGTGGCATACCCTAAGTCTTAGTGTCTTTTGGGTTTTCTGGTATTTTTCCACGTCTAGAATGTCTTCCCACACCTCCCATTCTCTTAGCCATGTAGTCAAATCTATCATTGAAGGCCCAGCTCAAAATTACCCACCATCTTCACCAAACTTGAACTGAACACCACTTTGGAGGAAATTCTCTTTATTCTCCATGACACATCACTTCCTGACTTTTGTAATAAAAAAAAAATCAATCTGCATTTCTTGTTACCTTTCAAGTCTGTCTCACTTTGAGGAAAAATTTCTTAAATATAATTAAATTGTTTGTATATGCCCCATGGTGCTTCATGAAAAAACAATTTTATAATAAATATTTATTTAGCCATTATTTTTCAACCTTACTCTATCAAGAAACCACTCATATGGTAAACCAGTTTGATTCAGATGACACAAGGAGTTCATTTCTGACCGTAATTATGGAATGCAGTATTATTTTAATATTACGTAACATGAATACCAAAAGGAAGAACATACTAACACCCGTGTCTTAAAAAGACTCAAAATTACTGTGCTAAGATTTTCCATTTTACTTGAATGCTGAGTTGGACTATTAACCCAACTACTAACTACACCACATTTTAATTCAGCATCATCTCAGCCTCTCCTGTTCCCGTTGCCTTAATGTTTCCATTGGCAAATACTAAGAGTGACTAGTAGTTAAGTAACTGAGTAATGGATTTAATGCAGCAGTTGAATTTAGAAGCTGTGTCTGGGCAAATCAATATTCACAAAAAATAGGGAGACCGGTGCACTCATTGGGAGTCATGGCACAGCAAACAAAATCCTCCTAATGTTTTGGGGAACTCCATTGAAAGTGAAGAATATTCCTTCAAGATGCAGAAAATGTTACCGGTCCTCAGAGGCTGGTTGAAGGGACATTGCAAAGGGTGGTAAATTTTAGATTTTCTTTTTTATTGCTTATTTTTTTACATCTATTTGCCATGTTTTTGTGCATTTTGATTTTCCTTCAAGTGTTTATTTCTCTCAGTGGAGAAGAGATACTCCGGAGCCTTTAAAAATGATTTAATTCTTAATACCAAAATCTCAGCAGTCTTGAGCAGTTCTGCAACACAAACCATAGCATATGGGTCAAGACTGAAAGTACTGCAGTGAGAAATCAAAATTCTAGAGGGATACTATTTGGCATGGAGGAACGCTATAAAATGAAGATCATTGTAACTGCTGAGTTCTCAATTGTCCATTTCACTCTCTCAGGTATGGGCTGTTCCTTTTAGAAATGAAGAACGTTTTGGCAAGCTAAACAATAAGAAATCTGTGATTTTTACAGGGGAAATAAGCTGAAACTTATATTGTTAATATCCAGATTTAACAGGTAGGGGAGTAATGGGAATTGCCTTTGTTGCCTTGGAACACTATTTAAATGAAAATTTATTAGGTCATTTGGGACATATAAATTCCAGGAGGTCACACATATTGAGTAAAGAACATCAGTCTGAACCACAGACAGACTGCTTTGATCATGTGAGAAATGAAGCCATCTGAACACCTTTAAAATAGTAGACCAATTCCCAGCCTTAAATAACTTCCAAGGCAATTACTGGTCAACACAACATAAAGAAAAGGATGTGGAGGTTCCGTGGCACTGTGGTTAAGAAGGTGTTATATAGGGGCGCCTGGGTGGCTCAGTGGGTTAAAGCCTCTGCCTTCGGCTCAGGTCATGATCTCAGGGTCCTGGGATCGAGCCCCGCATTGGGCTCTCTGCTCAGCAGGGAGCCTGCTTCCCCTCCTCTCTCTGCCTGCCTCTCTGCCTACTTGTGATCTCTCTCTGTCAAGTAAATAAATAAAATCTTAAAAAAAAAAAAAAAAAGGTGTTATTTAAGAATGGACACATTTGGGGCACCTGGGTAGCTCAGTGGGTTAAGCCTCTGCCTTCGGCTCAGGTCATGATCTCAGGGTCCTGGGTTCGAGCCCCACATTGGGCTCTCTGCTCAGCAGGGAGCCTGCTTCCCCCTCTCTCTCTGCCTGCCTCTCTACCTACTTGTGATCTCTGTCAAATAAGTAAATAAAATCTTAAGAAAAAAAAAAATGAATACATTCATCACTCTAGGGTGGAAAAGGGTGTCTTTCACAAATAATTCTAGCTGGTAATTTTACAACTTTTTCAGGAGAGAATAAAACAAATTTCGAAAAGAAAACTGTTACTATATCATGAAACACAAAGACTGGAATTGCCACTGGGCAGGGTTGATTACTACCCAAAGAATGTTTTGTCTTTGGTTAACTAAAAATGTTCTCATTTAGGAACTGAACTTGCTATTGTACAGAAGCCATACACACTGGAAGATTATACACCCCTGGCCTTTTTTTTTTTTTTCCCCCAAATTCTTTACTCAGCCCATATCCATCTGTTTTCTGTGTGCTGTATTTAGAATTGAAACAAAGTTTCTCCTGCTCAGAATACCCCTAAAACAAAGAAAAATTCCTAATGCAATATAATTATGGTAAAAGTATAGGAAGAGAGGAATTGGAATAAAAAATAGAAACCCATCTTTTCAAGTTATGTTCAAGAAGGCAAACAGAAATGGGGCAGTGGCTATAAAGGGATGTAAGATCAAGAGAGTTTTTAAGAAATTACAAGACGACTTGAATGATCCAATCAAGAAAGAAAATTTGATGTAGAAAAAATAGAGATTTTTTTGAGCAGTATCTTTAATTATGCAATATTGCTTGGGCTCTGGAGCCCAAGTGGGGAGGGTGGCCTTAGATTAGGTGTGGAAAGACAAATCATGATTAGTAACAGGAAGAACAAAGAAAATATTGGCATGACATAAAGACAGGTAGATATGGGGGTGACATGTGAAGGTCTTTTATGACTGTCCTAATTTTTCATAAAATAGAAATGAAGGTCATGAGATGAGAATGAGAATAGGGGAAAAAAATAAGTTCTAGAAATCTGGTGAGAAAAGATAAGGTATAGGAGATAATCTCTAAGGTATCCACCAAAGATCTCTGCTTTCTGGTATTCACCTGCTTGTATAATTTCCTTCCCTTCAACGTGAGCAGTACTTACAGACTAACTTGTAACAACTAGAACACAGCAAAAGTGAGGAAGTGTCACTTGCGAATTGAAGTTATAAAAAGACTGATTTTAAACCCTTTCAGCCCTTACTCTGGGAGAAACAAGCTGCCACAGTATGAGCTGTCCTTGGAGGAATCCACATGGCAAAGCACTGATGTTTTTCATCAACAGCCACTAAGGACCTCAAGACTGCTAACAATCTGTGACTCAGTTTAAAAATAGATCCGTCCCCCGTGAAACCTCAGAAGGTTGCAACCCTGTCCAACATCTTGTTTGCAGCTTTATGAGACACTTGTAGCCAGAGATATTCATGTGAAAGGCACCCCGATTTCTGATCACCAGAGCTTGTGTTACCATTCAGGTTTGTTGCTTTAAGCAGTTGAGAATGAGATTATTTAGGGGTTGCATTGGTAACAGAAAGGCCTATATTATGACAATGGAGGTTAGCGGCTGCGGTATGATAAAGCACAAGATCATTTAAGGAAAGGATACTTAGGGATTGGGAGACCAGGACAGAAGAGGGGAATGTTAAAATCAGTAAGACAACAGAAACAGAGTTATATATAGAAAGAAAGAGTCAAGAATTATAATCTTCAAGAAGCTAGAGAGTGCCTCAGTGTCAGTAGATCGTTCCAACCATAATGGTTGGGGGTGATCTGATCTCATGCTATAAAAATTAAAACCGCATTTTCAAGAATCTGTATGATATTCACTAACCCAAAACTGCTGAAGAATTTTACTGAATATATTAACAATTGTTAAATAAATCTTATCACTAGTTTGTTTACAAAAATATTGAATTTCTAACCTGCCCCATTTCTTCCAGGAAACCCTCCCTTAATGCTCAAGTTGGAGATAATTACTGTCAGTTAGCACCTTATACTTTCCCCCATTAAAAGACTGATCACACTATTAGACAGTTGTTGTATTATTTGTGCCCTTTCAATTGACCCTAAATATTCACACTGCCAAGGCCGTGAGCGTTACATTCCAGATGTATTCCCAGTACTACTCAGTGCTTCCTTATAACATATTAGTTGTTTCATTAATGTTGAATAAGGAAAAAAAGATTTTGGGGGCTGCTTGCCTGGCTTAGTCCATTGAGCATCTGACTTGATTTTGGCTCAAGTAAAGATCTCAGGGTAATGGGATGGAACCCTGCGGGGTTCCACGTTCAGCACTCTGCTTGTCCCTCTCCCTCTGCTCTTTCCCTAGTTTACATGCACTCTTTCTCTCTCTTAAGTAAGTAAGTAAGTAAGTAAATAAATACATAAATAAAATCTTTAAAAAAAATAAGAAAAGTTTTGCTGTTGTCGTTTGGTGAGTTTTACTTTGTTTTTTTGTGAACCATCTTCAAGGCATACATTATTGAGAACTGTATCAGGCACCTATAGTTTATTTAATTCTCACAATCCCCTTTTGAGGTCAGTATCACTACAGTTCCCATTATTCCAGACTGGGAAACAAAGAGGTAGAAATTCTTCTCTAGCATCACGCAATAAGGAACAGGCAGAGCCATGGTTCAAATCCAGGAAACCAACTACTTGCTAAGGTAAAAACACTTGACAGTGATAAAGACTTCTATGACATGGTCCAACACACACCATTTTGAACCTATTAGAAAACAAAGCTATTATTAATAGTAAGAGAATGGAAAAGAGATCGTAGAAACACTTCATTGATTTCAAAGTGCTTCCACTACCAGTGATGAGGATTTATATAATTCAGACAACCTCTGTGATGCATGAAGAGGTGAAATAGTGAATAAAAATATCAGCATTTCTAGTATCATCAGTCACAAAGTGAGTCAGTAGGCTTGAAGCAATCTCTGACAATATTTCTAAAATTGATCATTTAAACAAGGTAGGGCACATAAATGAGCTGAACATGCCTAATGATATTTGATTTTCCTTGAACAGAATTTTGAGAGAGATGAGGTTAAGATGAAATAAAAACTGGTTTCATTCACAATTAAAGGCTATAAACCTAAAATATTATTTATGTAAGATATTTTAGCAAAACGAATTAAGATTTTTTAATACTATTTTACGATTTAACATTTTATTCATCTTTGAAATTGCCAGATAGGTCTTTAAAGTAAATCTGCAACTCATCATGAAGATGTAATATAAGTTCAAGTTCTTTTTATATCCCATAAATAGCACATTTTTTTCTTTTTCTCTCATCCTCACATTACCATCCAAGATTTCATGGACACTCGAGTTATTCAATGATAGGAAAATCAAATGATTCAGATTATTCGAAGTTCTCTCCCTGTTGTTCTGTGACTCCAAAATGAATAGGAGACAAAGTTATTAGTGACTGTGGTATCATTACGATGTCTGATAAAATTGCCCTATAGCCTACTACTCTATAAGACCTATATTTAGAAGGCAATTATTTAAGGTTGCTTGAAAAGACTTAAGATTGCTGTAGACATATGAACGTATAGAGGAAGAAGGTGGAAAGTATAAACTAATCATCAGGATTCTGAGTGCTTTGTATGGAAAATATCTAGTTATGCCATTATTAAGCTGTTTTACTATAGCACTAAAATGAGAAATTTATGCATTATATTTCTGCATAAAGAATCAAGGTAGTGACAGTAAATTACAGAGGTAAAATAGTATGCTTATGGAATATTATTAGAATTCTAGATTACTTGGGTAAAGTGCGGTGCCTTACTCAAAGGACACATGGGTAATAGAACAAACATTAAGTAGTGATGAAAGAAGAATTTACAATATAGTCCTAAGATAAGAAAAGGTTCTATTATGTCTGAGAGTTGAGAAGTATTTTTTTAAAAAATGGCAATATTTCAAAAAAAAAAAAATGGCAATATTTCGATTTGGGTTCATACTACTTAAGCCTAGACAGAGAAAACATTTTCAATTTTGAACATGTGACTCAAAGGTTGTGTTTTTTCCATTATGTCCCTTGAAAGACCTTGATGTATCTTTCAGCACCTTTGGTATAACAAATGAACATTTCCCTTTGTCATTTTATCATTAGAGCAAAGGATAAATATGATATGAATGACAGAAACAAGATTTCTTGTGTAAGTGCCTGCACATATTTATATGTGTATGTATTGCATATATATGGATATGTGTGTATATACACACATACTTGTTACAAAAGCTTTATTAATATAATCATATGGTTGTAAATAAATATGTATTTTATTTAGAAGTAGAAGGCATTAGTAGTAAAAAAAAAAAAAACAAAAACTTGAAGGATAGATATAGGGAGTAAAGAATAGGTTTGAAGATATGTTACCTACATAAGATGTTAAGATTTACAACTCTATCTGGTCTGAAAGTTAGAGTATTGCAGTATTATAGCTATAATGAAATTTTGGAATCATCTCTTCTAGCAGTTCATAACTAAAAACAGATCTTAGTGAAATTTTTTCCTGTGTACAACAGACCTGGCCCTTCTCTAAACTACCAAAGCAGGATTCCAGGGCAGGACTCAGAAAGGGCTGAGACGTGCATTTTTGATTAAGACTCTTTGATGGAATAAAATTTCCTCATTTTACTTCTTTTATATAAGAAAGCACATTTTAATTCCTAAATTTTACAAAAAATATTTAGTAATAAAAGAAAATATATTTTCTTCCTTGTCTGAAAGAATATTGTATTTAAATGTTATTATCTCATCAAATCAAAATAATTCTACATCGTATTTCCCTACTCATTTGAAAAAAACTCATAACTCAAAAAATGTCATGGTAATATATAATGTCTTCATTGTTATACAAAGTCTCTAAAGGAATGTAAGTGAGATAGAGGAAAGGAAGTCTTGATATAATCAGTTTTTCTTCTTATAGTAAGATATGAAAGCAGGTTCTTCTTTGGCTTAGTATTTATTTTTTATCACAACTGCAGGCTGGATGCAGGCTTTATTCTACAACTTTTCCAATTTTTTAAAACATTGTGAACTTGTATTTTCCTCCAAAATTAAATTTTGGTGTCCTTGGCAAGATAGAACTTAATTATTCTGCTGCTCCTTTTTGTGTGTGTTTTACTGCTGTCACTTCAATGCACAGTGGTTAAGGCTAACAGCACTGGAGTCAGGCAAATGAACCATCATCTGCCAATTCATCAACTCATGTGATCACCTTGCCCTTTGGCTATGTTCCTCTGGATGGGAAAGTAGCCATATTCTCACTACTCATTCCTCCACAAACATATTGAACAGCTATCCTATCAGGGACTACATTATAATCATACACCCAAATTTCATTCTTTGTTTCCAGAATAAATCATCAGCAAGAGATGCACTGTGAATGACACCTATTCTGTCCTGTAAGGCTTTTAAAAGCCATGTAGTCCCATTTTGCACCCAGCACTGTGTACTTAACAACTGTCTTCTAGCCCACCACCTGACCCCTACCTCTGATGCAGACTCAGGAAGGTAAGATGAAAGTGAAGAGTTGTAGTATCCTTTTATCTTGGGTGAATCCAAATTGGCCTTTAAAGAATGTTCATGAAATGTATTATTTTTATCACATCGTTTTTTCTATTTTTTTAACAATGGAAAAATAATGAAAGGTTTTGAGAAAAGGTTACCAAGGATGATCATGTCTGTTTTTTATGTTGATGGGCTACAAATACATTCCAAACTAAACCATAGTCTTCATGCCTAATGACTACATTCTATAAAGAAGAGAAGGAGATAAAAAGCATATTTTGGCAACCTAATTTTTGTAGCAATATAAGTTGAGCCCCTACTAAGTATATAGTTGAACTCCTTTAATACCAATCCCAATAGTAATTTTTCATGAGAATAACAGCAGAGTCACAAGCTCTTTCTTTGCATAAGCAAGGAACAAAATCACATTCTGAACACTACCAATTTCATGCATCTTAGATGTGATATCTAACTAGGAGATGTGATAATGACATAAATATATGTTCTCTTATTAACTAGAGCTCATTCTGCTTTCTCTCTGAACAAAAGGTTTATTATTTTATTTATTGATGACTGTATATACAATCTTCTTGAAAATACTGTAACTTGTAACTGTGTTTATATAAAGAGTCAAAGTTTGAAGGAGCGTAGGTCCAAAACAGGAAAGCAGTATTTTGTACTTGCTCTAGAAGACAAGTTAATGGGTTTACCAAAATTGGTTGTGCTTTCTATGATGCAAAGTTTTAGTGGCTCATAAGACTTTTTTCTTTTAACAATATTTTATAACATGTTCTCAGGACTTGGGATAAGTAGACCACAAGCTAACAAAATATAGTATCTGAGAATGTACTATTTTCTTAACCACTTGATATTTACCTTTTGATTTTGCAAAAATAACATACCAGAAATTTTACACTGTACTTGATTTCCCCTAACAAAAAGACTCTTCGTTAATTTCATTATAAGTGTTATTCTAAGTTTTAGTATTTATAGTACCATTGTCATCTGTTTTTTTGTGGTTCAATGATTCCTTTTGAGCAATTCTGACATTTTTGTGTATAACCATACAACAAAACAATAAGCTACAGTAACTACAGTAATGAAAAGCTATGGTCCTGGCATACAGGTAAGTATGTAGACCAACGGGACAGAAAAGAGAGCCGAGAAATCAACCCACACATATACTGTCAACCGGTCTTTGACAGTATATGTGCAAAAAACACTCCATGAGGAAAGGACAGTCTTTTCAACAAGTAGTACTGGTAAAAGTAGATATCCACATGCAAAAGAATGGAGCTGGATCCTTATCTGGATCCAATAATCAACTCAAAATAAAGTTAATAAGGTTGATAAAGTTGATAAAGCAAACATTGAATAGTCTCATTAAAAACCGGCAAAGGACTTGAGTAGACATTTCTCCAAGAAAGACATACAATTGGCCAACTGAAAAGATGCTCCACATCACTAGTAATCAAGGAAGTGCAAATCAAAATCACAAGGAGATATTACCTCATATCTGTTAAAATGGCTATAAAAAAAAAAAGATTAAAGTGTTGGTCAGGATGTGGAGAAATTGGAATACTTGTAGAATTGCTGAAGGAGATGTAAATTCGTGCAGCCACAATGTAAGAGTAAGGTAATTCCTCAAAAAATTAAAAATGGAATTACCATATGCTCAAACAATTCCACTTCAACATATATAAAAAAACTGAAAGGATAATCTCAAGGAGATTATGCACTACCATGTTCATTGCACTGTTATTTGCAATAGCTAAGATATGGAAACTGTTTATCAATGGATGGATAAATAAAATCTAGTGTATATATACACAGATACACACACACACACTCACTGTATTATTCAGCCTTCAAAAAGAAGGAAATTCTGCCATATCCAACAACATAGATGAACCTTGAGGACATGATGCTAAATGAAGTAAGACACTGAGAGACAAATAATATATGATTCCACACACATGAGGTAACTTAAATAGTCAAATTTATAGAATCAAACTTGGAATGGTGGTTTCCAGAGATGGTAGAGGGGTCGGGGGTAGGGGAAAACAGGGAGCTGCTGTTTTAAGCATGTAAAGTTTCAGTTACATGAAATGAGTAAATCCTAGTGATCTGCTATAGAATATTGTGACTATATTTAACAGTAGTATACTGTGTACTTAAAAACATGTTAAGAGGGGGTACCTGGGTGGCTCAGTTGGTTAAGCATTTGACTTCAAGTCATGATCCCAGAGTCCCAGGATCAAGGCCCGAGTCTGGCTCCCCACTCAATGGGGAGTCTACTTGTGCCTCTGCCTTTCCCCCTGCTCATGTGCACACACACAGTTTCTCTCCCTCAAATAAATAAATATTTTTTTAAAATGTGTGAAGAGGTTATATCATGTTAAATATAAATGATATTATAAATCTTGCTACAATAAAAAAATGTAGAACAAGTTGTATGTATTACATAAAGCCTGAAGCCTATAAAGTGGAAAAAACCCCAATATACCACCTGTTTAAGAAAATCTGTGTATTCTAGAATATCAAGTCATCTGCTGAAAATTATATGAAAGATTTATAAGAGATTTCACTGAGCCTAAAGTCACATTTTAGTTAGGGGACAATATAAGAAAGATGAAAGGACCATCTTTAAAAAAGAAAATGTAACCAACAATAATATTAAGACACAAATGATATAAAATTATATTATCCAACTACAACCTCATAATGTATTATCTCATATGGAAGATTAATGCATAGTCTCTCTTTAGGAGTAATATAAAATGTCCAATTTCTGTGAAAATCAATCTAATTTGAAATGCATGTTTAAAATGTTTAATTATTTTTTCTTCTGGAACCAGTATATTGACACAAGATTTCCCAAGTATTTCTAAGGACAAAAATTGTCCAGAATACTTTAAGAAATACAAATCTAACATATGCTTATAATTGTTTTAGCGAGTTATCTTGCTGAAATTGATTCTTTGGATGGTCATGTTAACTGGGAAATGAGAAATTTTATCTTTGTTTACTTTACAGATTTTTTAAAAATACATGCCTTGAATTCCATATCAGCACAAATCATTTATTGTGATGTTTTATGAACATTTACTCTGTGCAGCAATCATCTTTCGACAACATAAAGTATTTGTTTGGAACACCTAGGTTACCATATATACATTATATATACATGAAATCTTAATATATATAATATATATATAATTATATATATATTATATATATAAATATATATTTATAAATATATATTTATATTTAATATATATATAAATTTATAAATAAATATAAATATATATTTATATATATTAAGATTTCATGTATTTGAGCGAGAGAGAAAACAAAAGCAGGGTGAGGGTAGAAGGAGAAGCAGGATCTCCATTGAGCAGGGAGCCAGACATGGGGCCTGATCCCAAGACCCTGGGATCATGACCTGAGCCCAAAGGCAGACACTTAACTGACTGAGCCACCCAGGTGCCCGTAGTATTTCATATTCTAAATGTAAAATAGTAAACTAAAATCAAAGTTCCTCTAAAGCCATCACCCAAGAAATATTTTAGTATTTGAACAAACATACCATTTCATGTTAAGTTTTTTGATGATTTTTTTTTAATTTAAATTTTGTTAGTTAACGTATAGTACAATATTGGTTTCTGGAGTAGAATTCAGTGATTCATTGCTAACATACAACACCCAGTGCTCATCTCAAGCGCTCTCTTTCATATGCCCTCTCTTTCATTTAGTCCATCCCCCACCGTCTTTCTTCCTTCAACCCTCAGTTTGTTCTCTTATCACTTTTGGCCTGTTTCCCTCTCTCTTTTTGGTTATGTACTATCGATCATTCAGTAGTATTTCAAAACCTCACAAGATACCTCGAAAAACACATATGAAGACACTTTGTCGTTTTTCAATTCTAAAAAAAATAGTTTTCTCCTTGGTCCATGTATATTTGCTTTGTTTCTCAATGGTGAGGAATCTGAGCATTCATCCTGAGGAGCATGTTCCTTTTTCCCAAAATCCTTTCCTAAGGAGCTGGCTGAACAAACAAGTAGAAAACAAAAGACAGCAGCGGGCGTGGGGGGGGGAGGGGAAGGTATTCAAAATGTGAAAAATTTACACACTTTTTATAGCTCAATACTGCTTTGCATGGAATTAGATGTGAGACACTACCCTTTATTCACAAAGCACTTAGAGCCTCGGGGCTCCACCCAGCCCTATACTCAACTCAGCATCATTACTCCCCATTCTCTCAGGAGATTCTATAGGGAAGGCACGAAGGAAATATAATAGTAGATGAGAAGATATTTTACTCTACTTTTTCCTAAGAGGCTGTGTGTTTGGTTTGTTTTGTTTTTTTAAAGACATTATCTTCACTCAAATTTGGCATTTCAATAGTCAACAGAAAAGCCCTGGAATTCAGCCTCTCTTTATTGCCAGAAAAACGCATGTGTAATCTTTGTGAATCTTTAGTAATGAGATTTACAAAAAACCTGATACCCTGAGTCAGTGCAGGACCCTTCCTAATGGTAACTTGGTACACAAAAAGGCCATCATCAAAATACATTTGCAATCTTTTAATTTCCCAGTGCCTTAACTCATTCTGAAAGTAATCATATTTTAAAATGGCCCAACCATTTGGAAACAAAGCTCAATAAGCGTGGCATTAATTATCTGAGGTAAAAACCAGATATACCTATGATGCACTAAAAACAGCTTTCTTGTGTAGAACATATTCTAGCTCAAAGGACAATTAATTAATTAATTTTAAAGATTTATTTTAGAGAGAGAGTGTGCCTGCGAGTTGGGGGAGGGGCAGAGAGAGAAGGAGAGGAGAGAATCTTCAAGCAGACTCCCCACAGAGCGTGGTCCCTGATGGGTGCTTGATTCAAGGACCCTGAGATCAAGACCTGAACTGAAATCAAGAGTCAGACACTAAGCCAACTGAGCCACCCAAACACCCCACAAAAGATAATTTTTAAACAATTAATACATGATGACAATAGATTACAGTCTCTGAACGATACTAGTAACTCTGTATATTGCCTCCAAAGATAAAATTATTCTGGGTATGTCAACTCTAGTATGTTTACTTTATGTTTATAAAACCAGCATTATTACTATATAATCAGCCTCACCATCTACTTTCTACATTTAAGGACATCTGAGGTTCCACCAAATTAATACACATGCAAGGAAAGGGGAATCAGGTTTCCCAGCAATGTAAGACTTTCACTTCTCAAACAAAATGACTTGGCACACACCTACAAAATTTTGTTTATTTTGCATTAAACCACAAGCTTAATACAGAGTTTACTAAGAAATAATAATATAGTGTGTTCTCATCTAATTCTTACTTTCATGACATTTTTTATCATATAATTTTATTTACAAACAAACAAAAAAGCACCAAAAAGCATTACCAATTTCCACAGCATTAGTCAAATGATGGCAAGTGCTCCTGCTTAGTATTTCCAATCATTAAAGTAATAACTGTAATAACCGATGAAGTAGACAACTGTCAAACCGTCATCGTCACTATTTCCTACGAATCCCTTAAACCACCGAAATAGTTGGGCTGGGTGTTCTGTGGCTTAGGGATTTTAAATAATATTAATTGACCTAGAAATGTGCTTAAATGGTGAATTAGAGTGTCCTCCAGCAAAAGACACACTGTGTAATTGCTATGAGTAAAATAAGTAAGTATAAAGTAAAATGTGACAACCTTAGAAAATAAAACAGTAAGGGAAAATGTGTTCTAATAACAAGTAATTTATTTTTCAACCCAAGTGACTTCATTTAAAAGAGTTTATGCCCGAGAGAATTCAATCCATAAATGGTGATAATAAAACTCTGGGATGTTAGTGAGGCATCTTAAAAGACAGAAGGTAGCAAGACCAAGGTACAGGTCAGGAGGAATTAATGACTGGGTATTGGTTCTTAACACAGGCTTGCACCACAGTAGGGCAAAAATTAATTATTTGAAATTCATGTATGTGAGTTTTGGCATCTTCACCTTTCTCAACCCAAACTAAGGAAGATAGATATTACGGGCAGAATTAGTTGAGATGAATCATTCATTAGTCAGCACTGTTTTCCCAGACATCTATGTTGACAGCTGCCTACTTCACCTTTTCTGAGCACTTCTGAAGGGAATCTATCCCGTGTGCCTGTTTGGTATTCAGAACGGAACAGCCTTTGAAGAACTTTATATATTCCCCGAAGGCCGTTCTTCAAACTCAGTCCAAAGAACCTAAACTTTCTGGCAGACATTTCCCTTTATCTCTGCAGTCTACTGTGGACTACTGTAATTACCACAAGCCCACAGGGCAGTAGGAAGACTCATGTTTTGCTTGTTCCTCCTATGTTTATTCACTTATAGTTCAACTTCCTGTCCAACTAAACATTCCTTTTTCATCTGGCTAAAACATTCTCTGTCTCTTTCATCTCCCCTCTCTCGCTGCCCCTCAGTCCGTGGCTAACAGAGTTTTTACCCTTTAATCAGCAACAATTCCATACCTAAAAATTATCCTGCTGATAGCAGAAGGGACAAGACAGTTGCAGAAGCACATAGGAATAAGGAGCCTTGTACTTTTTCTACCAGTTGAAAGAGCAACAGGAGCCCAACTTCCTACCAACGAGCACCACAATTTCTTTACTTAGAGCAGAAATCAAATTAAGCACATTTGTTTGTTCAGGGTTTGTAGATATATGGGCTCTCCCAGAGTAGCAAGGTGAAGCACTCACAAGGTTTGATGAGCCACAGTATTCAACCATCTTGCAGGGGGTGCTTTTTACTCCCAAGTAGCAACAAATGCTGCAATTTATTTTGTATATGAAGTAACATTACTTTTAGATAGTCCTGTTCCACACTGAGGGAATTAATCTGCCCTGAGACTTGGTGTGCACTGTAGCCATAAAAACAAGGACGAAGCCGGCAACCACAAGCGACTGAAACAGAAATGAGTGTCCTATCTTGTGCAAAGACGGAGAGAGAGGGAAAGACAAGCGTGGCCAGAAAGGCTCATTAGTGAAAACAAACCAGGCAGGATCCCTGGGTACAATAGCATTTGTTTACAATTCAAGTCTCTCAATGAGAATTTAATTTACTTTCTAATTTTGTCACGTATTTAATTACACTTTTATTCCCCCAAATATCCTCAATGTCTTTTTATAACATAAATTAAACTACAAAGAGAAGACAAAGGACATGCCGAATGTTCAGCAGAAAGGGAAACGTCACAAAGGAGACGCGTCTTACAGGCAGACCTCTCACGGTCCATAAGAGCTGTGGGCTTACACTGTTTGCAACCTTCACACACGTATGGGAAAAATGGGCCTCTTCCAGTCCAAGGAATTCTGGTTGTCTTTCCAAACAGTGATGGTGACCCACTGACCCAACAAGACAATGGAAGTGCAGTAATGTAACTTACACACACATTTGCTCGATATGATCATGTTGGTAACATCGCCTTGACTATAGTCAGAAGAACAAGGGGCCAAGTAAACCTTAAGCCCTCAGGTGTAGAAGTTCAAGTTACCCCTTTTATTCATATTCTTCTGCTTTCAACCATAATTTTTTTTCTGTGACATAAAATTTTACAAATGCCACCCTAGAAGGCGCCACCCCCTCACAAAAGTGTCACTAGTGAGATGACTGAAGATCTAACTTGTACTACATTTTCTTTCATTTGAACATGGTTTTATGAATTATAATACCATTCCAATAATCTAAGGTTCCGGGGCGCCTGGGTGGCTCAGTGTGTTAAGCCTCTGCCTTCGGCTCAGGTCATGATCTCAGGGTCCTGGGATTGAGCCCTGCATTGGGCTTTCTGCTCAGCAGGGAGCCTGCTTCCCCCTCTCTCTCTGCCTGCCTCTCTGCCTACTTGTGATCTCTCTCTCTCTGTCAAATCAATAAATAAAATCTTTAAAAAATAAATAAATAAATAAACTAAGGTTCCTTTGCTCAAGACGAGTGTCTAGTCAGCTATGGGGAGAGCAACTCAGGTTTTAACTGTTTTCAAACATACTACTTCAGGTTCTCCTTTGTCTTCACTCTTTAAAAACTTGAAAGAATCTAAGTTATAGTACTCCTTTTCCAGATTCCTCTTACCTAATTCTATCTCACCCCACTACACCCGTTCTCTCCTCGTCGGCACCCCTCCCGACCACGGTCTGTCTCTTTCTCACTATCAGTCTTTCTCTAAGGTCTGCCTGTCGCCCCTCACATCCTGGCTGACCTGCAGAGTAGTTGGCCTGCGCCTTCCTCAATTTAGTAACCTAGTTCTTTGATAAGTTTTTTTCCTCCCTGAGTAACAGATTGCCTTCTGACTGGTATTTTTCAATTAAAATTTGTCCAAATAGTCCACAACCACAATCCTGTGTAATTACAATCGCTGTCCTGATCAAACTAAAATACACTTAAAATGAAGCTAAGAATCAGTGCTGCAATGGAAGAGAGTGGCTTAGGACACAGAGATTGAGGAACAGACGGTTTGTTGGGTGCCTGTCTCCTGGTTCCCCCAACACGTGACTAATGCCACATGGTCTCAGTCTCCATCTCAGGAAAGGGCTGAGGAGTTCTGCATTACAAACTGCAGCTGCTCCCTCTTCTCTACCCCGAGGAAGCATCACAGAGCAGCTGAGATTCCTGTCAATCTACAATTCACCCTTAACATTAACGAAATGCTCCATTAACGAAAAAAGAAAACGGCATTATGATTATGAACAATTAATTGCCTTTTGTAGAAAATGGGCTTCTAAATGCTCAATAGAATAATAGGGAGACCAGAAATTATAGTGGTTAGGAGCACAGGCTTAAATGTAAGGAGACCTTGGACTCGACTCCAACTCTAGTATTTACTCAACAGGTAACGTTGAGCAAATCACTTCATCTTCTGAGTCTCAGTTTGGCCATCTGTAAAATGGACCTAATAATGCACCTATCTCGCAGGACTATTGTTAAGGTAAGTGAAATAACAGAGTAAACCAAGCGGTACCTCATCTGACATCATCTTTCGATTTTAAAAAAATTTTTTCACACCATCTTTTTAATGCTCGTTTTTTTAATAAATGTTTTTGAAAAAAAAAAGTCTCAAAAATACACTGAAATAATTTTTCCTTCACTCTCAACTAATTATTACATTGTTATCTAATGCACCTGAATTCACATTCGCTGGTTTCCTGTTAATTTCTGGAACTACAAAACAAAGTTTAAGCAGCTTCTCTACTCATCCGGGCAACACAGCCACGGGATCACTGACACATGGAGCTCCTCAACAGACACAGTCTATCATTAACTAGGACTCTCCTAGCTCTGGGGTAGTAAGGGAAGCATGTTTCAATCAAGTAAACTCTTCTGCAGATTCCAAAAGCAAAAACAAGTCTATCTTAATTGGTACACCTGGATCTTTAGAATTGTAATGTGGCTGATCAAAATAAGGTCACAAGACACACTTTTCAGTCTATAACTCAAATACCAATTGTCCAAATTTATCATTTTCTTTTCACCACATTTTCTCTTTTCTATGACTTGAAGCATCTGAACTGCTGTTAATAAACCCTGACTTAGTATGTACGTAGAAAAGCAAGGGCCCCCACTATCATGCTTCCACAGACCGTGCCTAATCACCTAATCATCATTCGCTAAATGTGTGATACGGATGTTGATTCTTTCTAAGGTGGGGGCTGATGAAAGGCCTTTCATTCACTCATTTATTTATTCAACCAACTGATACTCATCCTTTTGTCTTCCTGGAACTAAAACTATGAAAGACTAAACCAGAATCATTCTCTAAATGTTCTTAGTTCTATAAATATTCTCTTGCTGAGAGATTTGTTGATACTGATAGAATGACCATTTCTGGAGAAAATGTGAGTGTGTGAACTACAAAACTTAAGCTTTTTTTTTTTTTTTTTTTGCTAAATCACCAGATGTGTCTTTTGCCAGCACTCAGAATGTATTAGAGATATCCTCCTCAAATAGCATCTTTATTTACATGAGCATTACTAGAAGGCATTGTACGTGATCCAAAAATGTTGGCAATCTAATTCTCAAAAACTCAACGAAAATATCACTACCAAGAAGGTCAACAGTTTCATGGGATAACTCTGAATGCAAAGAAAGTAACAAGTACAGTCTGATAAGCATCAAACAAAATTGGAACTCATTCCTGTACTTTAATGCCAATCAGTTTCCATAATAATATTTTAACTTTTGATCTTGGTACCTTCTTCTTGATCTACAGCTAACTCATATAGTTTGAGTGGTTCTCAACAATTCTGTATATTATATTGTTCCTAGTGTGCACCGCATTAAGTTTGGCTTCTTACTACGTTTTGTATTGGTGCTAGAGATTGTTCTTAACTTGATTTTTATAAAATTACCAGGCTTACCTTATGTACTGAATGAAAAGAGCATTCTAAAAGTCTCTCCCAACTTTTTATGATTGCAACAATTATGTGCTTTAGAAGGGCAAAGTATATCTAATCCACTGTTTGGAAGATGAAATAAAGGACATTTAACATGTTCAGAGGTAAAGCATTTATACGGATGATAAAATAGTTATAAATAGTTAAAACGATTACATTAAGAAAATATCAAACATCAGCCTGCCTATCCCTGATACACAGGGTTTTTCATTTAATACTTTTCAGATGACTTGAGTATTATTTGCAGAAGAGTTCAATAAATATTGCAAGTAAAAATTTTATTGTTAAATGTGTTACAATAATATAATGTAATAATGTAATGGCAACTAAATTTTCTTTGTCTGCAGTTGACCAAGGAAAGGCACCAGAGAAGAGCAAAAAAGTGTTCTTAGAAAATGACAGGGTAGAACAGTGAAGCTCCCAACTCCTCATCTTTCTGAGTTACAGGAAAAGCTTTATTCTTTCTTTGTCTCATCTATGCCATGAATGAGCCAACCAACTAAATCTAATGTAATTTTAGGAGCTTCTTGTCATAAAGTAGGAGTCTATTATAGCCTAGATTTTTTACCTTATGTAGAGAGGTTTAATACATAAGAACATTCTTCTTGCTGAGTTTCGGTAACCTATGCAGAAGTCTTTTGATTTATACTTGGAGCCAATATAAGCTCAGTATCTCAACACTAGCTAATATTTATGTTAGTAGTAGAGTACCTTCTTTCACTGAATCCCAAAGAAAAAGCCAATTAAAGCTAAGACCCCCATACTCTAATGCAACCATGTTTGAAAGACAGGACTCCCAACAGTAATACTGTGATAGATAAAAATAAGTTAGAGGGAAAGCAGAAGTAAGCACAAAGACATCAGAGCCTTTGGCTTGGAAAACTAGACTCATAGCCATCCCTCCAGAATGATGAGAATGATGACTCCTATTTCCATAGCACTCTTGACATGTGCAGAACAGCTATCAATGTCTTAGAAAAATCGCCAGGATTAGGTTTCCCATAATACACTCACATCCTGAGAGGGAGCAAACATCTGCACAGAAATCTTTCACAATGAGGATAGAATATGGAATGAAAGATTAAGTCACGGAGAACTCAGTTGTAACATCTACATTTTTTTTTTCCTTAGGAACATCTAATTTTCCATTATGATTTTTTTAATAATCATCCATTGTATAACCTGTACAACATTTAGGGATATAAAATCACATGGAACCAATAACAAAAATATATGTATAACATACATGTATATGTGCTGCTTACCCTGATTACCTAAGATGTTTTTTTCTATTAAAAATGTTATGTGTGTGTGGGGGGGGTGCCTGGCTGGCTCAGTTGGTAGAGCATTTGACTTTTGCTCTTGGAGTTGTGAGTTCAAGCCCCACATTGGGTGTGGAAATAACTGAAGAATAAGATCTTTAAAGTAAATAAATAAAAATGTTCGGTGCATAGCCTTGCTCCTGTTTTATCTCAGAAACAGACCAGTGATTCACATACTCACAATACCTTGCACTCATGACTTGCAGAAATGAATTTTATACGTTTGGTTTTTGAAAAGTGCTAATACTGATCAAGTCACATTAAAAAATATCGGTTTAATTTATAATCTATTAAAAAAATCCTGAATTTCCTTCTACTGCAGTACATTTAACAAAATATTACTGACTAATCACAGAGCCAGGGGCATATTTCAGAGGCTGCCTTGCTCCACTTGCAGCCTGGACCTACAGGACACCATCATCTGGCCCTGGGCTGCCAGACACCTTGATTTCAAACCTTTCTTAGGTGACTGAGACTTCGAATGTTCAATCACCACTTCCCTCAAAAAGGCCTTCCTTTGTCTCACTAAATCTCTGTGGGTCGTTCATTTTCCCTTCTCTGTGGGAACATGGAAGTTAAAAACAAAAACACAAAGAAAATAACACTACCTGAATTGAAGCATAGAAGCTCTTAACTAAAGAAATTAAGGTAAATCAATTCAAAGCAGAAGACAAAATGCTGACTACAGAGTTCAACATTCTATCTGGTTGCATATAAATGCAATGACCTGTTTTTGAGTGTTGTATTTCAACGACAGTACATCCCTCAGTAAGGCTGTGAATGCTTTATGTCAGTGTCTTACTCTCACTTTCAGAATCATAAATATTCTCCTGCTAATCACATCACATTTCTTATTTCTCCCTCATCTCTCTTCATTCCTTAATTCTGTCTTAACATATCTATTATCATTCCCTTGATTTCCTTAGTAGCTTCCTCTCCAATTCTTATTCTGTGTCTTGCTGTATACAGCTTAAGAAATTACCACTAATGGCTACTGTAACTTAAGGACGCACATACAGTTTTAGGGCCTATCATTTAGATTTTCTTTGCTTCCTCTTACTTATATTCTAAAATCTGTTGTAATAACACTGACCTCCAGACCTTCCCATTCCAGACTATGAAACTCACGACTGTTCAGAAGACACAAATATTATTTTGGCTGACAAAACATTTGGCATTTATAGCTTTGCATTCTGTCTGATAATGTCCCTGTATCCCAAAAAGGCTTTTTTTTTTTTTTCTTTTTAACACCAAGAAGCCAACTTTTTATTCTTTGACATTTTCCAAGGTATTATTACTTCAGGAAGGTGTTTTGTCCAAAACAAACAAAATGAGAGAAATAGACAATTATATCCAAGACTATTAGGGGCCATTATAATAAAAACAATTTTGTAAAGCACAGATTGTCTGGCCCAGGATTCAAATGAAGTCTGCTCTAGTGGCTATGGCTGTTTGAGGGCATGTCGACACCACTGTAATTGAGAGAACAAAGGGGAGCAATAATACTGAACAGTGGACGTGAGCAACCTCAACGGATTATAACTTTACTGTGAGCAATTGAAGGTAAGCTGTTTGGGGGTTTAAGGTTTATAGCTGGAGACCCAGCCCTCTTGGCTTCACCATATATAAACTAAAATTCCTTTTTGGTGTCCAGGTGGGAGAAAGCTCTCTCTGCCTTACTTCTAAGGAGTTTTCCACTACTATATTCCCAACACTGAGAAAATTACCTGTAACATTCACTGACTTGGTGATTCTTATTCTAACAGCTTGAGAAGTGTTGTAGCACGAGATGGCCATCATTATCTGTGCTCATTTCAGAAAAAAAAAAAAAAAATTAAAAGGCAGCATTTGTTTGAGACATCACATGACAGCACTAAGCTCCCCTGTCCTGCTATAAATTAAAAATAGGAAAAATTCTTTTAACAATGAGTTATCCAAAAATAAAATTCGGCATTATGTATGGCACCAGACAAGTCTTATTTAAAGGTGACAGGAGCAGTTCCATAACGTACTTTTTCTTACAGAAGATACTTCAGGGTGTTTGATATCTATTCAGGAGATTGTGTGTCATCTAATTTGTCAGGAGTCAAACTGACTCTCCCAGGGGCAATCAAATTGTGTAAGTCAAACTCTATTGTAGGGAACATTTTCTTCTTAGGGTATAAATAAAGCAATCAGGTTAACAACTCCCATTCTAAGGACAAAGATAAAGAAGAGGAAAAAAGGAATGACAGAGACTACTACCAAAATGGCTAAGATTAAATTACCAAAACTTATTTGTAAGCATTGCTATGGCCCAAGGTAATTAACGCAAGATGATAAATCAACATGAAATTTGCTTTAATTAGAAATTTACTTCTAGTAAATAAATAACGTGATTATATACTTAAGTTTGAATTGAAACATATCTCACTACTCACATAAAATAAAGTTTCTGTTCTGTGCCTCAAAATGATTTCCATATTCCTTATGTCATCCATATTTTTCAGAGAATCCTACTTTAGTATCAACGCATTACCTTATTGCTAAGATTTATTTTAACCATACTCATGGCAGAGACAAATTATTTAGCTGCAGTATTCCAAGCAAACCTCTTTGTTTTATTTTTTGACAGAGAATGCTTCTTAGCTTCTGGGTGTTTTCCTTCCAGTTAAGGATGTCTAAGCCTAATAAATTTTAAATGTAATCTTACATCTCTTTAATATCTAGTACCAAAAGATGAGAAAATGTTTTTCTAAATAGAATATTTGGACAGTTTCAAGAATGGAAACCCTTGAACCAGCTAGTCATTTTAGATCCTCCTAGCGAATATTTTTAGTAAAATAAGCAATTCAAATATGCATTATTCCACCAGGTCATTTGGTCAGAATATAGCTTCAGGCCAGTTGTCAATGATGAATTAGAGACACAAAATACCTAAGAATCTTGCTAAGGTAAAAGAGCAGAAAAATTAGTAAAAGATCTCTACAAAAAGACAAACATACATACAACCTGTGAGAATACAACATATCGTTACATAAGAAAATTTAAACTCTTCTTTGAAATTGTAGCCTTCAGTCATTTTTTCCTTCAGGGACACAAACAGCCTTATTGACAGTGACAGCTTTCCTCCAGAAGCATAGGACACAGCAATCGGGGAACCCGCATGTTGAAGACACGGGCCTTTGAGATGAGAGTCTGAGTGCCTACATCACTGCTTTGCAAAGAGCCACCCTCCCATCAGAAAAATCTGTTTTGTTTTTTACCTGCATGAAAAATAAATCCTCAAATTTGACCCATTACTCATCTGTTCTTTTTTTGGTTCAACAGCAGCCAGGGTGAACTTAAGCTGCCCTGCTTGACAAAAAGCTCTCTTCCCCAAAGCTGAGCATGACAGATTGGCTAAATTTCAAATTAGAAATAATTTGACCTTTAATGTGACTGTAGAGGTTTGTAAACCTTGTCGCCGTTCATACTTTTGAGTTGCTTTTCATCTTCTAGCCAGATGATTTTGATGAAATACCTTAAAAACTAGGTGGTTGGGTTCAGAGCATGGCTATTTTCTTACCTGTATTAGTTGAT
>CM052895.1:64561696-64620630 GCA_028534135.1 Potos flavus | reverse complement strand
CTTTCAATATGAGTCACACCTGTGGCTGTCACTTGAAAGGAAACACATGAAAGCCTGGAGACTTTGTTCCTGGGGAAATCTCAGAGAGAAAGACTGATCAAATCAAGGACATGCCCACAGCGGAGGACAAGATCAAGCCACCGGGTCTGGCTCTTCTAATGCATTTTCATATCTCCAGAGTCTGTTGATCAGAGTTCTGTTTCTAAAACTGTCTGTGCTTCTGGGAATACTATTATTAAATCATTTTTCACTCTTCACTTTTTCTTTTCTTCTATCAGTCTGAATATCTATTCTAAAGCCACAGGACTGCATTTGTCAAAGAGATAAGCAACACTGTTGTTTGAGGGAGAATGTGAGATTTCTTTTAAAAAGAAAGTAAAAAATTTGCAAAATCTACTGTCTTCCTTCACTAAAAGAAATATCAATTCGCAACACTTATGACCTGATCATTAGATCATACATATGCATCTCCGTGGTGGGAAGGGATGAATTTAAACTAATCTTCTTGCCGATCTAGTAAAAAGTTATTTTTTTCTCCTTAGGTACATGAACAAATCAGCATGCACAAGTACACTCTGAAATACTCCATTCTGCATTCTTCCCAACTTTTTGGACAGACATGTTTTCTCTACTACTTAGCAGCAAAGCAAAGTGTGGGTCATATAACAGATCAGTCATTAAAAGTTTGCTTCATTCATTTCAAAGACACATCTGCATTAAAGTTACAGCCACGTAGGAGTAAACCAGCAGTTTAAACTTCACAGTTAACCACTGATGCACTGAGCCTCTAAAATCTCCCTTTCCAATGTACACTTTCTTCATTTCGTTTAAATTTTGGGACCTTTGTCCCCAACCTATGTCCTAGGTTTAGTAAGCCCTATTTTCCTAGGAGTGAGAAATAATATTTCCTAGGACTGAGAAATAATACACCCCATGAAAACATTTTCTGCTCCAAATCACTGTCTGAGAATACTGGAAGAAATACTTCCCCTTGCACAGACTTAAGACTATTTAAAATCTCTGTTCCTGCTTCATAAAGCTGGTCAGATTTACTCGGAAATACACTGAGTTATGCTTTTATTTCTCCTTGACAATGAATAACTTGTTGAGCCCTCTAAAATAACAGGCAACAATTTGTCCATGATTTTAACATTCAAGAAAATGCTTTTCTATTCGTCTCCCCCGAAAGATCTTTCACTTTTTTCTCCCTACTAAGTATCTTTTACTCTAGTCAGGTTTTTATGCCCTCCTTGAAAAAACATTATTTGGGTTGCAGTAGGCTTAACTGAAACACCAAAAAGACATCATTTGGCAAAGGAGACCTGGTTTAATTTCATTCTATTATATCTCACATACCTCATTAGGGTTCTTACTGCCAGTTTGCAATTATCCTCCATAATGGAGAATACTGAATGCATGGAACTGGAAATCCACAAATAAATCCCCAATCTTATTTTATCCAACACATTCAATCTTCTTGCAATCTAACCTTTCACTGGAGAGCCTAATAATTAGCCAAACTGGCTGGGAGCAGTTTCACCTCGTCTCCCTTCTGACAGAAAATGGACTAAAGTAAGTAGTGGCCAGGATGCAAGCCACAGGGTAGAGCTAGAGTTTTATCAAAGTGAACTGAAGTACAGAACTTACCAATTACCTCAATATGCTGGGAATTCTCAGAGCAGGAAAATAAAAAATAATATAGATAGAGAAGGACTAGATGCTGCTCCAATCCTGGCTCAAAGCAGTCAAGAGGACGAGTTTCTTTTTAGACCCAGCTAACCTACTAAGTCAGTTAAGGGCTACAGTTTCAGTTCCTAAGTACAGATGATGAAGTAGGTCTGTGAATAAGGAACGAAACAGAAAGGAAGGAGATGGAGAAAGCTCCCACAGAGCCACAAAAGCAATAGTTAAAAATTAGGCCAGCTAAGACTGCCCCGATTCTATACTAGCTGGAGAAGACAATAAAATAGGAAGGCTATATATAAATTCACCCAAAAATGCCATGAGTCTTTGCCCCCCTTTAGGTAGGGGCATATTAGGAATATTCCATCTGACTTTCCTTCTGGGCCCTTGTTAATTTCAGATAAGACTTCCTTTAGATCTCAGAAGGATTGAGAGGGAGGGAAATCAGAATACTCTAGGACTGGACTCCTGGCACTCCATACTCATCCTTGCACAAGCCATATGTAGATCCCTATGTGGAAGCACATTTATAGGGCCTGAGTTCCAGGACTGTCTTCTCTAGTCAATCTAGGATGGTGTTTAGTCAAGAGTGGTTATCATTACAACCTGTGTCCCAAAATAACAGACGTCCTTATATTTTTTTAAACAATTTTTAAAAATCAATCATATATGCTAAGTGAAAACATGTGTCAGGTAATAAGGGAAGAGAGTTTTTATTTAATTAATTAATTAATTTATTTGACAGAGAGAGAGAGAGATCACAAGTAGGCAGAGAGGCAAGCAGAGAGAGAGGAGGAAGCAGGCTCTCTGCTGAGCAGAGAGCCTGATGCGGGGCTCGATCCCAGGACCCTGAGACCATGACCTGAGCTGAAGGCCAAGGCTTTAACCCACTGAGCCACCCAGGCGCCCAAAGAGCCTCAGTTTTCTAATCTGTAAAATGGGAATAAAATTTTTTTCCCAATCAGATACTGTAAGAAGTAAATGGAAACAACACCTATCATCAACAATCTGACAGGATGGAGATGGCAATGGTTAGGTTAGGCAATGTTTAAAAAAAAATTAACTTGCATATATTAACATGAGTCATAGTATTTTGTTACCCCAGATTCTACTCTTCATTCTCCTCTATATTCTTGCCTTCCCCCTTCCTTCATGTACTTGTTATGTGTCTAATCCATGAAGGCATTTGGGTTTGATCCCTGAAAAATATTCAATACATAGGTTTCCTTTAGTGAACATGAAGGTAAAATTTCCTTGAAAACCAAAGTATTTTTTGCAAAGGATCAGTTTGTTTTCATATACATAGAAAACCTTGAAGCATTCCTCAGAATTTATTAAGTTCTGTGAAAAAGAAAAAAAAATAGACAAGATTGATGAAGTAGCAGCTACCATACTACAGTCCATATATAGACCAAGGGAAATTAAAAACAAGAAATCATCAGCAGAATGAAGACTCCAGGCTGTGGACAGGACTCTGTTAGCCAGCCCCTAAATCCATCATCAAAAAGCATCAGTAGTCACAAAGAAAATCAAGAAAATATAAATAAACAATAATGATAGTCAGGGGCAAAATAAAAACCTCCTGATGTCAAACAACCTAGATATTTAAATTGGAGGTTTAAACAATCTGAAGGTTTTCCTTCTTTGGTTTAAACTAAGTTTGAAAGAGAGAGCTTCACTGTCCTTTATTCTCAAAATATGTGTAGGCATAAAGTATCTAGCTTTATTTTCTCGACAGGTTTTATTGGTGTGTCCAACCAAGTGAAAAACTCCAGCCGTTAGGGAATGCTGCTGTGAATATTTTCTATTTGCACGTTTTGTTTTTGTAGCTAGTGAGAGAATTTTTTTCATTGAGCACCTTGAGATCCATTTAGTCTCCTGGCAACCTTTCTCTACATTTCTCACAAAAGGACAATGAAATTATCGTACTTCTGTGGTTAAAAAAAAAAAAAAAAATCACTATTTCTGATCCTTTTACCTATGCAACTTGAAACAGAATAAATCTCAAAACTAATAGCATCCAGTTTTTACTTTAGATAGAGCCTTAAGTTCAGTTTGTTACAAACTGGAAACGATTTTTCTTTTAAGATGAATAAACATGAAATTAGCTATCACACGTCATTACCAGAGAAGCAAATGAGAGTGTTCATAAATGTGGTACTGCCATCAAATGACAACCTTGGCTTTAAACCAAACAGATTGCTACATCATATTAGGGCAGCCACATTGACTAACCCTCCAGGTGATAACCACAAACAGCAAAGAAGCTCAGAGGCATCCAAAACAGGGGCTTGAATCCAAAGTCAGGCAATTGCACCAACAAGTTATACACTAGAGGATAATTGTCTATGATCGAGGTTTAAACAGAGAAGAAAAAAAAAATTATTTTTTTTTCCTTAAGGAACAAAAAGAAAATGGAGCAGGAAAATCTCACAGCTTGAGAAGAAATTAGGTACATTGTCATATGGTAATATGAATCTTTCTAAAAAAAATATTAAATACTTAACCATATAGCTAGAACCTCTTAAAAAGCATCTCTAATTCTCCCAACAATGTTACAGCATGTAAAATGAGGCTCAGAATCATTAAGTAATATGCCCAAGATCACACAGCTAGTAAGAGGCAGAGCCAGGATTTAAACCCAAGTCTATCTAACACATGTCCAATCCCACTGTTCAGCTTCTCAGTCTAGCATTCCCCTTTTCTCAAACATCCTGTATTTTCTTAGTAGTGGTTTAGTTCTCATCCTTACCTTTGAACCTCAGATCCAAGGGCATTGTCTTGTGGAGTCTCGGGCCAAATGGAATTCTCAAAAGCAACTGTGAGGTAATTTATAGGGAAAGCAAACCACAGCCCCAGTGCCAGAGAAACAACTATGTATGTCTTCCACTTTAATTAAGAAGCCAGTCCATACCCTCCGGTAGTGCTGACCAACTGCAAAGCAACATAACTCTCCACCAGAAACTGCTCAAAGTTACACAGGAATGAGTATTCCAGTGGGAAGAAAATACAACATTTGGAGACACACCAAATGAACAGGGTCAAAATTATTTTTTTGGTTCTTACCAAAAGCATTCTTGTAGTATTTCTGTGACTGGGTATAACATAAAGCTGTTATAGGACAGAGGAGTAATATGCAGGTTGAATTTTATGAAATAAAATGTTTACCCAATCTGGAAGTTGCACTGAGATCCCATTTTCATGGCATGAAAATTAGAATGGGATAATCCACAGGTACATCAACCTTTATGACAGACTAACATATGTAGATACAAAATTACATGAATTTTGAATTAATTCAACAAATTAATGAATAAACAAACATTTTCATTATAGAAGGATATTATGTTTTATGGTGGAGATTAAGTTAAAACTTGAGAAAAATATCTTAGTCTACCAAATAATGCCAACTTCCTTTTTCTCTGAAGAGAATGTGTAAGACTGACCACAAAAAAAATCCAAAAGCCCACTTATATTGCTTTAATTGTTTATAACTCGTATGTACTTATTTTACCCAGTCTGGTTACTGCAGTCATTATATCTTCTCTTTCAATTATATATGAGCAACTTACAGTTGAACATAAAATCTCTCTATCAAGTTACTCTAAGGAAGTAACTTTTGTTTTTCTCTTTTCCTTTCAAGCTTTTACATTTCTTTCATGATTCTGTTTCTCCAATAAAATCAAGGAGCTGAAAAGAGGAAAACAGACACTGTTCTCTTTCTCAGTTGCTGTTCTCCTTCGGTATTTCAGGCTTTCAAAATCAGCTCTAAAACTACTTATGACACAGACCTGTATTGTCACTGTTTTCTAAATCAGGTATTATCATTAAAAAAACAAACAAACAAACAAAAACCAAAAAAAGGCAGTGGAGGAGGAGCAAGATGGCAGAGGAGTAGGAGACCTAAATTTCATCTGGTCCCAGGAATTCAGCTAGATAGTTATCAAAACATTCTTAACACCTACAAACTCAACAGGAGATAGAAGAGAAGAGCAGCAATTCTGTGAACAGAAAAGTGACCACTTTCTGGAAGGTAGGACTTGCAGAGAAATGAATCTGAGGTGATATACAGGAAGATAGACCACGGGGGGGAGGGGCTAGCTCCTGGCAAGTGACAGAGCAATGGAACACAAAATTGGAACTTTTAGAAATCTGCTCCACTGAGGGACGTTGCTCCAGTGCCTAAGTGGGGAGTGGAACCCTCGTGGGGACAGGGTGATCTCAACACCCTCAGGGTCACAGAAAGACTGAGAGTGCCTGAGGGTGGCAGAGCTCCCAGTTATCAGAGCAGGGAAGTCGGCTGCAAAGACAGAGCCGAGGAGTCAGCTCTCAGCTCGGGGTTGCCATAAATTGTGGTCTGTGGCACAGTTGGGCCACTGGTCTTCCAGCAGAGATGTCACAAGTGGCAGATCCGGGGAGATTCTCCTTCCTCCCCTGGGAGGAGCAGCACAGAAGCACACTGCAGGAATCTGCTGGGTTTGGAAACTCCAAACGGGATCGTGTGCCAGAAACAGAAATGCTTAGTCACAGGCCAGGTGAGCACAGAGCGTGGCCCAAGACCAGGGAGACAGGAGTGATTGAATGCTTTTCTCTGAGGGCTCACTGAAGAGGGGGTCCCTGAGTTCTTGACTCCTCCAGGGCCAGAGATTGGGAGGCTGCCATCTTCATTCTAGTCCCCCAAAGCTGTATGGAAAGCTTTCAGGGAACAAAAGCTACTGAGAGCAAACCAGAGCAGATTACTCAGTCTGGCTCCTGGCAAGGGCGATGCAATTCCACCTTGGGCAAAGACATTTGAGAATCATTGCAACAGGCCCCTCCCCCAGAAGATCAGTAAGAACATCCAGCAAAGACCACGTTCACCACACAAGGGGAAAACAGCACATAGAATTCATAGCCTTTTTCCCATGATTCTTTAGTTTTTCAAAGTTAAATTTTGTAAAATTTTCTTTTTCTTTTTCTATTTTTTTTTTGAATTTTTCCTCTTTCCTATTTTAATCACATATCAATACCATTTTAAAATCTTTTTTAATTTTCACTTTCATCCTATCCCTTCATTGTATTTAACCTTATTTTTTGTATATATATAAGTTTTTCTTTCTCTAAAATTTTGGGATACAGTTTCTTCTAACAGACCAAAATATACCCTAAATCTAGAGTATGGCTTTGTTCTCGTCTCCAGCCTGATCACATTCTCTCCCTTTTTAAATTTTTTTTTCTTTTTTCAACCAACTTATCAATTCCTTTTTAAAAATCTTTCTTAATTTTCATCTTTAAAGTCATATTCCATCCCTTCATTGTATTTACCCTTATTTTTGTATATACCTAAGTTTTTCTTTCTTTAAAATTTTGGGAGGCAGTTTCCTCTAACAGACCAAAATACACCCAAAATCTAATGTGTGGCTCTGTTTTATTTGCCAACTTGATGATATTCTTTTTCCTTTCCTTTTTTTTTTTTCTTTTTTCCTTTCTTTTCCCCCTCGTTATGGGTCTCCTCTGATTTGTTTAATGCATATTTTTCTTGGGTTATTGTTATTCTTTTAGCATTTTGTTCTTTCATTACTATTCTTCTTTGGACAAAATGACAAAACAGAAAAACTCACCTCAAAAAAAAAGAACAAGAGGCAGTACTGACTGCCAGGGACCTAATCAATACGGACATTAGTAAGATGTTGGACCTAGAGTTCAGAATGACGATTATAAAGATATTAGCTGGGCTTGAAAAAAGCACAGAAGATACTAGAGAATCCCTTTCTGGAGAAGCACAAGAACTAAAATCTAACCAAGTCGAAATCAAAAAGGCTATTAATGAGGTGAAATAAAAAAAAAAAAAAAAAATGGAGGCTCTTACTGCTAGGATAAATGAGGCAAAAGAGAGAATTAATGATTTAGAAGACCAAATGATGGAGAATAAAAAAAGCTGATAAAGAGAGATAAACAACTACTGGATGACAGGGGAGAATTCCAGAGATATGTGATACCATAAGACAAAACAGTATTAGAGTAATCGGAATCCCAGAAGAAGAAGAAAGAGAGGGGCAGAAGGTATATTAGAGCCAATAATAGCAGAGTATTTTCCTAATTTGGGGAAACAGGCATCAAAATCCAGGAGGCACAGAGAACCCCCCTCATCCTGTCATCTAATAGTAAAACTTACAAGTCTCAGAGACAAAGAGAAAATCCTGGAAGCAGCTTGGAACAAGAGGTCTGTAACCTTCAAAGGTAGAAATATTAGATTGGCAGCAAACCTATCCACAGAGACCTGGCAGGCCAGAGAGGACTGGCATAATATATTCAGGGTACCAAATGAGAAAAATATGCCCCCAAGAATACTATATCCAGCTAGGCTGTCATTGAAAATAGGAGATATAAAGCTTCCAGGACAAACAGAAACTAAAAGAACTTGTGATCACCAAAACAGATCTACAAGAAATATTGAAAGGGGTCCTTTTTTGCTTAGCCAAATAGAGAGCCTAAAGTAACATAGACCAGAAAGGAACAGAGACAATACACAGTAATAGTCACCTGACAGGCAATACATGGCACTAAATTCCTATCTTTCAATAGTTACCCTGAGTGTAAATGGGCTAAATGCCCTAATCAAAAGACACAGGGTATCAGAATGGATAAAAAAACAAGACCCATCAATATGCTGTTTGCAAGAAACTCATTTTAGACCCAAAGACACCTCCAGATTTAAAGTGAGGACATGGAAAACAATTTATCATGCTAATGGACATCCAAAGAAAGCTGGGGTGGCAATCCTTATATCAGACAAATTAGATTTTAAGCCAAAGACTATAATAAGAGATGAGGAAGGACAGTATACTTAAAGAGTCTGTCCAACAAAAAGATCTAACAGTTTTAAATATCTATACCCCTAGCGGCCAATTATATAAGCCAATTAATAACAAAATCAATGAAACACATCGACAATAATACACTAGCAGACTTTAACACCCCTTACATAGCAGACCTGAGACTGCTGTCCTTAGAAAGGCCTGCTTGCAAAGCTAGCCCTTGGCTGGTGTCTGGGAACTTGAATTTCAGAAGTTCTAACCATTCCCTGGTAAGAATGGTTCATTGGGCCTCAAGTATTTGTGCAAGCAATATAGTTTATTCTGAAAAGCTGGTTTCCTTCTGGAAGTCTGAAATTAGTATGTGCTACCCAAACGATGCCCACATGACCAGCCCACAATAATACCATGGGCAATGAGTCTCTAATGAGCTTCCTTGGTAGAGAGTATTTCATGTGTGTTGCTCCACAAATGAACATGTCTTATGTAACTCTACTGGGAAAGTGTTCATAGAAGTTTCTACCTGGTCTCCTATGGACTTGGCCTCATTTTTCTTTTTCCCTGATTTTGCTTTATGCCTTTTGCTATAATAAATCAGTGTTAAGCACAGCTATTTGCTGAGTCCTGTAGGTCTTCCTAGCAAATCATGGAATCTAGGGGTAGTTTTGGAGACCAGTGAAATATTTTACCACTACTCTCTATTTCTCTAGTCCATTTCCTTTCCTAGGTTATTAAGTGCAACTTCTACTTCTCAAATATCTCCTCCCCTGCAAGTTTATTACCATTTCCTAGTTCTTTGAAAAAATGCAGCAAAGGGCAGCCCGCCTCTACATCAACCCACATACCAGCATCTGTACCTCTACTGTCTGAGCACCCTTCCTTCTTATTACTACAGGTGAATTCTCTGTTCTTATCTAAAACCTATCGCTTGACTTCACAAACAGCTTCTCACTTAAGGACACAACTTCAGTAATTGTTTTCTACTTTCTGCATCAACTTCCTCCTCACTCTACAATCCTTCTACTTTACAATACTATACATTACTAGGTTCTTCTGGCTGATCTAACAATCAAATTGACATAGGACAGATTAACAGGAGAAAAACAAATTGTATTATGTATGAGAGCCCCGTAAGATGAGACTTACAGTCAAGCAAATGAGGCTTATATGTTACCCTCAGCTAAGAAGGGAGTAAAGGGTTGGGACTTCAAAGAGGAGGAAGACAATTCACAAGGATATAAGAAAAGCAAATATTTAGTAAACAAATATTTGCTATTCTTTAGGGGAAAGTCTGAAAACAAAGGTATCTTTGGTGATAGCTGTCTTCTTGGTGCAGTCACCCTATCTAAATTTGGGGGGGGAAGTGAAGGAGAAGGTTTAAAAAATTGAGTCTTCTCTTTCTTAAAAATAACACCTTAAAAAAAAAAAATAACACCTTAAAATAATTTTATGCCAAAGAGACACATTTTGGGGTGGCAGTTTTGCTCTGTCATCAACATCCAAATATACTGATATTTAATCTTTAATATATTCTTTTGGTTCTGCTTTTCTAAACTACCTTGCTTTTTTTGTTGTTGTTGTTGTTCCTCTTTGCACCAAAATACTTTAAAAAGTGTTGTCTGCACTTGTTTTCAATTCTGATTCTCTACACAATCTGGATTTAACCTCTAGCACCATAAAATTTCTCTCACCAAGGTCACCAATTACCCCCTCATTGCTAAGTCCAGCAAGCAATTCTTAGTTCACATCCTTTTTGACCTCTCAATATTTGAAAATGTCAATCAACGCTGTCTCCCAAATATACTTTCTTCACTTAGCTTTCAAAGTGACATATCCTTATTGTTTTCCTCTTCCTTAAATAGTTGCATCTTCTCAGTAAACTTAACGGATTTTTTTTTTCCTAGAACTTTTAATGTTAGGTTACCTCAGGACTCAGTCTTTTTCCTTTTATCCAATTACATATGCTCCTTTTACTTTTTTTGTGTTTGTGGCAGTGAGTCCCAAACTTCTATATACAACGCTACCTTCTTTTCTGCAAACCCCAATTCATATTTCCTAATGTTAATTTGATGTTTGCACTTAGGTGACTAACAGGTATCTGGAACTTAACATGTCCCCAACTGGACTCCTATCTTTCCTCCTCCAAACTCTTCTATCCAGTCTTACCCATTTCAAATGATGCCAAGTCTTTCCTGCCAAGTCTTCAAACCAGAAACCTCACAGTCCACTTTAACATGTTTTGCTTTCCAAACTGGCCTCTCCCCCAACCCCAAAATAATCTTTCTGGCTTGCCTTCAACACATGTGTAGCATCTGGTCAATTTTCACCACCTTCTCTCAACATCCCTGGTTTAAGTCATGACAATTTCTTACCTAGATAACTAGTCTAGATTTCTAACAGGTGCTTTTCTTCCTGCTCTTATCAACATAGCAGCAAGAGAGATCTTTTTTTAAACTCAAGTCATATATGTCCCACCTCAGCTCAGAACCCTCAAGTGGTTTCTCAGTTCCCTCAGGGTAAAGGCCAAACTGCTGTGACTGGACTCTTCATTATCTCTGACTCAGAATTACCGTGAGTTACTACTTAGAAATTCACCTTTTTAGAGCCAGTAGTTTGGTGAAAGAATCTTTTCATACACAAAGACTTTTTCCAAATTTTCTTAAGTTTTCCTTCCTTCCAAAGTATGGCATCTCTGCCTGCCTTCTTAAGGGAGTTCTTCTCATCTCCTATGCAACTTTACAGTGACAGTTACCCAAGATTCTCTCTAAAAGTTATTTACTAAGATCTGGGGAGGCTTTTTGTTAAGTATGTAGCTAGAAAGGAACTGTTGCAGTGAAGATTATCATAACCTAAGGAAGAAAACTATCTAGCATCAGCAGATGGGAAATAGATTTACATTTTTGTAATAAAAAGTTTCCATATAGTAAAATTCCAAAAGATAATTATTACAATTAGGCTCAAGGAGAGTTATTATATGAAGAAATAGGCATAAGATGCTAAATGTGGAAAGTAAGAGTTTATATATTCTAAAGCTCTTACTTTTAACTTGAACTTTTGTCTTATGGAGAAAGCATAGGGAAGAAAATAAAAGAGTGAGAGAGAGAGAGAGAAGAGGATGAGGGAGAGAAATGGAAACTTTATTCAAATGTCATGGTCCTGTTACTTATCTGTTAAGTAATTTTACCAATTTGGGACACATAATTTCAAGACTCAAAGTTTTAGGTCTTTCATGCATTTGGAATTTATTTTTGTGCATAGCGTAAGAAAATGGTCCAGTTTTCCCAACACCATTTGTTGAAGACACTGTCTTTTTTCCACTGCCTCTTCCATCATCCTTTGTTGAAGATTAGTTGACTATACAGTTGTGGGTCCATTTCTGGGTTCTCTATTCTGTTCCATTGATCTATGTGTCTGTTTTTGTGCCCCTACCATACTATGTTGATGACTACAGCTTTGTAATAGAGCTTGAAATCTGGAATCATGGTGCCTCCATAAAACTATAAAGCTCTTAGAAGAAAACATGGGGTTAAGATTCATGACATTGGATGTGGTAATGATTTCTTGCATATGATAACAAAAATAAATTTGTGCTCATTAAAATTAAAGGACACAAATGTAAAGGACACAATCAAAAAAGTGAAAAAGCAACCCCCAAAATGAAAATTATATATTTTTCAAGTCATTTATCTGATAAGGGATTAATATCTAGAATACGTAAAAATACCTAACAATTATATAACAAAACAAAACCTAACCCCATTAAAAATGGGCAAAGGGCTTAGACATTTCTCAAAAGATATATGAATGGCTAGTATGCACATAAAAAGATGCTCAACATCATTGATCAGTAAGGAAATGAAAACTAAAACCTCAATGAAATACAACACTTCACTATTGGTTCCTCAAAAAATTAAACATAGGGCTCCCCGGTGGCTCAGTCAGGCATCTCCTGGCTCAAGTCATGATCCCTGAGTCCTGGGATTGAGTCCCGCATCAGGCTGGCTCCCTGCTCAGTGGGAAGCCTGCTTCTCCCTCTGCCTCTGCCCTTCCACCCCACCTCCCCTGGCTTGTGTGCACACTCTCTCTCTCTCTCAAATAAATAAAATCTTTAAAAAAAATAAACATAGAATTACCATAAAATCCAGCAATTCCACTTCTGTGAATACACCCAGAACAGTTGAAGGCAGGGTCTCAAGGAGCTATATTTGTACACCCATCTTTAGAGCATCATTATTCACAATAGCCAAAAGGGGGAAGCATTCTAAGTGTCCATTTATGAAAGTGGGGATAAACAAAATGTGATATATATATATATATATATATATATATAAGTCATTAAAAAGAAGGTTTTGACACATGCTACAACATGGATCAACTTTGAAGACATTATCTAAAGTAAAGTAAGCCAGTCCCAAAAGAACAAATATATGATTTCCCTTATATGTGGTACCTAGAGTTGTCACATTAATACAGAGTAGGAAGGTAGTTGCCAGGGGCTCCAGGGAGTAAAGAATGGAGAGTTACTGTTTAATGGGTATGCAGCTCCAGTTTGGGAAGATGAAAGGCGTGGAGATGGATCGTATTGACTCTTGCACACTGTCAATGTCCTTACACCACCGTTCTGTATTTTCTTATTCTGTAATTGTCTTATTTGACATCCATTCATCACAGGGCCAATTAACTAGACTTTCTATTTTCTTTATCTTTATGCTCTGTTATGTGTGGAGAGCCTCTCTGTGAGAGCCTACCCCTTCCAGGACTAGTCAATTCCTCGAGATAACAAAAGGCTCAGCTGGAAGCATATCTTTTATATGTAAACTAACCTGTGCAGAAAGATACTTCCTCTATCTGTCTCAATCATCCCAAAGCCAGGTACCAGAAAATTAGAGACTATTGCTGTATTCCAAAGCCCACCGAAATTATTACAGCTAGCAAATTTCAAACTACTTATCTTGTCCAATTTTAAAGAAAAAAATTATTCAGTGACACGCATTAAAGTACCATAAAGCAGACTTTATGCAGGATCCTCACAATAGGGATTGGGACCACCAAAATGGGATTTTACAGTGCGAGAGAGAGACTGGACTCAACTCAGAATGCAGCATAGGCAAGTGGGAATTTATAGCCAAGGAACAGGGTGGGGCTAGTGAATGAAAAATCACCAAGAGGAAACATCCAGGGTCAGGGGTGTTCTTGCTAAACTGACCTACCAGGATTCTTGAAGACAGACCAGGGTGATCAGACATCACCTCTGGGATAGTGGAAAAGGAGGAACCTGATTAAATGCTGAGAATGCTCAGAGAAGGAAGATGAGGGAAACTTGCTGAACTGTTTATCAGGATTCTTGACAAAACTGGATTTGACAAGGAAGTACATAAAACCCTAGGAGAGGGTTCGAGAGTCACTGAGGTTTGGTCAAGCAAAGGACCTTGTCACTACCCTTGCCTTTTCCACAGGAACCCCAATCAAGGCCATGGCCTCAGCTATACTTTCCCTTCACTCCTGTCTTCTGCCTCCTGACCACAGCAGTATTTTGCCCTGTGACCCCATGAGGCACGTGGTAACTCTGCAACCTGGTATTCATCAACTTTTTCCTTCCAGCACTGCTTCTCATCTCCTCCTGTAGTCACCTCAATTTTACCAGACCATAGTCAACGTATACATTCTTAGAACAGACACTGATCTGTATACTTTAAAAGTAAAAATGGTAAAATTTTATGCACATTTCACTCTAATAAAATTTTTAAGGTTAATAACCAACTGTCTTTTTAATCTCTCTTAGCAGGTGAAATAATTTGTTAAAGTGGTTTGCAAATTACTAAATTATGAATTTAAGACCGAGGGTATGTGAGTTATCCCTGTTGTCAGCAGCAACTTACCAAGTTGGTTTATCTTAATTATATACTTTCAGGGTATATTATTCTAAATAGGATTTTAAGTTTATAATGTTTGATTTAGCTACTGTATCCATATTCCTCTGATAGACTTCCAAGGTATCAAAAGCATATACTATTCTTAGGATATGCAAAGATCATAGGATTGAATTGTTTTTTTTCCAATTTATAATTTTACAGAATCTATGTCTTCTAGTTGCATCTTTCCACCCTGAGCTAATCAATTTTGCATATGACTCAATTCTCCAGATGGTTCAGCTTCTATACTTCTCAAGGAAAGTTAACATTATTGTTCGGTTGTCCAGAACAAACTTTATGAGATCAATCTAATATACGAAGTTAGACACCTGCATGAATACGCCACTGACTTCAGTAGAAAATCCCATTGACAGAACTTCCACTAAAACCTAAATATCAGATATTTTAAAACCTGCTATTGGACATTTAAAAACAAAGTTACTCTTCTGTTTATAATAAATACCATTTTAAAAAAATGGCTGGAGGACTTACAAAATAAAGGGTTTTTTTGTTCATTTGTTTTTAACAGCCAACAGTTTACCAAAAGACCAAAAAGAAACTAAAAATGCTATACTTCATATTTTAAAACTTGATGTTTTAAAGTTACAAGCAGTATAGAAGTTTTCCATATTCTATGTAATCATCAGTAAACTCTTGCCATAAACTTTCACCTGATGAATGCTAACCTCTAAGGTCAATGTCTCTACGACTGAAAGAAAATACAATGAGCTAAATCACAGTTTTCTAACTGACCCAGAGACTATGACTATGGTCCAAGATTTTTGCCTCAAAGATACCAATTACTTTACTTTTTTGTAATTTTATTAGAGAACTTCAAAAAGACGGAAAGATTGCCTTGTTTGTGCGAGCCAAAGGTGTTTAATAGGAAAAAAACAAACAAAAAAAACTTCTGGTACCCAGTCTTTTGGGAGAGAATAACACTGGAACTTTTTCTTACACATCTTACCTTCTAAGCTATTTGAATCCAACTTTATTGATTTGAAAATACTTCACTAGTCCAGGGGGATATTTGACCTTTATTATCTTCCAGAACGAAAAGCACAAGACTAACAACGCACAGGCAAGCAATTGTCAGACTCTTGGACAATAAGGAAATGAAACAGGAGGAGTGTCTGAAGGCAGGGATCCAGCCAAGCTTCAAGGGCTAAAAATAAGCCAGTGACAAGTAATGAGTAATTGCACCACATTTCCTTAACTCAATGGCACTGGATACATGGGCAGTGAAAGCAACAGCAGGCACATTTCAGACTACCTTGAAGGTCAGGTTGTGTCTCTGCTACATTTTAGCAATTCTAAACACCAGCTAATAGGAACATTTCTCTTCTCTTATCATGTCTTGGGGCATGATCAAATACCTTTCCAAAAGATAATAGGAATCTTATTCATCACGATCATAATCACCAGATAAAATGAATTAAGCATTTTCAGACCTGCTTTAAACCGTGTCATGTTAATTAGACTGTAATGAAAGTGCTTAAAGTTCTCCACCGCCGTCTTCAGCCTCTCTATGGGAACTGTTTGTGAATCCAGTAGGTATTCCATTGTTTCCTTTTCATGGTCTACATAAAAGGAACATCTCAAAAGTCTGCAAGATCTAAACTGTAACTCACATATTTCTTGGAAAATTATCTCAAATGAATTTGTGATAAAAATCAATGGTGTCATGCATTTCAGCTCTTCCTAGAAATTAATGCAAGAATATGCAGTTTGCTGACTTAAAATGTACTAAGGGATTTAGAATATAATGTAGAAAAAAAAACGAATACCATTAGGAAAATGTTTTGCAGGAAAAGTTGTCCAAGTTAACTGCATCTTGAATGGTATGTTCAACTAATGCTGTCTTTGTTTTTTACATAACCCATGAAAATATGGCACATAACATTAGAAATCCCTTCCAGAGGTTCAGACAAAATAATGAGAGTACCAAATTAAATTAACCATAGTCGAATGTGCCAGAAACCTCCAGACTGCAAACAAAATGCTGGGTTTTGGGATTTTTTTCCCCTTAGCATTGACATTTTAAGACTTTGGTCAAGTCAATTAAACTCTCTGAACCTCCATTTTCTCATCTGTAACATGAAACTTCACATACTTTTAAAGTTTTCTCCCAGCTCTGAATTCCACACTTTGAAACCTGATACTTTTTAGCTCAGAAGCTATACTTAAAAGAATGAAAAGTTATTTCTAAATCACATACATATGTAACTTTTATCTCAAATTCTATGACAAATATGATTTCTTAATGTATTACCTGTAACTTTTTTTTTTGCACTTTCAAGTACCAGAAACACTCACATAAACAAGGAGGAATGGAAATAAATTCACTTTCTAACTGAAGAAATAATTTTATTTTTTTAATTTTTTATTTTTTAAATTCACTTAACATACAATGTATTATTGATTTCAGAGGTAGAAGTCAGTGATTTATCAGCCTTATATAATACCCAGTGCTCATTATATCATGTGCCCTCTTTAATGTCCATCACCCACTTACCACAACTCCCCACCCCCTTCCGCTCCAGCAATGCTCATTTGTTTATGATTAAGAGTCTTTAACTGAAGACATGATTTTAAAATTCTGTCCTATCACAACATAATTTTAGACTGTTTATCGAAGTAGATAAATCATTCTCTAAGCTGCTTTTCATTCACTTTTGTAGTAACCCTTTCCATCTCCTTTAAAAACAAATCATATGTATAGATGTGTATATAATGTTTACACGAGTATTTTGTTCATGAAAAGTTCTACATACGTAAGAACTGTATAAAAATACACACACATGCACACACATTTAGTTCATGTGTAGTCTCACATGGCAAACAACAATTGAAAATTAAACCAGGCTACCGCAGAAGATCTGAGAGATTTGAAGATATTTAGATAGAATATGTATCCCCTTGAGTTTGTCTATGTCATAGTGTATTATCACCTGTGTTAGAGCTTCTTCTAATCTGCAAAATCTTTTAGATCAAAAACCATGTTTTGTGGGAGACAGATACCGAGGAGAAAACCAACAAATGTTTACGAAAGGAATGAATGAATAAATGCACCTTGTATAGACATGCAAGCACCAGGGAAGTTATGAATATGCAACTTACAAATGCCTGAGTGCCCCCTGCTTCCCTCTCTTCTGCAGAATTATCTAATTGGCTTTTTAGACAATATCAATGAAATTTGACAACTTTGTTAATCACTACTATATGCCAGGTATAGTTTTAGGTGCCGGTAATTCATCTGTCAATAGGTAAGTTAAATATGGTGTACCAAAAGAAAAATAGGCAAGTGAAAGAAACTGTATCACTGAGTTTGGCAGTGGAGCAAATGAAGAAATCTGATGTGCTGAGGCAATATTCAATTTTTAAAAAGGAATGCCTGGGACATCTGGGTGGCTCAGTTGGTTGAGCATCTGCCTTCGGCTCAGGTCATGATCCCAGGGTCATGGGACTGAGTCCCACATCGGCTCCCTGCTCATCGGGGAGCCTACTTCTCCCTCTGTCTGCTGCTCCCCCTGCTCGTCCGCGCTCTCTCTCTTATCCTCTCTGACAAATAAAATCCTTAAAAAAAAAGAATGCCCAACAGTGATCTTATTTATAGGATGATATGCAAGGAGAGACTAAAAGGAAAACCACTTTTTTTGGATTTCATTATTATTTTTGATGGTCTCTTTCAGTGTTTTGATAGCAATGTAATAATATCCTTGATATATATCTAAAGCTACACGTGGTAATTTCTACCTACAGATATGAGCTCATCTAAAAACTGGATGATGTTAACCACCTAAGTAGAAGTCCAGTTTCTTTTATATCTTTCAGAATAATAATTTATTATTTTGACAAATGGATATTTAAAAATAATTACTCACCACTTAGGAGTGTTAGATGAGTTTACTGATTTTTTTTTTTCTTAAGTTTTCTTAAGTTTCTCATTTTTTCTTTAAGCTCTTTGGTGATCTTCAGAGGTTATAGCCAAACATCTACATGTGGTTGATCAGCCCATACATATGCACACAAGGAAAACTACGTAATTATGTATGCCATTTAGGTAAAAAATCTACTCTTTAGGGAAGGAAAGGGAAAACTTAAATTACTTAACTGACTTTGATGGATTACAATTTCTCAATTCTCCTGTCCCTTAGAGCCATGAATAAAAATTTCAATATACTTATCAATTTATTTTGATTGGCAGTGACTCCATGAAATATTGTATTTAGTAGGATTCTAAAACTACCTCTGAAATCACTGAGAAGGATGTGTGTGATTGTTAGAAATGTTTGCAGTACAAGGAAGGAGGGCAAAGGGGTAGGCCTTGTGCCACATCTTCCCCAACCTTGACCTCAATTATGCAGAGCAGTTTATATGCCACATCAAATCCATTCCCAGCATAAATCAAGGTTTGGTGAAATCAAAACCAAGGGCTTGTGCTTCCCACACCTGTAGAACCTGCACTGAGAATCCGTGAGCAGAAATGGGCTGATTCAGTAATCTAACTGGTTCAGTAATAGAGAAGGTAGAATAAAGCCTTTAGGCATACATCATATATTTAAGTTGAAAATATGATAGATTCACAGCCAAGAGTAATATTCATGTATTTAAAAACTATGAAAAATCGAGAAAGGTAACTAAAAATAGGGACATCTAAGAAATTCTCATTGAGCGAATCAGCTGAAACTCTGTCAGCAGGTGATCGTCAGCTATTGTAACACTTTCCATGGGGTTCTTGGACCTTCCCCCCATTCACTGCTGCCTCTGAGAAGCTGTGCTCAGCATCTGGCACTAACCAAATTATGAAAACTGCAAAATCTATTATTCAACTTCTTTAACTAACTTTGATTTACATACCCCATTAGACTGCTTCATCGAACTTAGGTTTTTCAGAAGATAGCAAAAGCATGTTGTTAAAGAGGGTGCTTCTGTTCTAATTCCAAGAAGGAACAATTATTTTCAGCTGCAGAGAAGGGCAGCTCTAGGAAAAAGGTCTATAAACAGGAATAGAGGGACCAGTAAATGATGAGACTGTACAAGAACCACAACAATTATAGAAGTTCAAGCAAAACACAGCATGTTCTCCTTGTGGGCAAAACGAAAGGAAACATGATTATGTGTTTCCTGAGTTATACCATGAAATCTTTTCTCATATGCTTTCTGTACAATAGATTCTTTTTTCTTTTCTTCCAATCTCAATACCCTTACTTTTTAAGTCTTTCTAAAGACTCTGGGAGCTTCCTTTATCAAATCTAAATGCTCCTCCCTGATGATCATCTTCATGGATCTCGCAATCACATTCGCTTCTCCCAGGAAATGTGCTTTCTTTGTTAGATATCTGGTTTTCCCATGCCTTGCTGTTCAGAGCCTCTGTCTCTTCAAAATCATGCTTCTCCTCATTGTGCTATTCAAAGCCTGAACAATTCTGGCCAGTTTTTAGGACTTGAAAAAATTTCAGTATAGTTTAAAGTATTATTTGGTGTTTTTTCCTACCTTCTGTAACATATTCATGGACAATGATCACCTTTTGTTTTTACAAACGGCTCCCACAGTTCTAGTATCAGAGAGAGTACTTAGCTCGGAACTTCAATATAACTGAAAATGATGACTATCGTCATCAGACACAGAAAAAGGTCCCACTCACTGCCACTATTGAAGAGACAGTTTCGGAATTTAAGAATTTTCCTTTTAGGGGTGCCTGGGTGGCTCAGTTGGTTAAGTGTCTGACTCTTGGTTTTGGCTCAGGTCATAATCTCAGGGTTGTGAGATTGAGCTCTGCATTGGGCTCTGTGCTCAGCATTCTCTTGGAATTCTCTCTCCCTCTGCACTCCCCCCCACTCTCATCCTCTCTCTAAAATAGTCTTTGTAAGAAGAATTTTCCTTTTAATACTAGTATCTAATATCTGAAGTGTAGCTTCGCTCAAATGTTACTAAGTGAATGTCACTTACTATGATGAACCTGATCAATATGCTGGCTTGTTTTTTTTTTTTTAAGGTTTCTGCTAATTTTTTTCTTTAATTTGGCGTTAAATCTAATTCCGACAGTTGTTCATTATTGGCAAATTTTTATGTGTTCTTTACACTAAAAAGCCAAAATAAATAAGTGGACTTTTAATTTCTTCTTCTAAATATTAAAGGAAAAAAGAAAGAGCAGTACGAGTAGCATCTTCTTCTTCAAAGAAGCTAAGGAGTTTCCACAGACTTCTTTAAGAGTCAATGGCTCCATTCCCACTTATGTCTCCATACTGCTCTTAGTGATCTTTCCCATGGATTCCATTTTGTTTCTACTAGACCCATGATGAATATCAACGGAAGAGGACTGGTCTGGAACAAGTAGACACATGAAACTGCTTCAAACTTAAACATACACCCATTGTTCCACTTAACGAATTCTACATAACAAACGGTCCCAAAGTTTAGTGGTTTAACACTAAATTTACTTTTATGTTTCACAATTGTGAGGGCTTATTGGACCTTGCTAGTAAGTTTTTTTTCCTAGATTCTGTGATTCTTTACACAGTGACAATCAAATGGTGGTTGGGCTAGAGTCATCTGTAGACTTAGTTGGGCTGGATGTCCAAGAAGTCTTCTTCATTCATTTGTCTAACACTTTAGCAAAGATGGCTGAACTCCTGGAGGGTGTCAATAACTCTCTATCCTGACAATCTCTTCACAGCTAGGACTTTTTTTTTTTTTTTTGTTACTTCCTTCAAAAGCCAAAATCAGAGTATACCTTATATGTAGTTTCAAATATAAAAGAAAAAAAAAAAACAGTATGAACATAATCTTTCTCATGTTCCCTTTAGCTATCGGGCTTCTTCATAATATCAAAGTCTGTATATAATAGGATTTTCTTTTCTATTTTGACTCACTTCTCTAGAATCTAAGTTCCAAGATTCCCAGGAAAAGCTTAGCCTAAACTTGGAAGCCATTCAGTGTCTCTTCTGCTACTTTCTATTGGTTGCCCAGAGACAGCCCCATTCAGTGTGCCTGGGGACTACCAAGATTGTCAATATCTAGAGGTATGGTTCATTAGGAAATCATCTTTGGAGACTAGTTACCAACCTCATGCGGCTACACATAAGGTACATATAAGCTATACCTAAGTCAATGTACCATCTTTATCTCTGAGTGTCCTGGAAATCATGTTGCTTCTGGTGGGAATTACCTCTAGCCAAAGAAACTGAAATACCTTGGGAATCAGTGGTGATCATATATAGTAGAGAGGGATTAATATATATCATTTTATAAATATATGAATGCATGTATGTGTATAAACACAAGCAAATACATGAATACCACTGTGTGGGGATAAAAAGGACTGGAACTCATGTACCCACATGTGTACAGAGATTGTACTGAGTGGTAGAATCATGGAAGGTTTTCCATTTTCTTCCTTGTACTTTTCAGGTTTTATTTTTCTAATTTTCCATCATTTTTTGAAATTTTTACATCTTTTCAGAACTTTGATAAAATCTTTTATTGCATATTTCTTGATGTGAAGAGAAGGAGTGAGAAAAAATGGAAAAAACCCGACCCTAAACTTTGTTTAGTTTTTTTTTTTTTTTTTTTACAATTAAGAAATCAACATTTCCTTGAAGTCATGTTTTATCTCTTCCAAGCTATAACAGAGCATAGTTTGGTAGAATGAAATGATGACACCTTGTCCTAAAACATCTAATGCATTTCAAAATGTGATGAAACTTTCTAAGCAGAACACCTCAAATCAGAGTTTGACTTCAAATCTAGGAGGCCAAACTGATGGTACACATCTCTCTCCCCCTTCTAGAATCCCACTCAAATGACTGAAAATTGATGGGAGAGGAAAGCATTGAAAACCCAAAAGATTCCTACTGCAGACCAGAAATTTTGATAGCTCACTAATAAAGAGAAATTAGGAAGTGAGTCAGAGAAATTGGAGTTTAACACGTGAGAAGCAGCCATAAAAATGGCAGGAGCAGAAAAATAGACCAGAAAGTACATGGTATAGTGTTTGGAATACAGTAAGCACATCAGTGAATGACAGAACTACTGCTGTTGTTAGTGTATTAAGTCATTGCTCAACACTGGAGTTCCATACTGTTACATCCCACGTTCTCTCAAAACAGGTTCACTTGGAGAACCTCCAGATATCTCGAATTCAGTGTGTTCAAAAAACAATGCCATCTTTTTTACTCCCAAGACTTGCCTCTCCTCATTTCTTAATCCAAGCTAAGCACCTGCATCATCCTTGCCACCTTCCTATCCCTCAGTTACCACATTCCAGCTATTACTCCATCATCATTTTATGTATGTTCCTTTCTTAACCTTTCCATTTTCTTGACTCCAGTTTAGGTCCGTGCTATCTTTGAACAATTTTTAAGTTTTCTCCAGATTTGTTCCACATAGTCCATTTTCTATTTCTCTACCTTTTTATTTTGTATTTATTCCTTTGTATATGTTTTTAATTTCTTAATACATCAACTAAAATTAGAATAAGTAGATCAAAGAACAATATTCTTCAGATTTCAAGCTCATGGAAGGAGATTCCAAATCAAAGCGTCAGCAAGAGAGAACAAAAAAGATCAAGTCTGAGGTTTTGTGTAATGGCACATCCTTGTATGGCTTCACCAAGCAAAACTCCTCCTCCATGACTTCAAATTTGACACTTTCAAAACTTGTAGCCAGACCGCTCTTGCTAGTGATGTGGACCTAACTCCCAGTTTGCATTAAACCGGTCTCTGAGCTGGTGAAGGCCAGCCTACCTTCACCCCAACATTAAATATTTATCCACAATTTCTATTTTAAATTCAATTAGCCAATATATAGTACATCAATTAGTTTCAGATATAGAGTTCAATTATTCACCAGTTGCATATAATACCCAGTGCTCATCACATCACGTCCCCTCCTTAATGCCAATTTCTGATAAGTACCCTAAACCAGATCAGAGTGTTCTGTTTATAGAGAAAAAGATGTCAGATGAAGAAGAAATACCAAAAAAATGGACTTAAAAAAAGAGAATTTCTAAATAGAAACTACAAAGACTTCAGTAGCAGATTGAAAAAATGATGGTACATTGGCTTAAACAGTGTAGTGACTGGAAGGCACTGGGCAAGTGATTAGACAGTTTATACAGCAACGATAATTTCAAGCCAAGTAAGATTCAAGACGATGCTCTTGCAACCGAAGCACATCTAGAGAGAAATATACTTTCTTGAAGCCAATTCCTAAAACTGAGAGGCATAATTTTGATTTTGGTGATCACTGTGAAACCTCCAAACCCAATTATGTATGTTTTTTAAGTATCCACATGTATGTGGAAAGAAATCTTTAATTCTGGATTTTTTTTTTTTTTACATCAAAAAATTTATGGACAACCAAACCTATACTCTGAGATGAGAATTGTATGCTGATTATATTTAAACAAGAAACAAAAATGCAGGGCTTATACACTTCACAAACAATAAAAGATACACCTTGAGCTCAAATCTCACTAATTCCTCCTCACTTAGTAACTAGACGTAATCCTGAGCCAATAGGGCGGTGAAATGCCCATGCCATCTCCTATGTGTCCTGTATTGCTCTTGTCCCAAATCCACCTAGTTCTACACGTAGTCCTTTCCTACGTAATGACTAATTTTACTAAGCCTCAGTTAGCTTAGGAGCCACTCACAGTACAACTTTTGAATACTCTATCTGTGCTTTTAATGTGCCGATTGGGGCACCACACTGGCTCCGTGCTTGACATCCACAATCTCCTCAGGTATAGGAAGACTTCTGCTCTGTTGTCAGGATTTACTTCTGATTGTTATCTGGCAGTTTTAAAGAACTCTTACAGGAAAAAAGTCTTTCTTTTGGAGTTCAAATTGAAAACCAATCTTCTGTCTTTACAGTAATATTCCCTTAGAAACACAATTGAGCATATTCTTGAAGAGGGTGGCTCTGGACAATGGTGATTTATGACTGCCTGCTCATTGTGTGTGTTAGAGAACAACTAAGTAGTAAATACTCAATACAGAGTTCATGAACACATGAAGAAAGTACTGAATGGAAATGAAGTACACACATTTTTGTCATCATCATTGATGAAATGATGAGGGAAATTTTCTCTAAGCCTGAGTCTATGTATACAAACTTCACCACCACAGGAAGTCAAGTGTAAATGATGGAAGAGAAGCGGTCAGGGAATCACTGTGGTGACTTCGCATAAAATTGTTGAGAAACAGCATAAACGACAACATGGGAACCTTGTAGCTGACTCTCTGGAATGACTAAATGGACTTCAGTTTCAACAAGTGGCAGTGTCCAGCTCTGCTTCAATAAACTAATTCTGATCTGACAAGCCAATCACTACTCCTTGTGAAAATTGCTCTCTATTGTCTGCTGAAGTCGTATCCCAAACTTTCGTCTGAGAAATAGTCTTCTCAGGTAGTTTGCCACATATATCCCTTTATCCAAGTAAATATCCAAAGCCTTACACTAATTTTGAATTGTTGTATGTACTTTAATAACCACTCTGCCTAAGTATTTGTATCTTTCTTTCTTTTGTGAAAAGTTCTGATCAGAATCCCTTGGTGTGGCTGTCAGTTTTAGAGAAGCTGTCAAATATTTTCGACAGACATTCATCTTCAGCTTTCTGACCACTTTGCCTTGCTAACTCATGCAGATCCCCAAGTATCCATTAACATTTGATTTGTATGGCCACGGATTGCTACAGTATCACTTCCTTTGGTTTTACTCAAACCACTTTAGGTTTCATATTATGGCAGAAAATACTAGATTCTAGAGTTGTGTTTCTCAAACATCATAGATTCTGTGGCTCTACTTATTGCTATTTTAATTTAGTGTACAGTAGTTTTTATTGAATCAAATTAGATATTATGGTAGTACTTAGAGAAGGATAAATGGACTAGGCAAATGCGCTACATTATTGTCATTTCAGCTAAGTTTAAGAATCCTACTATCAACTATGGAGAAAAAGTCAATGACTAGTGTTCTAGAATGCAGTCATATTAACTGTGAGTACCTGAGCTCTTTGACATTTGTGGCGTTTGTCTTCACAGCTTTTGCTCGTGTGACCATAGTCACACCTCTGTGTGGAATTCCCATAGTAAAACTATGAGCTGTTTTATTGTCCTTCCCTCAACCCGCAATTACAGAGCAGATGGTGAAGATGATTCAGAATAAATTTAGTGAATCAATTTTAGAAGACAAAAACCATCAACCAGACTATTGACTGACTACCTTGGCACTGAGCCTTGTGGATGGTTAGGATCAAGTGTCACTGCATTATTGAGGTAGTAGCTGAGAGGTCGTGACTGCCACTTGACCCAGGAATTGGACGTGGGCAATCAGAGGCTCCTCACTCCCTTCCCCTGCTGGCAATGTACTCTATGTACTCTCTCCCCACCGTTGCCACAGTGGGAGCTGCTTTTCAAAGACCTAGCCTTCAGAGAGCCATGTGTTGTTGAGACCATCTGAACCCAGGTAAGTCTTCTATGCCAACTTTAAAGACAGACTTGTCTTGTGGCCACCCAAGACAAGCCTCTTAAGTCTCGTGGCTTGTTAAAACAGCCACCTGCCAATCTGGGGTATCTCCCTCTTCCTTTAATCTCTCCCTGCCCACCCTGTACAGCGACCGGTTTCAGATTATATATAGGAAGCTCCTGAGAAGATTGTGATCTAATACACGACTATGCAAATGATTGAAAGGGAACTTTGCAAGTGTGGAGAGGATATTTTGAATCAATTATTGTCTTTTCTAAGCTTCTATCAGTGTCTTAATAGTGCCACCTGACTTCATTAGAGCAGAAGAGTTTTCACATTCCCATTTTTCTTACATTCTTGATAGCATTTTCCTTTAACAGATTTAGCAATAACTATTAGCATAAACCAACAATTTTTGGAACTCTTAAGAACCTCAGAGGTCATTTTATTCTATCCCTTGTTGAAGATAAAATGAGACTCAAGAAGATTAAAGAGATGAGGTGACTTGCTTACCTCACACAGAAACTTCCCTTTCCAAGTTCTTTCAAAATTCATGTATGTGCCTAAGTTGAACACTTTTTATTATCAACTATTAAGTCACTTTTATTAGCAGAAACCTGGCTAGTATTAAATTTCCAATCTTTATTTCTGGGCTCTATTTACTTTTAATAAAATAAATTAATAAATTCCTAAAATATAGGCAGCTACTGGGTCATTTTGGTTGGCATCTTCAGTCTACAGCCGTACCAAGTTGAACACACCTAATCTCATCTGAAATCATCTTCAAATGTGCCCCAATAAGTCCATGATAATGATCAAGGTTTTCAGATAAAAAAAAAATTATATATATATATAATTTCAGGAAAATATTGGAAAGAAAGTGAAACACATCTACCTTCTCATGTCCAAAATCTTCAGGAACACAGGACTCAAAAAGGATTACCACCTTGATCACTGAATCCGAGTCATAAATGGAAAGGTTAGTTGCTTCTCATTTTGTTACAGCTGGCTCTTAAAGATGCAGGGTATGAGTTTAACAGTAATCATTCCTTAGATTTTCTCTCTCCTTAAAAAAGGGAGTAGATCCTAGCTATCTTCTGTACTGGTTTCCTATGGTTACTATAACAAACCATGAACATAGTGGTTTAAAGCAATACAGATTTATTTTTTTACAATTCTGAAGATTAGTAGTTTCAAATTAGTTTCAGTGGGTCAAAGTAAAAGGGTCAGCAGAGCTGGTTCCTTCTGTAGGCTCTAGAGAAAGACCGGTTTCCTCATATTTTCCCATTTCTAGAGGCTTCTGCACTCACCTTTTCCACCTTCAAAGCCAGGAATATAGCATATTCCATCCTCTGACCTCTCCTTCCAACCTTGTATCCTGTCTCTCTAACTTTAATCCTTCTGCCTCCCTCATAAAAGGATCTTTGAAATTACACTGGGCTCATCCAGGATCATCTCTCATCTCAAAATCCTTCATCACAACTGCAAATTAGGACATGAACATCTTTGAGGGACCATTATTTGGCCTACCACATTTGCCTACATTCTGGTAAAATCATGGTCTCGATCTAGAAAAAAATGAATACTGTGTTTTGTAAAGGAAAGTAGCAATAGCAATCTTTTTTCAATTTTATTTATTTGACAGAGAGAGAGAGAGAGAGAGAGAGAGAGAGAGAGAGGGTGAGAGAGCCAGCACACAAGCAGGAGATGCTGCAGGCAGAGGAAAAGGGAAAAGTAGGCTCCCTGCCCAGCAGAGTGTCCAATGAGGGGCTTGGTCCCAGGACCCTGGAATCATGACCGAAGCCGAAGGCAGCCGCTTAACCAACTGAGCCACCCAGGAGCCCCAGGAAGGTAGTAATCTGAACCATGAAGCCATTCTTCCCACTCTCATACTCTTCCCCAGACCAATTAGGCTAGGACACTATCTACAGATTTGTGTTTCAGATACAACAAGGAATTAGGAAGGATAATAGTTCAGTATCCCTAAGAAATAGGAAGAGGAAAACCAGCAGTCGGAAACAGGACTCAAGTTGAGAAAGAGAAGCCAAAAGGCTTTTCCATCCAAGAGTACTTGGTGGTAGCCTAGTCAATTGACTGAGATTTCTGATGAGGGCGCATCAGAATCACAACACTGAGCCCAAATTTTAGTTCAGATATTAAAAAAATCATTGTATGTTCAGTATTCTGTATAAAACTGTTCATATAATTAAAGGTTAGGACTTACTGATACTTTAAAGAGTATCCCTACATGAAATGCTCTATCTCCCACAGCGACCTATTGCTTCAGATCATTCCCTCAAATTAAGTCCAGACATATAGGGGAAATAGGGGGTCAAGTGGTCAAAATGTCCTTCTGAAGTTTGAGATGAGAATTTTCCTGACCTTATGCTAGTCTCAGGGCACATGGTGCTGGGCATACCCTGTGTCCCTGTTGACCAGCCGTGTTAGCAATCTTCATTTATATTGACAGGTGGAGAGTAACTCTCCGGGCTTGGTCATAGCCTAATAGTGTTCTCTGACTACCTCATCTGGACCTTACCTTCTATTGGCTGGAGGCCCCTCCCTAAGTCTGCAGCATCCTCCAGTCAGTCCTCTGGCCTGAAAGCCCACCCTGCCCTCCGCTGCCACCAGGACAGACCCCCTGCTACCATGACCTACCTACCAGGGCTTCACTCACCATCTGTCTTATGCAGAAACTGAGGACAGCAGTGAAAATCCAAACTCTGGGCCTCTGTGTGACCACACTGCATAAATGGGTTTACTTCAATGTGCCTGTAACTATTTCTTTAATATGGCCTCTGATTAGAGTTTCAAATCAAAAATCTCTGACTTTACGCAAGCTGAAGGAGCTAAAATTGATGATAAACACAAGTATGTGCAACCACACACATGCACACACATACCCCTCTTCCTGGGCTGTAGGCAAGAAGAGAAAATTGGGAGGTAGATATCCAATTGCTTCATTTACCTATCTTCTTTTTATTCTCCCCATGCCATGCTCCAAGGATAGAAAAGTGAAGAGTTTTGTTGACTTTGCCTGAATACTATCATCCTTCTTCCGATTTAACCCAAAACTTAAATGTATATATTGATGTCTCTTATGTAAGGGAATCTTATTATGAATTATCTAAGTTCAGTATTTTAATTTGGGGGTTGTAAGTTTGGGGGAAAAAAACCCTCCAGTATCCTATTTAATGTGCCAGAAATTGATTATTTTCTTAGTAATATTCTCATTCCTTTTGTAGCAAATCCTAATAGAAGAAAGCTTCTATTATAATAGAAGACTTATCATTAAGGAGTAGAGGGGAAAAGTAAATTTTTTTTCTAAATTTCCTGTTTTCAAAACTATTAAGATTAGTATCACCTGTGACCTGTCATGTGGTATCCTGTTAATGCTGCTAAAACAGAATGCCAAGGGCAGTTCGACTCTACTGTACTATTCCCTAAAATATATTATCTTTGTCTATTGATGAGAAAAACACTAGACAAACCCAAACTGAGGCGTATACCAAAGTAATCCATTAAACTCTCAAGGTCATGGAAAATCAAGATAGAAAAACCATCACAGATTTCAAGAGACAGTAGACTTAACAACTAAATGCAATATGATGTCCTGGATGGGATCCTAAAACCAACAGGGTATTAGAATCATTGGCATAATATGAATAAAGTCTCAAGTTTAGTTAATAATATTGTTCCAATATTGTCTTTTTAGTTTTGAAAAATGTGCCATGGTAATATAATATGATAATGTTAGGGGAAATTAGCAGAGGAGTATAGGAGAATTTGGAATTTCCTTCATAACCTTTCAAAAATAGAATACTATTCCAAAATAAGGTTGTATTGAAATTTACATACATACAGTGTATCTATGTATATATAGTGGAATACCATGTCCAAAATTAGGTTACAAAATACACTGAGTTCCATCTTGCTCACCCCTACCACTAGAGACCTCACTCACCAGCTGCCAATCTGTGAAGAGCCCTATGGAGAAGCCCATGTTTTGTAGAAGTGGTATCTCCAGTCAGTAGCAGTGAGGACCCAATGCCTGCCAACAGTCACATATATGAATTTGGAAGTCGATTCTTATCCAATTGAGCCTTAAGAGGACTAAAACCTCAACGGACATGTGGATTTCAACCTTGGGACAGACTCAGAGGTATCTAAGTTACATATGGATTCCTTAACCTCAAAAACTATGACAAAACAGCTATTTGTTTAAAAAAAAAAAAAAAGTCAACTGTTAGATTTAAGGGCCTATCCAGTGAAGTGGACCAATAAATTCCCCATTTGTGATTAAAATTAGAAAGTTATCAGAATAAAAGAGTAAGAACAGTAGTTTAAAAACAAGTGAGACCTTAATTGCTCGCTTTTGTTTACCCAAACCTATCCTTCAAGTACAGAGAATTAAATAGAAAACAGAAGCCTGATCCACAATTATTCCCACAATGAAATCATCAGTCTCAGAAGCATGAATGGATGGAGGGGTGGAAAACAGGAATTTAATGCTTACTTTATGGGTACATTATGCAGGTGCTGGAATGACAGATTTGTCCTTGTATGTGAAGTCCTGTCTACACACACAAGAGCTTACAAAAAAAAAAAAAAAAAAAAATCCTTACAATTTTTTAAAAAAATCTAGATTTAGTCTAACCATTTAATAGTAAGCTTTATCTTAATTATCACAGTGAAAGTCAAAGTCTAATGCAATTTCTTTACATGGTTTTCTATTTTTAAGAGATTAAAATTGCATTCTTTTATAAATACTGCTGAGGCCAGCTCATTTAATAAGGACTATAATTTTATACCAAATTTGAAACTGTGACATTTGGGTGAAAAATTCTACTTGATACTTAATTATCAGTACCCAGTAGGATTTAATCTACCTCAAATGTTAGTTCCCTAGTAATGATGTTTAATAGATATTCCATTTTCATTTAAAATGAATCTGAGTTCTAACCATGTAATCTCTGACAACAGGGAGTAGTAAAAAGGAAAATGAATTATTTAAGTTGGGTTGTGTATTTGCTAGCTCTTCAATATAGGCGTTTATTGCTATGGACATCCCTCTTAGAATGCACTTCACTGCATCCCACAAATTTAGGTATGCTGTGTTTCCATTTTTGTCTCCTTTGTCTCAAGCTTAACTTTTATATCCCTTTTAATTTCCGCTTTGATCCACTGGTTGTTCAGCATAGTCTTCAAATGCCACGTGTCATGACTTTTCCAGTTTTCCTCATTATTGTAGTTTCATGTCACTATGGTCAGACCAGAATCTAATGATGTTTTTTATCTTTTTGCATTTGCTAAGACTTGCTCTGTGGCCTCATACATGCTCTGTATTAGAAAATGCTCCATGTGTGCTTGAGAAGAATATATATTCTGTATTGTTGGATGTTTAGTTTCATTTGTTCTATAGTGTTAGTCAATTCCCCTTTCCTTTGAGTCTCTGTTTGAATAACCTATCCATTGTTGAGAGTGGGGTATGAAGTCCCCAACCATTATTGTATTATGGTCTCTTTCTTCTTGTGGCTCCGTTAATTTTTGCTTTGCCTATCTAGGTGCTCCAATGTTGCTACATAAATATTAACAGGTGTATCTTCTTCATGTATTCACCCCTTTATCTTTATATAATGGCCTGCCTCTCTAACATTTTTATAGTTCAATGCTGACTTTGTCTGATACAAGTATACAGACCCCTGCTTTTTCAAACAGTGAGAGAATGAAAAATTAAATTGCCATGGTTGTAATGGAAGTAAAAATTGCAATCAGAGACTCCTGAAATATCTAGAAAGCAATTCAGTATTTTGGAGGAACATAAGAAAAAGAAAAGATTATGAAGAAGACAATGAGTCACTGGATGATCTAATTATGTGCATCAAAATTTAAAATGTACAAATCCATTGGACTAGCAATTCAACATTTAGAAGTTAATGCCAAAGAAGCATACAGATATAGATTTCTAAAACAATCTTCCATTACATTATTTGTACCCTCCAAACACTGAAAATAACTAAATGCCATCAATGAGTCACTCATTGTACTTTTTATACAACAGCCAACTCACACCATCAATGTTTAAGAATAGATTTAAAAAAAAAAAAAAGGAATTAGATTGACCTGTATGTATTCACATACACATGTTATTAGAGGGGGACTTGTAAGTACGTATGTGTTTTTAATGGCTCTTTTATATTTGATTTTGTTCGGCATCTTTTTTGGTCATGGCTAACCCCTGTTTTTAAGATCTCCTGCCTGTTCTGGGAGATCTTGCCTATGCTTGTGAAATATCATGGAGTATTTTGTGTCCTTCCTTCATTCAGCACCTCTCCCTAAAAGGGGATGTACACTGATTCCACACCAGCCTGCCTCATTCTTACTTACCTGTTTTCAGGAGCTTTTTTTTGTTGTTGTTAAGTAGGATCAAAACAACTCCCAGCAATTTATTTTAGGACACATTTTTCCCATTTCCATTCTTTGAATTTGATTCATAGTAGTTCACATACTGTAACAGTTCATTAAACAGTTGGGACTCTGCTGGCAGAGCTTCGAACACTGAGATTATCTTGACAACTTCATCCTGTCAATATAATTCAGCCTCAACCTGCAGAGCAATACTCTGAACAGGACAGAAGTGTAGTCTCCAAGACCACTTAATCTTCGGCCTCACTACTAAGGGGGCCAACAAGGGCACCCATTAGTGGTGGAGCTGAAAGTGGATTTAGACACATTTTACAAACTCTGCAAAAGATCAGAGGCAAGAAAGAAAAGGAAAAGAGCAGAGAGAATGTCTCAGGGTTGTTTCTTTGATAAAAAATAACTGAAGTTATCTTCTTCAGGCTTTTAACTTCCTGTTTCAAGGAATAAGAAAAACAAAAAAAGAAAGACAGAAAAGAAAATGGGAAGAAAAGTTCCCAATCAGCTATATGGTATTTCTGTTTCATGTAATACTTGTAGACATCCTCAAGTGACTAAAACATTTAAATTCTGACTTTTATTATCCATTCTTTACCTGTTACCAATAATGATATTACAAGACTAGATTTGTCCATCTCTTTTTCCTTTTAATACCTTATAGTTTAAGGTATAAAGAACAAAACAGGAATATTTTACTTTGAGTCAGTATCATCATATAATAAGGTTCTTCTGAATCTTGTTCTGTCACAACTTTATTTTGCATTCATTAGAAAGCCTGTTTTGCTGGTTTCCATTTATCCAATATATTTTCTTTTATTCTCTGATGACCTCTCCTCGATACAGTCATTAACTTTAATTGCGTCCTGATGAAAATATATATTGAAACCCAATGGGCCAAAAACATGGACATTTTATTCAGTTTTACTCCTTTCATTTCGAAATAGGGATATTAGAAGTCTATGTGAAACAGTGTTTCTTCATTTTAACACTGCTACTTCCTAGCTGTGTGTCCCTGAGCAAGTCACCTACTATCATTTAGTCTTTATTTGTTCATCCACCATAACCTGTATTGAAACCTTTACTTCTGGTGCTTCATCAACCGTGACATAAAATCTTTATTTTTTTTTTAATTTTATTTATTTGACAGAGATACAGTTAGAGAGGGAACACAAGCAGGAGGAGTGGAAGAAGCAGGCTTCCCACTGAGCAGGGAGCCTGATGTGGGGCTGGAGCCCAGGACCCTGGGATCATGACCTGAGCTGAAGGCAGATGCTTAATGACTGAGTCACCCAGGTGCCCCAATTTCTAGTTAGTTTAAAAAAAAAAAAAAATACTAACATACTGATGGGATGGGTTGAAATTATAAATTTTTTCACATTAGGATTTAAATAATACAGGTTAAAAATTTTATATATATATATATATATATATATATATATATATATATATAAAACAAGTAAATGACTAATGTGTAAGGCAGTTAGGAAACAATGATGCTATTAGGACAGTATACTACATTTTGCAATCACTTTTTGTATTAGTTTTGTAGCACACGAAACACGTATGTAATGTGCTATCTCTAGAGGCAACATGAGACTAATTTTTTTCTACAGTTTTCTGAATTCACCATATGTGTATAAATTATCATAAGCTATATAAAATAGATTTGCAGCAAGAATACTAGAAACTGCAGGGAACTAAGAGTCATGCTTCTCTTAACTGTTTTATACAGTCATAGCTAAGAGAGTTTCATCTAAGAATATATGTATCTTTTTATTTTAGAAAATACCATTACAGCTAAGAACACTGCAAAAACTCCTTCGAGTGATACAGGTCTTTTGTTGAAAATCCACTACCATTAATTCTGAAGCTAAACCATGACATGTTCAGAGAAAATTAGAATTATCTTCTTATATCTAATGCCTCATTAGAATGCACCACTTTAGTTATTTTCTAAAGCAATTTCCCTGCCCCTCAGCCATCCAACACATAGAGAATTCCACGTACAGTTTGGTGATATCCTGTCCCCCTTCAAGGGATTATTGCCCACATCTGCCTTTTCTGAATAAAGCAAAGAAACCAAGAAGGGAGAGAAGTGTGAGAGCATATAACCACTGACACATTTTTGGTATTAGCATTTGTCTTCCATGTTCAACCCCCTTTTCCCCTTGAAATCCTTTTAATTGGTCTTCTTATAGTACCTAAAATGAAATGTACCTTTCTAACTGTGATGAGGTAATCCACTCTTTTTGCCCTTTTAGTAGTCCCCATTTCTTGTATATGCTTTACCTTACATTTTCCTGTCCTTGCTGGGCAGAAATCAAATTCTTTCAAGTTAGAGAGTACTCACTCCTGTCTTGAAATATGTACATTATATTCCCTCAAGAGGGAGATAAAATGAAGAGGGTGGTGGGGTAGAATGTGGGCAGCATTCAAGGCCACAGGCAGGTCTAAAGGATTAGAGAACAAAAGACTCACAGCCCAGTCTCTAAGAACCTTTAGGGAGGAGCAGCAGGAATTCACAGGAAAATGTTTGGATCATTTTAAAAAACTGGATGCCAGAAATGAGAATTTCTCCCATCAGGAAAGTATCTTCCCACTTGAGGATTTTTGCTCAACCCTGAGAACATAGAGGGGAAAGTCACATAATGATAGCTTAAATTCCCCCTTGGCCAGGTGGGAGAGGTACTGGATCTGTATTAAGTTTAACCTAACAAATAGAATAAAACAAGACTTCCCATGTAACTGTGGCTTCAATTCCATACCTATTGAAATTTCACGTTAAATCATCTTCTCTTCATCTACTTTTAGTCTTCAGTCCCATTTCTTCCATCTTCAACATCAGCTCCTCAAAGTAGTCCACTAACAATTTATTTCTCATCTCCCTTGCTATCAGATTTCTACCTAAGATTTAAAAGGGCAGTTACAGTGATTGCCACTGATCTCCTACTTGGGGGGGGGGGGGGGAGGAATCAATAGCTCTTTCCCAACTATCAGGACAGATTTTCTGTATTACTCAATCCCTCTTGTCCTTGCCTTCTTCCAGGAATTTCTCTCCGTGATTCTCACTCTCCTCCTCCTCTTCTTCTTCCTGCCCCTTAACTCTTGTTAATCCCTGGGATATCTGACCTTTTTGCCTTTTCTTTATTGTGCACTTATTCCTTCTCTACTCTTATTGATTTCTATGACTATTCAAACATTAGTAAGTGTTGATTATGTTTATCTATGTGAACACATGAAACCTTCCCATTCCTCACAGCATCAGATCTTGTATCTTACTGCTAAGAAGCTATCTCCAACTTAATATCCTCTGAAGTACCAAAATTTGCATGTTCCAAATTATATATACCTCTCTTTTCTTCAAGTGGCTTCTCTCCTCTCTTTTCATTCCTACTCAATGAATTGCAAAAGACCTTCTCATGGATGTCTATGAAGGATTACGTACAAAGCAAATTGATTAGTTTATTATAGGTCAAAGAACTGTATTTTCGTTTTCCATTTTTATGCCTCCACAATTAGTGACAATTTGTAAGATCCTCCCTTCTTTTTCTTCAACTGCCAGCTAGTTGTCAATGCCCAGGACAACTCTGTGGGCCATTTGTGAAGATTCACTGTTAAAGGGAATCGTTCTGTCAGTGTAGGTCCCTGAGTAACCAGGATGAGACCCATCCTTACCCCATTTTTATTGTATTAAATGTTCTACAAGTTCAGGATTTCTCTCTTATAGAATTAGCATTACCCCAACAAAGACAGGGAAGAAAGATGCTTATGATAATGAAATCAATTACAGGGTTACACAGCTCCTCATATCAGAACTTCAGTTTGTAAGCAAACCCCACCGAATCCAAAATCTATTTTCTTTCCACTCAGCTATGGCTTATCTGGCTCATCAATTTATGAAAGTTTTTCATATTGCCACCTACATCTTCTATCCAACTATATGAGTCCCCTTTACATCAAGGAAATAGGACATCAGAAAATGGCAGGAGAGAATACTAACACCTATTAAAGCAAGCAAGCCAACAGAAGGGTAAAATAATGAAAAGAGTTGATAAAGGAACATGAGCAATGAAATATAGTCAACACCTGCTTGAGCTTCTATCTCAAATATCGGTGCCGTACATCAAAGTAACTGGGTATGCTTGTTAATAACAGATTGTTGAGTCGCATCCCAAACCTACTACTTTACAATCTTTTTTTTTTAAATCCTCACCACAGATTATTCTTGTGTGGTTTTCATACTTTTATATATACTAAAGTATGAGAACCAGGACTCTATTCTAAATTCCATCCCTTTTCTGCAGAGCAAGTACCTGCTTGAACCTCATAAACGTAGGCATTCACAGCAGCTTCATGGTTATCATTTAAATTTGTTTTCACAAAATCTGAAAGTTAATGGAGATCGTATTATAAATAAAATGATTTGTGTACCAGAACTCAAAAGCCTGCTTTCTGAAGTGGCACATTTTCTGTTCTTTTACTTTCTTATTAGATAGTATGCAATAGTTCATAGCTAGAAACTTATGAAATCATCTCAGCACCATGAAACAACTTTCCTCAAATCGGGTCAGGAAGAATGTTTTCTGGAATACAATCATCCATTTGCTTCATATCTTTAGATGAAAAATATGTGTCCTAATTGTGATTTGAGTGAGATTGTTTGGTTTTTCATCTTCCCCCTCACCAAAGGTATTCTAGCTCAAACACAGCAGGAGTAAACTTATACCTAAGATTCTTTCGTCACTATTTATATGAGTTTAAAGCCAGTGTTCATCTGCAATGTGTGAGCTGTACCTTAGATTTGTTTTTACTTTTCCAAGTGCAAAGAAAACAGATGCCTTTTGCGTGGCTGGTAAACCATACATACATAGCAAGGGCAGTCCAGCTGCCTTTCTCCTAGATTGCCATAGACCATCTGGTTGGCATTTATCCTACATAGATAATGCCAACACCCTGGACAATAAAACATTCACACATATAAATTTTTTATCCCCAGGAAATTTTAATTTTAGGTATGTAAAACCAAACCAGTCTCTTACAAAAGTGTTCATCTATGTACACAGGAGTATGTTGTATCCTGAGATCCATTTATCAGAATTTTCACTCAGATCTAATAAGAGCAGCTGATATGTATTGAAAATAGAAAAAAAAAATTTAATAGTGTTTGAGCCATGCTTCTAATAGTTCTGATATTTAGAATGGCTTTGGTTTGCTTTTCCTTTCAATTTTAAGTAGAACAATAAAGATTTTCAAGTCTAAAAATATGATACATTGCTAATTAATCCAACAAAATATTCTAAGAGTTTTGGGGATTTCTGAATAAAGCAGTATTTTTTCCTAAGTAGTTTATTTAGGTAGTCTAATATAATTCAGGTTTGTCCTAGTGTAACCTATCCACGGAAGTACTCTTTATTGACTAAAGCATCAGCATGTTATACATTGAGATATGCACAAAAATGACCAAGTCAGCATGACTGCATTCATGTTTTCATCAGGTATTAATCATGTTTTCTTCATGAACTGATAGAGTATGGGAGTGGCACAACTTGCTAACTCTTAGGTTACCACTATGTTTGGATTGATATGGTTAAAAAACAAAGCATCACTGTAACTCTAATACTAAACATTTCCCTTTTATTGAAGACTTAGAACTATCTAAAAAGTATTTTACGTTAGAGACTTTATGTACATCTCATTTGCTTTCTATCAGTTTACATAGTTTCTCCTCATATACTAGTTTTAGAAGTTTTAATATACTGTTCATATGCCTACTTCTATGAAGTCAACAGTTAGGCGCCACTACTGATTATGTATTAGCCAGAGTCTGTTTAGCATTTTTTCCTACTCATCCATTATCTGCCTCTACCTTTTTCCATCTTCGCATGTTCATCTGCTGGTTTCTGTCACTTATACAGAGACATGTGACCAGATGAAGACAGAAAAACAAGTGTATGATGATGTATTATTATGGTCCATAAAACTCAAACCTCCAAAAGTTAGTAACCATTAATTTACTTGGCCTTTCAGATCCAACAAATTAGAAATTTCAAACAATTCAACTTGCAAAATTCAATCATGTTTTGAATACAAACTTCTTAGCTTATTTTTTTTCCAGTGGAAAAATTAAAATTTAACTATATGTTCCTGATTATGAAATATGTATAAAATTCTTTCTCTGATTATTAACAGAAGCAAACGGAGCATGAAAACAGATTTTTCCCTATACACGTAGTTCTTGCATAGTTTGAGAATGACTATGAAAATATTCTTACAGAAAGTGTAAAATGGCTGATTGTAATGAGAATCAGGAAATTTGGGTTATCGTTATATAAATAGCTATCTAGTACTAGAAGTATTCTAAACTACGCGGACCTTAGTTTTCCCATTTTTACAAGGATGAACAAACTCTCTCCATTTCCTAGGATACTAATATTCTAATTTTAAAGATGTCTACTTTATGATATCTAGAAATAGTATTTATCTTGTACCTAGAACATGTGTTTGATATACAGGAGTTTAAATTCTAGTTTGAATCAGAATATATAAATCTGTACTCCCGTGAAATATTTACTTTTATTCTAAAATAATTGACTAAAAAATAACATTAAAGCTTTAATCGAAGATTCAAAGTCCTACTTTGTTTTTAACTATCCCTACCCTTTGACGCTTAAAAAATTAAATATATATTCAATATCAGACATTTATGATGAAAAACACTACAAAAATCTGCCACTTCATACTGTAATTGAGTGTATGAGGATTCATTAGCAACCTATAGCCATTTAAGTTGACAATGAATGCTCACCTGTGAAAGTAACTTAGAAATTGCCATGTGGTATGATGAAATACATACTCTTCGATTATTTTTTTTCCTTCTACAAAAACATCAAATGGTATATTACCAAAAATGGCATCTAGAAGGCAATATGCCTACATGGCAATATTGCCTCAGACTCTGCTTTCATTAGCTCTGCTGGTACATGGTAAACGAGAGCTATTTTAAAACCATTCACTCTTTTACTATGCACATTCTTAACATCATAGTTAAACCAAGATCTATGAAATTCTTTGTTAATATACGTCAGAGCTGCATAAACCTGGCTATGATTTAGTGTATCTACTTATAACCCATTTTCCCAGGGCATATCATTCAGCCAGCAATGAATCATACCTTATTGTTTTCTGTAATTTCTTCTACCCAAAGATTTGGGGGCTCTAACTTGCATTCTTCAGGTATCCTGATGAAAAGTTAGCTTCTTCCCTAAATGCCTTCTACTACTTGCCTTCCTCAATAAAAGATATAAAGATGTTTAACAATGTAGTCATGTAAAAAAATGGGGAAAAAAGGAATGAGATCTCGCAAGAAGAAATAGTTATTAATATTCAATCTCCTGTCATCCATGGTTTCAGTAGTACAGTGACACTCCTTGGTGGAAGCTTCCCTGGCTACCTACTTAGCCCTACTTCACCGGGTGTCATCAAGTCACATGGGAAAGCACTCGGGATTTCCTAATACTCAGACCTCGGTTAAAAATCACAAACCAATCACTTACTTGCTGTGTGGCATCCATCAGTAACTTCTTGACCTTAACCAACTGCATTTTACCAAATCTAATGCATGGTAGGTATTTCATCAAACCGTTATCATAAGAGTGACATTCTTTCACTGGCATATATTGTAGACAATATGCTCAAGTATTTCAACATATCCAGTTCTAGCTTCTCATTCAACTAAGTTAAATTTGAATCCTAGGCCCTGTCTAACTAGAACAAGAGGAAATTCTATCTTCAAAAGTTATTGCCTCATACGCCTTTTTAGGATCATACCAAAAACCACTTAGGGTCACTCTAAATTTATGCAGTTTTGGGAAAAAGATAGGTAGCAGGGTTTAAATCATTATATCATCGTCTTCATTGACATCCTCATTTTCCAAGCATTTAAAACGGTTTTTTTTTTTTTTAGAAGCTCTCAGCTTTTCTGTTATGTGTAGACAAAAAGGCAATCTGTTGAGCTTGGGAAACTGAATGCCCAGTTTCCTCCCCAGGAGAGTCCTACAGCTACTGTTTTGAAGGTCTTCCACCTTTCCAAAGCACTATCATGGATGGTGCTCAGGTCCTCTACTACTCTATAACCCAGGACTCCAGACCTACTCGCTCCCATTTTGAATGCTCTATTGCTTCCTTCAGTTGAAGATGCTCCATCTCTACTCCATCTCAGGATTCCTAATAGTGTCTTTACAATGGACTTCAACCTTCATATAAGACAAACAGCATCATTGACTGTACTACTTGGCTCTCTACCTGCCTAGTGTACCTGATGCAATTACAAGGAGCCTCGTTGTCTGCATGCAACATAAAGGGAAGGAAAACAACAAATGACTCACACAATATATTTTTTAGTTCTGTTATAATAGTCTTTCATGTCCATAAAATCTGGGAAATTTTGTTTTGTTAGTATTTGTAGCCCTGGCACCAAGCACACTGCCTGGCATGTCAAGTTAACTAACTTTTAGTAACTGATTGGTACCTGAATCAATCATTGAGTTAGCAAACGAGTGAACTAAAGCAGGACACTATTTTGAGATCCTACTCAGTCATTTTTTGAAAAATTTATGTTCTGGTAGGTCTCCACCCATTGACTTCATGGCACTTTAAGCCTCAAGTGGAAGCCTAAACGGTCTGGAACAAAGAAAGCAACTAAAATACTAAAAGAATTTTTAAAACTCATAGCAGGCACAATAGTCTAAAAACAGTCTTTTATGTGAAAGGAAAAGGCACTTAAGATATAAATGGATTTCTTATGAATTTCAAAATATCTTGGCTTAGAAAATGAGAGTAGATTCTGGAGGTCTAGAGCCAGAGTCAAATTTACTCTGTAAAGTGCCAGACACTCAATTTTTTGAAGAATCTGTGGCCCAAAAACCTATCACACATCTGCCATGGTAGTACGAAATCACTCATAAGTTATACATACATTATTGAGCATGGCTGTGGTCCAATAGAGCTTTTTAAGAACAGGCAGTGGGCCAGATTTGGCCCACTAACTGTAGTTAGCCCAACCACTGTCTGAAGCACAGAGTTTATAAATGCTGACCACATTTATATTCCTGGATCTTAGAGCCTAGAGAGAAAGAGAGAAAAAAAAAAAGAAAGAAATTCACTATAAAAGTTAATTATTTTAAAACATTATTTCAGGTGAAGGTCTTCGGGAGTCTTGGTACCCTCAAAGAGGATCCAAAAAAACAGACCGTATGTCTCAAAATTCTAAGGATAGAGATGCTCTATATTCTAGGGCAAAAATTACAGAGTTACGGTAGAATACCAATGGTAGCAATAACAAAAGCTCCACGAGTGCCTGCCAGGGAATTCCTATGGTCCAAGGTGAAAGGATTCCCTATCAGACAACTTTAGGTAAACAGCCTAAGGCTGGGAATGGGTAGAGAATATAGCTGAGCATCAGATAAGCAGTTTCACAAGTACTGAAGTCCTAGCAGCAAGAAAGATGTTCTTTGAGAACAACCAATTCTACGAGGACAAACCACAAGTTGCCAGACCAGATGATGACCAGAGTCTTGGGAACAGTGATGTTCCCAAAAGGAACAAAGGGAAAAAGAAGTCCATCACCCTCAGTGCAGGTAGGTAGGCTGCTCCCCGACTGCCCTACCATACTCACAGTTATGTCCGTACCCAGGCGCCATCTTGGGCAGAGAGAATAGGGGAGCTGAGAAGACTGCCCTGACAAGGCATGGGAATTTGGCATAGAATGAAAACCATGAGGTAGACCGTAATTAAACAGTATCTTCAACTACAAGTGAGTAATTTACCTTTAATGTAAAAATTGAAACTTCTGAACCAAAGTTATTTTCAGTCATAGAAAATTAATACCCATTTCTTTTCATGAAGGAGTATGTACTTACATTGCTCAAGTTTGCTCTCTCTGCAATGCCACCAGAGGCCAACTCATGCAGCATCACCAAATCCTCTCATGCAGCTATAAAAATAGCAAAGACTTCTTTTAAGTTATTGAACATGAAGTCCTGCTTTACTGTGTGAGTTACAAATTCACTCATGTAATCTGCAGATAGCGAGGTGGATACTAGTACTACGCCCCTTTTATGTTTAAGAAATCAAGGCATAGGAAAGTTTAAACATTTATCCAAGGTCTCAGAGCTGGTGAGTAACAACCAGGATTCCACCTCACAGTTTGTTATTCAAGTGCCTCTAGAGGAGATGCCCCCTTCTCCTTGGAGGACCCAAAAAAGAGCTCCCTCTGTTTTCTTCCTGTACCTGACAGTCCCTTGAAGAATGGTATTTGCCATGACATTCCCTGAATTCAGATAGGCACACGAATTAGAAAGTATCATGAATTTCTCTTCCTAAGCCCTGAACGAGAACTTCTATTTAAGTCAAATTCTAGATAGAAAAATTTATTACCTTCCAAAGTGAATAAACTACTTAACTATAAGAACAGCCATCCCGAGTTTCCTTAAAACCTGTCTCTATACTGTAGAGCCAATTACAATAAGGTATGGCCAAGGAAACCAAATTCAGGGAGGTTAGACAAAAAGGAAATTCCCTGTATGTCTCATTCACAACCACTCAAGGCACAAAAGACAGGCTACAGATAGATACATGATGCTTAGTCATACCCTGTCCTGAGTACTACGCATAGGGTCAGCTTCCTAGCATTCAAAAATACTACTTCTACCCAATGAATGGAAGTTCAATGAGGTACAAAGTATAGGCAGTTAGAACTGATATTGTTACTCAGGTCTGTTTAATGTTACTCCATCTATCAAGTAGGCTTTGAGGGTCCCTTAAAATCCCAGTGTAGCCTCACCCATTTCCTAGTTCAGGCAGTCTGTCACTAAGGGTACTGCCAAAGTCACCATCAACGTCAATGCACAGTTCTAGTCAAATTTAAAACCTCAGGCTCTCTCCTAGAAGGCAGTTTAGTTATTAACGAACCAAGAAAAAAATTTCTAAGAGTCCTTAAAGGTTATCCTAAAAAGTGACAAACTTCATTAATGTTAATTTAATTGGAAAGAAAAATATTAAGCTTTTGTTTTTGACAAATTTTATCATATCGCAGAATGAGAAACTTAATTGTACTTTCAAGTGTAGTTATTTTTAAAGACAAAATACCGTAAGGCCCAAGGATTCTAACCATTTGTGAGAACAAACTTCACAGAGCTAAAATTATACCAAATAAAAATAACAATACTTTCAATCACTCTGTTTTACTAGTAGGTATCACAAAAAAGGAGAGAGTTTATTCCCAGGAGAAAATTAGCCAATGTCTTCTATGTATGATGTTTATCACCACTAAACACCATTTACTGAGTTGATCTTCAGGTATATTATCTGGTGTTTGGTACCGAAGGTTCTTCTTTGAAAGATTCAGGATGGGGTTAAAAAACAAAATAAGGATGAAAGGAAAATGCTGTACAGTGGGTAAGAGGCCTTTTTCAAGAGTCTATGGCCATATTCTACATCATTATAATCCCTTTCACAGGCAACTATGCCTGTTTTGAGGGTTCACTCAGACAAAGGGGACCAGTAAGTCTCACTGCTACAAGGTCCTACTGAAGCCTGGAGAGTTGCATGTAAAAAGATGAGTTACAACGTAAAGGGCTAGCTAAGTTTAAGGGATTCATGCTAGGAAGGAAGAGGAGCATCTTGAAAAGGCATGGTGTATTTTTATTTTCATGTATGTTTGTGGAAAATCTTTCAGCATGGTGCTTTATATGCTTTCTGCTAAGAAAACTTTTAGTGTCACAAGTGACTCTGTATTCTCTAATTTTTTCCTACTTGGAAAACAGACACTTATGTCAAATTAAGCATAGGTAAAGAACATGTGTTAAATATTACTAAGAATCTAGAACTACTTACAGAACATAAATTGTTAAGTTAGCACGTGTCATTATAATAAGCACAAAGGAAAGTAATATACTTCAACTAGAAACCGTTGTCTTAAACCAACAGTCACCTTGGAATTAACAAAGGTATTTTGAGCAGAAAAATACTTAATGAATATATGCAAATACCACTTTGTGGTAGTTGGGATTCTCTAAAGAAAGAAAGCCAGTAGGATGTGTTTAGAATAACCTTCAAGGAGTCTGAGAGAGATTATTGTAAGGAATTGGTCCATCCAATTAAAAGACAGCCATATCCAAGATCTACCCTGTGGTGGGGCAGGCTGGAGACTCAGGCACGCTGCAGTTCCAGCTCAAACGCCATCTGCTGGCAGAATTCCTTCTCATGTTACTCAGAGGAGGTCAGTCTCTGTGCCATTAGGACCTTTAATAATAATGTGGATGAGCCCCAGGCAATGTTTTACTTGCATTCCACTGATTTAAATGTTAATCTCATCCAACAAAAAACAAACCCAAAACAAAACAAATACCACACTATCTCAGAATCATTCAGAGTAATATTTGACCAAGTATCTGATCACCCTGGCCCAGCCCAGTTGATAAAAAAAAAAGCCTGCTTGATTTTATGTAAGAGTCATTTTAAACCTTCTAGTAATATACATCACCTATGTTAAAACAAGAGGGAGAAATGTGAAATAGGTAGAAAGGTTACTAGAACCCATGTGGGTTTTTTTGTGCTGAAAATTAACTTTAAGGCTTATAATCAGGTGCTTCTTCATTTACACTGGAAAATGATTTGCTAGGATGAAATGTTAACTTGAAAATATAGTGGGGTTTGGTTTTTTGTTGTTTTTGGTTTGGTTTTTTTTTTTTTTTTTTTTTTTTTTTTTTTTTGAGGTTTTCATTTCTAGAGTAGTGTAACTTTGCCAGCAGGGATAAATTACTGATCTACATGAAATATTTAGAGTGCTCAAATCCCTGCAACTGCAAGATGACATTTTGTCAAGATCAGTAAGTTTCTTCATCTTTCTAAAGTATATAACTGAATGTTGGAATTTGCTTGGTGAACATTTTCCCAGTGACTTTGAGATACATTTTTCTAGACATTTAAAATATTATAGCCCCAATTACTAGTTAGCATTCACACTTTATTTTTACACTTAGCAGACTTCCTTAACCATCATCATTCTTCATCTCTGAGTGCTTGACACTTTCTCTCAACAACACTTGTGAGAAGTCAGTTACACTGCTATCATTCACATCTTCCACAGAGCCTACAAAGTATCCTTCCTGACAGAAAACATGTCTCTTACTTAGCACTTTCTCAAGCCAGAATCTCACCTGACTGCAGCCTGAGCACTCATCCCTTGACACACTATCAAAATCTGGAAGCAATCTGCCTACCACAGTTGATGAATGTATTTTGGTTGCCTCCCTCAAACAGAGTAAGAAGTGCCTTGCTTTAAGTGTTTTTTAGATGACTTCGTTATAGATTGGTCCAGCAGCGCAGACTGTGGACTGAGTTAGTCCTAGTCAGATTTGAAGTTCCTTGAAGGCAGGATGTATCATGGTCTATGTGGTGTGATGTTAAGGAGATGGAGAGATTTCACTTGCTTCTAGACCAAGAAAGAAAGAAATGGATATAAGTGAGGAAGAGTGGGCCCAAAAAATCTGGGAGGGCAAGTTGGTTTGAAGAAAGTGAACCCTATCTAAAAGCTCCATTTTTTTTTTTTCAGTCTTTCCAGTTTAAATGAGTATCTCCATGGTAGAAGTTAATATTTAATGTCAGTTAATATTTAATTACAAAGTTAAAATTTTAAGATTTGGATTAAAGAAAGCTAATGGGTACCAATGGAAGAAATGCTGAGGAAGAAAGTTAGAAAATCGAAGAAAATGGTCAAAGAAAATTCATCCCTTTCACAATTGTACTAGGAGTAGGCGGCTGATCCTATCTAGACATGCAGATTTCCAGCCCAACAGCAGTGTGTAAGAAAGGATATTAAGTATTTAATACGGATTGGAAGCTGCCGTCTCAAAGTTGACTGCAGCAGATTCCATACACTTTCAGCGAGTAGGCATTAAAACATGAGACAAGTACATACTATGACATACACAAAGTATCATCAGTAAATAGACCAAGTAAGTCATTCCTCACATATAAAATATAGGTTCATACCTTAGTAATGAATAAATTAAAATTCTTAAAGTCTACTGAACTTACGGTGGTAGTATAGTTTCAAGGCAATCCAGGTTCATCACTGTGTAGCCCTGAACAAATCATAAACCTCACTACTCTCATATGTTAATGGAATATATTAGAGTTGAGGTGATACTTAAGTGGCTTCAAGTTGTTTGTATGCTTAATATATGTCTGTTATTTGGTTGAAACTACACGAATGCTGCCGACTTTTTTTTTTTTTTTTTACCAGTACTATTTTCCCATTTAATGTATATTACAAGTACTACTTTAAAATGAGATTCTAATTTTTCATAGTACTAAAAATTCCCTGTTTTTGACAATGTTTTAAACTGATGTAGAAAAACTTCACCCCAAGTATTGAAAATTGTTTTCCATGGAAAAGCACTGCATACACACATACATTTGAAATTTGTACACATTACATCTTTTACTGAAGTTTTTTCTTGACGTTATCTATTATATACAATAAGCCTTGGACTGTCAGTGTTATGGACATAAACTTCTTCATTTTGAAACTGAACCAAAATTATATGATCGAGGCAAATTTAATTAATCATTATATGTAGGAGATTAATATTTGAGCTTTTGTTTCTGATTTCAGGTATGTTCTCTCCTTTTGCCTTGAAATGAGGTAAAGAAAAGGAATTTCATTTCTGTTCAAACCTTGATTCTCCTTCCAGGATGTTTAAAATGACTTCAAATACTGGAGTTAGATGTAAAAGGAGATTTACCAGGTATCCAGCTATTCTCATTCACTTTTAACTGCATTTTCTTTCTCCCTTATTAGGAGGAGGAGAGGAAAAATTAGGTTAAAACATGCCTGACTTTATATGAGATTGTAATAAGCAGCATTTTCAAGAGATAAGAAAGCAGGGCTAAGAATTTATGTACAGCAAAGGTTGTTATAGGACCTTCATTGACAAGGAAGAGTATTACAGTAAACTTAAAAAATGAGAAGCAGATTCAATTCACTGAGTTTCTTTCCTGAATAGTAAGGTGTCCTCGTTTAACAAGGTAACTTATTTTTTTTTTAAAGATTTTATTTATTTATTTGACAGAGAGAGAGAGAGATCACAAGTAGGCAGAGAGGCAGGCAGAGAGAGGGGGAAGCAGGCTCCCTGCTAAGCAGAGAGCCTGATGCGGGGCTCGATCCCAGGACCCCGAGACCATGACCTGAGCCGAAGGCAGAGGCCTTAACCCACTGAGTCACCCAGGTGCCCCAACAAGGTAACTTATTTTATCAGAGAGACATGGTAAATGCCTGGATCTATAGCAGTTAGAAAACAAAGTAGTAAATGAGTATAATGACTAGTCACCAATATTCATGAAATCAGGCAATTATAACCATTGCTTTTTGATTGTTTAGAACTAGACTGATTGCCATATGAAAACCATTCCTTCTTGAAAAAAGTCTTTTTTTAATTTAAGAGTATTTGGCACAAGTCCTCTTATAAAAGATGTTTAATACCTAATTTCAAATCCTGTGCCATCAGTGCAGTGAGGGCAAAATGGGGAAATGTCATTTTCCAACATAGTTTGTTACGGTTAGTGACAACAACCTAGAATGTACAAAGGCTACTAAAAATAAGGGTGAAGGGGCATCTGGGTGGCTCAGTGGGTTAAGCCTCTGCCTTTGGCTCAGGTCATGATCCCAGGGTCGTGGGATTGAGCCCCACATCTGGCTCCCTGCTCAGCAGAGTCTGCTTCTCCCTCTCCCTCTACCCCCGGGCTGTGCACTCTTTCTCCCTCTCTCGAATAAATAAAATCTTTAAATAAAAAAAAAAAAAGCCAAAAACATACTTATGTAAATACATACCAGTAAGAGTTTGAGTCACAACACATTTTTTAAGTAACACATTTCACCTCTGAACGCTGCTACTATAATTTCACTTACAAAACTTATTCATTGTCCCATTTTATAGAATTTTTATCTATTTCAAGTTTGGATTTAATTTTTCAACACTCTACAGTACAAAAAGAAAAGCTATCTTTAAGAGTGCCATTTTTGTCCTTCTGGTATTCTTGAGTATCCAGACAGCAGGCTCTCATTTATGAATTCACTCAGCCTTTGCTTAACGCCTGTTACAGGAATGAATTACTATACTACACTGCATCATCTATAGCATAAAAGGCAACCAATATGAACCAGAAAAGGGAACAGACTCATCAGCTTGATGAAAGAAATAGTATGGAGTAGACAGGTCTTTTGTAGGAAGAAAAAAGTCCCTCAAATGGTATCAGAGAGAAAACCTACATTGAGGCATATAGTCACCTAGAGAAGGCCTAGCAACCAATGGTGTTGCATAACCAAATAAAGTCTAAGTCTATGTTGTTACTAAAGCAATCTTAAAAAAAAAAAAAAAAAAAAAAAAAAAATCAGTCCATTCATAGTGCCACCATATTTAACTCCTTCCAGATGGAGTCCAAATTCATTTGCATGGCACCTAATTATGTTCCTTCTTAGTCAGACTCCAGTCACCATCAATTTATGGTGATAATGAACTACTCATCTACCATGTCTGGATGAATTTAGTATGCTGGGCCATGACAGAGCAAAGAAGTAAAGTATCTCGAACACATTCAAGTACTGAAAAATTCCATATTCAGTAATTCATGGAAATGGATCTGTACTTAGTGCCTTCCTTCAGCAAAGTTTTTGTTTCAGCTTGTTGGTTGACTGTTTTCATTGAGACCTATCTCCAATTCCTTATTTAAACCGGAATCAGAGTACAACTTCTTTTGTAGCTCTTCTAATGTGTGTGTGTGTGTGTGGTGTGTGTGTGTGTGTGTAGGTGTGTGTGTATAAAATGTTACTGTATCTATGTATTGTCTACAGATAGTTTTGTTGGTAACTTTAAGGAACACTTATGAACGAAGATCATATTTCAGCATACTTCTTAATAAAAGGATATCAAGGTCATTATTAGTGGGGTAAGTACTAAAAATGAGATTTTCTGTGTTCAAAAAAATAAAGGGGCAAGTATAGTCATTTCCTCCTAAGACATGTTTTATGTAGCCTTCTTCAGAACTCTTGGCATTTTATCAACTTTAAAAAGAAAACTGTAAGAAAGACAACTGATCTGGAATCAGACCAAAACTAAAGTGTCTAAAATCATCCCACTGCTGCTTCTATGAAGACATTTTACAGCTATCGTAACTTGTGATGGTAAAGAGCCTTTAGTCTGTCATACATATGCTTAAGTTGTAGAATTTACACTGTCTATGTTAAGAGATCTAAGAGTTCTGCAAGTTTATTAACAGCCGACACTTTGTTCCAAATCTAAAAAACTTATTGCAGTTTCTTCAATATATCTTCATTGCAATTCAGTGATACAAGTCTTATCCATCGAAATTCAAATAAAAGACTATAGTGGATAAATACATGATAAATGTATTATAGGCATGTAAAAAAAAATTCTGTTCAACCTATAGCTCAATTTCTCAAGTTTTTTGCATTAGATTATAAGTTTAGCATCTGATTTCCCATGGATTTTATTTCAACTATTATATAATCTTTAAAAATCATCTTCATTTTCATATTCACTTGCAGGTGTCTCTATTTTAAAGACTGAGAACTTTTCCTTGATCCCTTGAAAGCTATGTTTATTCCAACTCATTAAAACCCCTGCTGGGAATCTCATTGCCCTTGAGCTGGTGACAGAACCCCTAAAAGAAATTAGAAGATATCATATAGACTGCTTCTATCCCTGCTAATCCATCAAACACTTACTATGCACCAAGCAATGTAGCACATGTTCAGAACACAAATGAGTCAGTTGTGACCCTCCTATAAAGCAAAGAGTATGGGGGGGGGGGGGAGACAGTGGTGGGAGAGAGAAATGATTAAGTGATGATTAAGTTAATTTACTCAGTTAAATGCAATGTTGTCACTTCAGCAATACAGAAATAAACAAGTTCCACTATCAGCATAGAGGAGGGAATAATAAAATCTACATTGATGTGGGTATTGAGTTAGCAGAGATGATGCAACTTTAGAATGATTTGATTATGAATAGCAACAAAAAAAAAATCGAAAACAGAGATATTAGCATATGTAACAAATATTCTTAGGAAAATCATCAAAAATTCCTCAGTGCTAGAACCTAAGATTTAATGCAGAGAGTTTAATAGGGTAAAAACCAGGAGGGAAATCCAAGTGAGAACAGGTAGCTTTTAACTGTTTCAAAAGCAATTAAAATCCCACAGGAGAAGAGCAAAATAAGTGATACATTGAGAAGTTACTTCTTGCCAGGCAACACGTTAGTTTGTTACTACCTACTTGCTGTTTATCTTTGTTCTTTCATTTCATCCCCATTGAACACATGGAAAGATTGAAGCTGAAAAAGATTAAACTTCCCCAAGGCCATGAAGTCCAAAGGTAACAGAGTTACCTTCTCTTAGTGGGTTCTGCAATCTGTTTCACTCAAAGTAAACCACAGATCAGTATCTGATTTCAGAGCAATGATTCTAAACCAGTATCCTCAACAACACCATCAGTTGAAAACATTCTGGAAACGCCACTGATCAGATTTCTCCCTGACTTACTAAAGCAGTAACTAGAAAGGTAGGACCCAACCATCTGTGTTCATTCAAGTCCAGGTTATTGTGATGCTCTCTACAGTTTGAGATTATCAAAGGGAAAGTGCAGGCAATTAGAGACAACCCCTGGAGTGGATTTCAGTCTACTTTTCACCTCTGCTGTCATTATCTAGATAAGCTTTCATGACACCTATGTCACTAGGTCATGAAGAAAAACAGGATTTTTCACAGAAGAGGGCTTCCCCAGTTTTAATGTGTATATAAATCTCCTGAGGATCTCGTTAAAATGTAGATTTCAATGGAGTAAGTTTAGCAAGTGTCTGAGATTCTGCATGTCCAAAAAGGTCCTAGAGGACTCCAATGCTGCAGTTCTGAGGGCTAGGCTTTGAGTATCAAGGTCAAAGGACACAAAATTGTCTTCTCAAGACAGAAACTGCTATATTTGACAAGTCAAATACAATGCTTTGGTGAGCCACATGTAAATTGCCAGAAACAACATCCAGAGAATTGCCGTGTTTCAAAAATAGTCCAGGAGGATTACCTTTAAAATATCCCTAATTTGGGGCACCTGGGTGGCTCAGTCGGTTAACTGTCTGCCTTCAGCTTCGGTCATGATCTCAGGGTCCTGGGACCGAGTCCCACATTGGGCTCCCTGCTCAACGGGGAACCCCCCTCCCCCTGCTTTCTGTCTGTCTCTCTCAAATAAATTAAGTTTTTAGAAGTGCACAGATTTCTGTGTCTGTAAGCTTTTTTCTTTTAACTCTAGTCCTCTGGCTGCAACTCAAGCTCAACCTCTTGCCCCAGCATCTGTGGCCATGAAAGGGTAACTCTAGTCTGCTTTCAGTACGTCCTCTCAAAGTTGGCCCACATCATCATTAGCTCAGACTTTGCACCCTGACACAGTTACTTTTATTTGATTTCCTGAGAATGACTAATGACTTACCATAGTATCTGACCACAAGCAGCTTTGAACAATTTAGTGAGGTCTTTTAACGGCCTAATCAGTTTCCTCCAAAATCCAGGGCAGCAAAAAAATTTAACAAACCAAACTAACAACAGGGTTTTGAGACTTTAGAGGACCACAGGACAACTTTTCATCAAACATGGCTCCATCGTATTATTTACTGCTTTAGGAACTTCACATACAACTCTAGCTCAAATTTAATGGCCCCACTTACCACTTTGCTACAATATGCAATATAGCTTTCCACCAAAAAAAGGTGGGGGAAAAAACACCATCATAAAAATGGTTCTATGGTACATATACTTAAATTCTGGAGGTTTTCACTGCAGTTCCATGCCAGCATGCAGGTGTTTTATGATCAAGAAAACAGAATGACACTTGCTCAGTGGAGTTGGGCACTCTCCCAAGTTACTTGGTTCTTTTTTCCTTTTTCATTGTGTTTATTTAGTATCCCTTGGCTACTTGAACTGTATATGTCAATAAATTTATTTCCTTAGATGCTTAGCAGTATAGTATAGCAGGGACTCTAGGTAAAGCCAAGATAGTTGAAATATAGCCCTGCCTTTAAAAAAATTTTTGAGTTGTGAGAGGGAGCAGAGTAGCTTCCAGAAACATAACAGTTTAATCCCATCACCTGCCACTTAAACCATCTGGTTAGTTTCCATTATCACCCTCTGCCTCAATTTCCCTATCTATTTAAAAATAAGGAGATGAGGCAAAAATACAATCTTTCCATGGTGGAATGGTGAGAATTCATCAGTTCACACTCAAAAAATGAGTAAGGAAATTCTGGTACATCATAAGTAACAACATTTAAAAATTATGAGATGAGAAATGAAGCTGACCAAATAAACTCAAGTGTGTCAAAAGCCCCCCCCCCCATAGTCTTTTTTTGTTAAAACTAAAAAAAATTTTCTTCACTCCCCTGAGGGCTTAGAATTCTAGAAACTAAAGTCAAGAAAACCTTTTTGTATGTGCCTTCCTTTTGGTCACATCTTTCCCTGGAGGCAAGGCTCACTTGGTAACCTTCCTGCTTGAATGGGGAAAAGGAGAAGACACAAGTAGGAAGAAAGGAACAGTTAATTGCCCAAAATACCACTGAGAAAACATAGGTGCACCAAAAACTTTAATGCAAGGCAGCATGTATTTTTTGTTGTTGTTGTTGTTTATTTAAAGATTTATTTGAGAGAGAAAGCACGAGAGAAAGAGCAGAAGCATAGGGGAAGGGCAGAGGGAGAGTGAGAAGACTCCCCACTGAGCAGGGAGCCTGATGCGGGACTGGATCCCAAGACCCTGAGATCATGACCGGAGCTGAAGACAGACACTTAATGGACTGAGCCACCCAGACACCCAAGGCAGCATGTTCTAAGTATTCTAAGAAAAAGATGCAGAAAAAAAAAAAATACAGATTTTTAAGGGGAGAGATGCTCCTGTGTGAAGAGTAGATCAGCAAAGGCTCTGAAGACTGTAGCATTTACGCTCCCAAAGGGGTTTGACAGAAATGAGTAGAATTTCCCAATAAGGTTTGGGCAAAACACTCAAAACCAGTAAAAATCCACTATGTTTCCATGGAAAGCAAAAATTTTTTTAAACTTAGAACATTACCCTTGCTTGCAAGAAGTTTCCAATTAGAATCAACCATGGTAACCATGGGAAAATCCCTAACAGGGATCACCACAAATTATGCCCAACTTCTAATGTATTGAGAACATATTTATGCCACTGATTTAAAAACAAAAACAAAAACAAACAAGCAAAAAACTCCACAAGCTTCCTAGGAACCCCTGAGTAAATCGGACTGTCAAGTGGTTGTAATGATCCTGAGAAAGGTTTTCTGCCAGCTGGTTTAACACGTGTCATTAAAAAGAACCAGGTTCCATTTGAGATGTGGTAAGAGATCAAAGGAGCTCTGCCATGTGAGACCATCATGTTCGATTTCTAACTTATTTTAAAGTTACAGATCAAGAACTTACAACTCTTTTTCCCACTAGCCCCCGACTGCCGAGCACAACATCTTCCAGACACAACATAAGGGAATTGACTCCTGCATAATAAATTTTTTTCATTAGGACCACTGTGTCTTCCTGACCCCAACACCTCTGCACAACATGGGGGTACTGTGGCATTATGAGCAGTGCAATTCATTTCATTCCAAAAATGCTTTGAGGTATACACTCTCACAGGTCAGTTTGTTCAGTCAGTTCATGTAGATGCTCAAATTCTCTGTGCTTTGTTCGCTAAGTATTTATTCCACCCATTTTTGTAGGATCAGAATTCATCCTTGGTTGAAAGAAAACAGGATTATTTAACAAATAAGCAAATGCAGTTTCTAAAAAAGATGGAAGAATTTTTCTTAACCTTGAGACCTAGGTTGAAGAAAGGCATTTAAGTATTAGGTTATTAACATTTCAGTGTACGATGATAGCCAGAGAAAATAATGGTTTAAAAAGAAAAAAAAAAAAAATAGTGTTACCTCTGGGAGAGGAAAAAATGCTATTTCCCCCAATAGTCTTACTCGATTTTTTCATTTTACTGAGAACAAACCTGACATTTATCTGTCACCACTGGAACTTGTGGGATTTGCATTTTATTAGCATTATCATTGTATCATACTTACATATCTTGAGCCCAGCCCACTAGCAAATCTCTCTGGAGATTAAGATAAAAAAAAAAATACAAAGATTAAACTAGGACTCTGAAGATCAACAGGAAAACTACTTTATTGGAAAATCGGTTTCTTAATACTAAAGAAATTAGTTGATGAGCTACATTTTTGAGAGAATTTTTGCTTTGAAAATTTAACTTTAGAGATGCCTGGCTGATGCAATTAGTTAGGCATCCAACTCTTGGTTTCAGCTTAGGTTGTGGGACTGAGCCCCGTGCATAGGGCTCCACGCTTAGTGCAATGTCTGCTTAAGATTCGCTCTCTCCCTCTCTCTCGGCCCCTCACCTTCTCCCTCTCTCAAATAAATGAATCTTAAAAAATAAAAATAAAACCTAATTTCTTAATGACATCCATTTCACATCCTTCAGAGTGACAAAGCTAGACTTAGACAATTCCTCCACGTCTTTCTCCTTACTAGTAGGATACAGTCTTTCCAAATCATTGCAATGGTTAGGAAAATAACCACTTGACCATAAGCAAACACTGAAAACACGCGAGTGTTTTCACTAAGTATTTCACTAAGTATTCCTAAGTTAAACAGAGGTATATAACACACATTAATAGGATCTGCCTCGACTTTAATCCTATTGTTTGGTTCTTTGGTGGCAGGACGACAGTTGTGGAAAACATTTTTTAATCAGTGTGGTATTAGTAAGGAGTGGGGGGGGGTGGAGAGAGAATGCTGGCAAGTCTGGAGTCCTCACAATAAATGTATGTTCATGGTGCAGAGGAAGTGATTATATGTAGGTGGCTGATTCACAGGTATTCAGCCAAAAAGACTAGTTACTGAACATATACCTCATGTCTGGGATTGTATGTTTCCCAAGTCTTGGGAGGAGATGGGATCAAAGAGAATCAAATCATGGCTCTGTAATTCTGTGCGTTAGAAGCAAAGCCTCTCCATGTTTCTAGAGAAGACCTTGAGTACCATGAAGAAGTGCATTTAATATTTAAATCTAAACCAAGTAAGCAGCAGGAAAGCTACTTTCTTAAATCCTGTAAGGTTACCTAGATCCTACCATCATTAAAACTACTACAGATCTGAGTAACTACTACTACTGTTCTTAGTCATGGGGCAGTAAGGTCATCATTATCTGAAGATGAGTCTTCCACTCCTTTGCTCTGCCTTTTCTCCTATATCAACTGGGGTCATTTGTTTATGCTACTGTTCATTTATTCTCTGAACAAAAGAGAAAACAACTCATCAGTTGCTTTTCCCAAGACAACCAGAAATTTCAGTTATGTTCCAACATTCTGACTTAGACAAGACCAACTAGAAAAATCACCTTACCAGGAGAAAAAAAAAAAAAAAAAAAAGCAAAAAGAAAACGAAGAACATTCCTTTTACCCTTAGTGGCTCAGTTTAAAGGGTATTCTCCCCATAGTGCTAGGATTCCTTTTAAATATGCTTTACCTTCATTTCCTTTTTTAAGTATTATTATACTTTAGGTTCTAACATGTATTCCATTATTCCAAAGTTCTGTGTAAAACATTTTATACCACTCATTCTGACTTCGCCTTATACATCACAGAAAATGACAGAAGCACAAGTGACTCGTGTGTAATGGCAGGATTCGCTGAATTCCTATGCTTTAGTCTTATACATTGCAAGCGTGCAAGTGCCTGCACGTGTCCAGCAATGCTTCTGGTTATGGGGGACACAGAAGAGCTCCAGCGCTTCCCTTCACATGTCAGATCAAACTAGTGCTCTAGAACTTGGATCTGTGAAACCATTACAAAAACAGTAGTAGTCATACACATAACAAAGGAATTAGTTCAAATAAAATTTTGTGTTAATTTTTCTTAAGACTGTGGAGTCCCTGGTGGTTTGTTGGTTGCTTTCTTGGTGATGTAGTCATTCACAAGGCAGGACGATTTCTACTAAAGTTCACATGGTAATTGGGATTGTTTTTTCTATCTTCACTTTCAACTCACCAAAGCAGTTTTTCGATGTCAGAGACGTGAATATTGACTACTATCGTCAGTGTACGGTTACAGTGAAGCCCTTTTCCATCCAACCCCATTACACCTGTTTCAACTTCTTAACTGCTGTAACTGCTGATGTTCCCAATCTCTAAAGATTTTAGTGTAAGCTCTGTTCCTTCCCGTCCCCTCCCCCTACTCTTCAGCTTCTTTTTCTTCCTCTTTCCCTCTGGGAAGCAACGACTTCTTTTATAAAGTGGCTGCACTTTATTGCTCTCCTCTCTTTTCTTATCATCTGCCTTCTGTCACAGCCCAGCTGGGAATTGATTGAAGGAAAAAAGTGAGAGCTGGAATTGTTTCAAGTCATTTTCTTCCAAACCCCAGGACATCCCAGGAACTGATTCATATACTTCTCACCTCCTCGCAACCTTCTCCCATCTCTTTCAAGCACTAGCCTAAAACCACAGAACAGCGTGTGGTAGCCTGTCAAAGGAAACACGTGGCCCCAAACCCCATTATCACTATGACATTTGATGCCCTCGACAGTGAGACTAATGTATTGCTTTTGCCGACACTTGTCTAGTCGAAAAAATTATAAAATGTAATCAAGTTATCCATCTGAGTCTGTGAGCTGTATATTATCTGTCTTCTACTGTAATTAAATGGGATGCACACCCTGAAATAAAGGAGATCAGCCAGGTATCAGTGAGCCTCATGTTCAAGTCTGCTTAGGACTGCTCAGATGAACATTTGCCTTTTTCCATCTTCAGTATAAGTAGTAAGTTGTTTATGATCAAGGGGATACACAGGGGTTATAGCCAAGAATTGTAAGCATGAAGGAACAAAGACGAGACTCTATCAGATGGGATATCATCTTCAACCTGCCTTCAGTTGCTGCATAGAGAAGCTAGAGACTCCCATGCGAAGAACCAGTACTTTGAATATAAACTAAAAGGTGTCTTTCTGTTAATGATATTACTATTAACATCAAGACTCTAAAACACAGGTATGGGGACATGCATATGTTCATATACTGGGAGTAAATTGGATTAACTATTTCAGCAATTAAAGCCGAGAACCCAAAAGCATGAATATGAAACCATCATAGAGTTGATCAAGGTTCTGTAGGTCTTCGAAGGTGGATAAGCTTTGGACATTTCTATTAACTACACAGCACAAAGAAAGTGAGGCTATCATTATTATGAAAGAAAGAAACCAAGATGCACATTATCTAATTATATTTGTGTTTTTGTCGATCATCTCTTTTTTATTCCCTAGCTCTAAGGGAAAAGCTTTCAAAATTCATTATAGGCTTGAGCTCGGCTTTGTTGTAGTAAGTGATGAACTGTTTTAACTGTGGGTATTGCTTTATGGGAAACTTTTACTGGGTTTTTAAACTTCAACTGTCAGAGTTGTCACTCTGCCTTTGTAAGGAATGAACAAGATGACGAGCGCTTTACAGGTCTTATAATTTGGATGGATTAGAAGCACAGCAACTGTCCAGCATTGTCAGAAGGAAGAAAAATGAGGTGATGAATGCTAAAGACTGAGAAATCTTCTCTACATGTAGAGGCAGGAATTGTCAAACTGTTTACTTTTTCGGCATTTTAATTTTTTCCTTATGTCAGGAAAAAAAAAGCAACATACTACCTATTAACATTGTTTATTATACTTCTCTGGTTTACAAATACTCTGGTAGTAAAAGATCTGATAAAAAAAAATTAACAATAGTGAGGCTGATTTGAAGTTTCACACTTTCACGGAACTCATTACTTTCCCCTGATAATTCTTCATCTTCTCATTACTTCAAAATTTTGAGTCCATGGATTGTTAGTAATTTGCCTGAGTGTATCCACCATTCCTGCTTTGGTTTGTTTGGTTGGTGGCTTAGTTGGTTGGCTGGCTGGCTGGTTTCTGTTTTATTTAAGAAACAGAGCTTCATGAATTTCAGATTGGTCTACTAGCCTGTTTTAGCAAAGGACTCTTTCCCCACCGCCCTCTCAGCAAGGGACAGTTATGTGGCTGAATTTGGGTCACTGGGAAATGGGTAGAAATGATGATTGCAATTTCCTGATCACATTCTTATTAGAAATCCCCACCTCTCTTTCCTATTCCTATTGCCCTGAATGCAGATATGTTGCTGGGAAGATAGCTTTTCACCTGTTCATTTAGCAGGAGAAACATCCTGAAGAACAGTCCAACAATTTCAGGAAACCTAGTCTATGTTTTTGGCTTTCTTCTTACAGCAATTCAGCTGATATCCAATTACATTTGTTTTACTTTTTCTTAAAATGCTTTATTATTTTGTTTTAATATTTAAATAAAGATTTAAAGATAAAGTCCCAGTGAGTGAATTCCAAAAAGTAACACACAAAACTGCTGATACAATCAAAAAGTTTTTTTAATCAACCACTTAAGAAATTTATCATGATAACTAAGAATTCTCAACTCCCCAAAGTTTAAATTTCTTTACTTACAAAATGTCC
>CM052895.1:64389566-64561596 GCA_028534135.1 Potos flavus | reverse complement strand
AACAGGCAAATGTAGCTGTAATTGACCATTAGAAATCCTTTCATTGACATTCAAACACCAGTCTCCCTATTATTAGCCTGTGTCTTTCCAATGTAGCTCATACCATTTTTAATGCTCAAATACATAAGAGGCACATTGCTCAATGGTCAGGTAAAAAGGGCCAAAGACAGCAAATAGGAATTTAACTATATAGCAGTGCAGTCCCTTGTACAGTTATAACCTAGTGTAATTTTATCAAAAATAAGAGCTTGAATATTCTATCACATTCAAGATGATGAAGACATCAGGTAAAATTCTGTCAAGTACATAAACTTATTATTTCTTTCTTATTCCTGGGAACATAATTCTCTTCGTCTGCCAAAGAATATGAACTCATCTACTTTTCCATAAAACATGAACATTTCAAGAGACAAAGTAATTTAAAGATTGCATTAAGGAGATTGAAGACTTATACTCAGATGATGGAGAACCCAAAAGTGTATTTATGCAAGCTTCGAATTCAAGGAAATTGCTGGTACATGAGATTATGTTTACATATAGAACATCCAAATTGGAATTCATTCTGACCAGAATTCTTCTTACAGAATAAAATAAGTCAACCCAGAGTCAATGGGAGATAAAATACGGAAGAGGAAAGAAGAGGACAAATTTCCCCAAGTAAAATAAAAGTTTGAAAAATCATAGATAACTTGAAGGAAGGCATTCAATATTACAGAACTGATGCATGAAAGAAAAAAAAAAATCACGCAGACCAATTTGTCAGAGTTTTTAATCAGAGAACATGGCATCAAGTGCATTCTCAATGAACATTAGCTTCCTCCTCCTACCCATCCCTTCTCTCCCATCATTCCTTAAACTTTAGTTCCTAGTACTGCCTGTTTCTGTTTTTGACTTGATGAAGACAAAGGAAGCCTTTTGTGACTTCTACATGTAATAATTCATCACAAGATTACTCTGTTACTAGGTTCCCTCACACTCTCTTCCCATAAAACTAACCACGAACATCTCCTATTCCTGCAGTTAATGCTCCCATGCATACATTAGATTCCACTTCTTTTCCTGTTTCCCAAGAGGTTTCTTTCCCACCTGTCTCCATGGATCTCCATGTCCTCTCCATGTATTTCCTCCCCCTATCTCCTTTTAAGCCTTTCCTTTCCAAGAACTCTATGGTTTCTTCCTTATTCTTTTTATACCCTTCCATTCAATGCCAGACTCATTACACATTGGTTCCCTTCATACTGCTTCTTAATATTTCTACTTCTTTCTTTGAAGTTCATTTTCCGAACAGATATTTATAAAACTATTACTCCTGGGGCACCCGGGTGGCCCTGTTGATTGAGCATCCAACTCTGGGTTTCAGCTCAGGTCATGATCTAAGGGTCATGGGATCCAATGTCCAGTCTCCACACTCAGTGGGGAGCCTGCTTTAAGCTTCTCACCTTCTGCACCCCCCACCCCACTAGCATTCTCTTTCTAAAATAAATCTCTAAAAAATAATCAAACTATTATCTCAAATTCAACAATGATCTTTCATAGTCTTAGACTTGAGCTAAATCTATAGAAAAGTTAACACTTGAATCCTTTGATTTTTAAGACTTTTTTTCTTAGTGTTTCAGTTTTGTGAGGATGTAAATTAAATGAATACACTTAGAATATTTAGAACAGTACACATATAGAAACTGCTTATGTTTTCAGTTCTTTAGTTCTAATGTCTGAAGCATCCTGTTTTCCATGTCAAGATCCCAAGTCTAGGATACCGTCCTTCTGTCCATCTTAGCATTCGAATGGCAACTTATTCCTTTCCCTAATCCTCAGGGATTATCATTTCCAAATGCATCTCTCATCTTCTCTTCTGCCTATAGACTGTATTTCCGATTGCCCACCTGAGGCTTTCACTTGTGTGTCATATCAGCTACGGAAACACATACGCCAAACTGAAATCCTCATCGCCCCCAAACCAGCTGTTCTTAATCATACAGATCTGAAGTCTTTTTTTTTTTTTTTTTTTTTTTTGTTATCTATACTTGTATACTCAGTGTGTAACCTAATTCTACTGACTCTTATTTCCACATATCTAGGAGTTGTTCCTTTCTCTCCATTTCTATAGTTCAAATCTAAATCAGACCTTACCTTCCTTAGGGCAAGAGTCTCGTTCTTTTTAACTTTACTCCCTCCCCCTCCAAGCCCTTCAATATATATTACTGTCAAACCATTATTTCTCAAGCATGTCTGTCATGATCATTCTTGCTAGAAACCATGATTCAGTCTCTACTTTGTATTTCATGTTTTCCATTTACAGGACTCTGTACCTCTACATTTCCTCTCACTATACGATGGCCTGGTTCCTGTGCCCTACCCCCAAGTGCCTTCTTTCTTCTTTCCTTATCCAGTTTTACACAATGCCACACTGCATTTATCCCCTTCACTTCTATTCACTCTTTCTCCCCTGCCTTCTAGTAAATTCTATTCAAGACTCATTCCCAGTTTTCCGTAAAGTTTCCCCAACTCTCACAGTATTTTGTTTCCTTCATATCTCCCAGCACTTGTCCAAGGAAACATTGGGCAATTTTGCACAGGTTTCATCTTCCCTGATGCACTTGACATTCCATCTTCAGCAATTCATCACTTCGCGTTAAGTACTGATCTTGCTTTATGGGCTTGTTTAAAGTACAGAAACCAAAGTGAAAAATTATTAAATGATGGCAGATCACATGTGAAAGAGGACTTATTAAAAAGGAAGGAGATTGGTGCTATTTACTGATATATTCAGTTTTTAGTATTCAACAAACTGCACATTTATATGCGATTTCCTTTTCATTTTATATTTATTTTTTTAAGAAGGAGAGGAGCAGAAGATAAGAGAGAGAGAAAGAAAATCTGAAGCAGGCTCCAAGCCCAACACAGAGCCTAATGCTGGGCTTGATCTAATGGTTGTGAGATCATGACCCGAGCCGAAATCAAGTGTCGGATGCTTAAACTGAGTCACCTAGGAGCCCCTCCTTTTTGTATTTTGACAAAAGTTAAAAATAAAAAGAGATTAGGACAAAATTATGCAAAAAACACATGCAGGAAATTTATCTATGTCCCAGTATTACCTAGACTCAGTCCTGGAAGTAAAATGTGGGAAAATAAGAATCCTTCAGAATCAAAAAGAATGCTGGGAATAGAGTGCAAGAAATTTACCAGTGTCTGCCAGGAATTGACCTGGTCAGCAGAGGCACTGATTACTACTCGCATCTATCCTTATTGTGGGGAAGCATAATTCCTTCAAGCTCTATCGCAACTTAAAAGAGATGTCCCTTAAATCCATCCACTTTGCTTTGCTCTGGCTGGTTCTATGTGTGCCAAAGCCATCTATTACTAACAAATTGGGTTTCCCACATATATTGATGTCAAAAAGTGACATGCTGAGAAGACACTTGGTATCCATTATAGATTGCACTAGATGGATCTTCCTTTATAAATAAGCTGGATCCTGGTTTACAAATCCATCTCTTCCAAGTCTGATTACTGTGAATCCATTCATCAACATGTGATCTTAAGAGCACTGTTAACTAAGAAAAAAATCTTCAAAACAGAGAGGAAGGCCAACACAGCAATACAGAAATCATTTAATTATCTCCCTACTTCAAGTTCTCTTAGCAATACTAGAATACAAATTGGAAACCCAGGTGTCTGTACAGATTTTTGCACTTAAATTTTAAAATTACTAAGTTGAAATGGGTACCAGCTAAGGACTAATCTTCATCTGACATACTTAAAATCCTGGCACTCAACTTTTTAAAAACCCACTAATTTTCGAGCCACACACATTTCCTTATCATTTTACCAGGAAATATATTCAAGAGTTGATCCAATGAGGGATGATAATGCTCTCATCAGAACTCTGACTCTAATGATACTTTATTTCTAAATACACTTCAACTCCTCTCTCAATTTTTACCCAATGTCAATTTTCCAAACCTTCCCCCAACTTTTTTTTTTTTTTTGGGGGGGGGGGGGAGTAGTCAAATCATTAAAGACCATATCTGTAATCTATTTTGGAATTGTCAAAAATAATTGACTAGGAAAGTATCCACCCCATTCCCTTCCTACCCAGATAATGCCTTCATCTTTCTATTCACATTATTACCCCTATTTTTTCTTTTTTTTTTTTTTTTAAGAATTTATTTATTTTGACAGACAGATCGCAAGTAGGCAGAGAGGCAGGAAGAGAGAGAGGGGGGAAGCAGGCTCCCCGCTGAGCAGAGAGCCCAATGCGGGGCTTGATCCCAGGACCCTGAGATCACAACCCGAGCCAAAGGCAGAGGCTTTAACCCACTGAGCCACTCAGGCGCCCTACCCCTATTTTTCATGTAAAAGAAAATAATAAGCATGTGAAAAAGCAAGAAAGAGTAGTGTGTATTCAAATCAGATCAAGTAAAACCTTCTTAAAGACTTGGGATTTTTCCTGGCAGTTAATGAGGAGCTTCTGAAGGGTTCCAAGTAAAGAGGAGCAGCAAGTTTAGCCTTGTGCCTTCAACAAATTCAGCTATTATGTGGAAGATGATTTTGAAGTAAAGATAACTGCAAAGCAAAGATGGCTGTAGTAGCACGTAAGACTTGAAACCCTAAAGAATAGTAGAAATTACTAATACACAAGGAAAACTGGAAAAAAACACTGAAGGATAAAAGTCAGCAGTCCTGATTGTAAGAAAAAGGCAATTTTTCAAGTAATGCATTCTAAGTTTTGCACTTGATTACTGAAGTACACAGTAAGAGAGAACTCAGGAGAAGTCAATGTAGGAGGGAAGATAATGAGTTCAGTCTGAAAATGATGACTTGGGGGTCAAAAGTATATTCTGGTAGAGATTGCCAACAAGCAATTAAGTCTACTATTGTGAGGCTATGAGGTAAGGTCTAAACGAGGCTTAGGAGTTTGCAAATAAAAGGTAAAGATAGAATGAAATTATGTAAAGCTAGTGTGAAATGCAGATAAAAAAGGCAAAAAAAAACAAGAGCCCACATGAAGGGACAGACTAGGAAACGGGAGGCCACCTGGGTCTCAGATGGAATAAACAAACATGAAGGAGAAAGCAACGGCGAGACGTTTAAATCTGGCCCTCATGGTGGAGAAGGAGTAATCCACAGAGTCAAGTTCAGGAGAAATGCCCAAAATCTCAAGGAATTATTGGTTAGAGGAATCAATAGTTCGCTGAATAAAATGTGTTCAAAGATTAAAGACTTTAACTAGTGTGCAATTGCTGACTCTTGAGAAACTGAATCAGGAGAAAGAACATCCTACAAATATCTAAGGCATGGGACATTAAATTTGGATATTTAATACAAAATTTTGATTATACATTTCAATTAACAGAAAGTAGTTAATGAAAAAAAGCAGAGATCGGAGAAAGCAGACGACCGATGGGGCAAGGTCATGAGGAGGACAATACAGGAGTGTCAATAACATAATAGGAAGCAAATAATCTCTAGAGAGGAGAACTAGGTAAAAATACTAAAGACAAGGTCTTAGGTAATTCTGATCCAAAATGGGGGAGGGGGTGAGATCTACTTTAAGATTACATATGTGCGTGTGCGCACGCGCGCGGACACACACACACACACACACACACACACACACCCACCCACCAGTGTCTATTCTACCTTTTACCGGAAGTACCACTTATACGGACGTTTCATTTTGAGCAATGACTATTTCCTATTTCTCAGTCTTTAGGATTTGGGTATAGCTGAAACCATACCCCCATACTCACCCCACCCCTCCACAGTAGTATCTCCTGGTTAGCACATTTAGCTTGCCAAAAGAATGCATTCAGAGAAGTCACATGGCACACATAAAAAAAAAAAAAAAAAAAAAAAAGGCTTCTGCTGTTGACTAAGCTGGCCACTGCAATTCAAGATTGGAATTGCTGAGGCCCATCTTGCCACCACATGGGCAATATCTGTAAGACCCATTCAGGGACCATATCGAATAACCATATAATTCATGATCTAAAGTAAGACAATTCATCCAAAGCCTAACAGGCTTCCAGGAAAACTATATAGATCTGAACTATTCCAGACAAACCAGAACCGATAGTCACTTGACAAGAAATATAGGAAACTAGACTCTTATCAATTGAACATCAGGACACACACTTTAAGGTGATCTAGTCAATCAATTATCAATTTTGATAAATCCAATTAGAGTAGGGTTTCTCTCTTAAAATTTAGGGGAATTGCAGAAGAACACTGAAAATAAAATTCTGTTATCCAGGGTCCTCTCATGTGAAGCAATAGTGCCCACAAGGTTGGGACTAGAGGATGAAAAGGAAAACCACTGGATTCACAGGAACCCTTTGGTACTGTCAATTTAGGGATTTCTGATAATTCAATGTTAACATCATTTTTCATGCTTGGACAATATATACATGATATATAATCATTACAAATATTAACAAATTTTCCTAGTGTAACCTACCAAATCGATCAAGTTGTTCATAAAATTCTTAAACTGTGTCTTATAGGTTAAGACTTTTTAAGACAAAGATAACACATGGATTAAAATAATTTGAGAGCTTCTGTTAACAATATTAATGATCAAGAGTGTGAATCCTAATACAGAAGCTTGGCAACTGCTTCACTGGTTTTAGTCATTAAATTATTTAAAGTTCTAGTCTTTGGTTTTCCTGTTGTAGCATGTTATATAAGATCTACCTATTATTATCATCCAGCTTTTATTTGTATTCTGATGTTAGGTTATAGCTATGAGGCAATACAACTGAGGGCAGAATGCTTTAATGACTGCCCTGATTAGGTCTCTCTCAAGGCATCTGTATGCAGGAGGTGGATTACGGCAGTCCTGGATAGGCAGCAATGAGCATGCACATAAAGGAGCTCTGGTACTGGTGCAAAAACCAGAGGAGTCTCACCAGGTCTGGTTTCAGAAAGAGACACTACGCGTAGTAACATTGGATGGGTCACATAAGCTCTCTGGGCCTTAGTTCTCTTCACAATGGCAGTTTTCCATAGTACCAGCCATGCCACTGCTGAGATAAAATGGATTTCATGTGCAGATACTTGAGAGCAGTTTCAGTGTAATAGGGTACGGGGGAGGCAAGCTGTATGGTATAGAGTTTATTCAATAAAGACATGGAGTAAACAGCAACTTTGAGGGTTGTCAGTAAATAAAAACAGGACAGATGCTGCAGGAAGCCACAGAGACAAGAGAATGCTTTTCAGAGATTAAAGAGAAGCCCTTCCCTTAAACGTGCTTGATGGCTTCTCAGAGCCTTCTTCGTTCTGGCACACAGTTCTCTCTACCATCTCTTATCAGCCTAGTAAGCCACCAAATCACCACTTACCCCAGCATTAGTCTTGAACCCCCTAAAATTACATCTTACTGACAGTGTCTTTTCTCACATCTTGGGCTTCTAACATTTTTTGACAGCCCTTTTCCCAACTGGAATGCCTTTTTTGTCCTCATACTTAGTACTTGGATGAATTCTAGCATTTTGTCAGGATCCTCTAATTTAGGTCTTACACGATGCTGTTTCTGACACAGTCTAGAAGTATTCACTGAATGCTGGGTGTGGTAACGATGATGTTGATAAAAATTCTAAAGAACTCAACCACTGTAACCGCAATAGTGTATATGCAAATTTTATATATATATATATATATATATATATATATATATATATACACACACATACACACACACATGTACTTTTTATAAAATGGCTAGACAATATATGTTTTGTTTCATTATTGCTTGGTCCTCATTTTGCCAAAACACATTCTCACTCCTTTGAGATCAGCAATGGGGTCATACTTTTTAACATCTCTTCATGTTCTAGCTTAAAACATGAAAGAATTCACCAATGAATAATGATTTTAATGATGTATTTAACTTCAGATTGTTTAGATGAGCTCTACATCCTCCAAATTATGATTGTTTCTCTTCTGTCATATGATTTTTTCCTATTTGCTTCTTTTCAGGGTAACACAGATATATTTCATTGACTCTAAGACAACATCAATTTTAAGATACACTGGCCTTTTATGCAATTCTAGATAGCCAATTATACCCTAACATGCTACCATTCATAGGATGCATTCTAATTGCAAATATATTAAAGTGAAAAAAAAAAAGCATGCCTCTTAGAATAGATACAATGTGACAGTTAATCTAGGAAATACTGTTACAAACAATAAGAATTTATTAGGTGTCAGTTATTGATGAAGACTCTATAGGGTTCTTCCCTAAATGTGTATTTCAGGGTGCATTTTAAAGGACTTTAACCTTAGCAGTATTTTTAAGTTATACCAAGATAATCTGTAAAGAAATGCTATTAAAAAACAAATTAATATGGCTGAAACATGTTTACCGAGCAATTTAGCAAGTGTTCATTAGTTATAATTACAGCAAACCTCTCTATTACTTCTTAAAATTACAATTCTGATCTATTATCTAGAAAAATTCTTAGTTTGCTCTTTGTTGGAGATAGTTGCTAAACTTCCACATCACTTGCCCTTCACTAAATTTCATCTGTTTTCTTACAATGAAATTTATAATCAACTGAAAATGCTGGTGATCTATCAGCTGTAATACAAAGATTAGACATATACTACATTCATAAACAGGCAAACATAGGACAAAACTAAGGGGAAGTATCTTGTTACCATAAATCACTATTCACAACATTGCTCATAGATGTGGGAACTCTAAGACAAATATAATTCTCTCATTTTAAGCCTTATTTCCCAGTAAGAAGTGATATTGACAAATTATAAAACTGATTAATACTGGAGGATTTAGCCCAACTAATTAACCAAAATTACTTAACTTTTCCTGGACTTATCAGCTAGATGATAAGAACACCCATATGGCTTTATCATTATCTGTAATCCAGAAAAGTAATTGTGCAGGGCCTCAAGAATATGAGTTCGTCTGACTGGATGACCTGCCTTTTGGCCTAACAACTCTTTCAATTCCTGGAGACATATAAACTACCAAACCTGAAACAGGAAGAAATAGAAAACCTGAACAGACCCATAACCAGCAAGGAAATTGAAGCAAGCATTAAAAATCTCCCAAGAAGAGTCCAGGGCCACATGGTTTCTCCGGGAAATTTTATCAAACATTTAAAAGAATTAATACCTATTCTTCTGAAGCTGTTTCAAGAAATACAAGTGGGAAGAAAACTTCCTAATTCTTTGTTAGGCCAGCATTACCATGATCTCAAAACCAGAAAAAGACCCCATCAAAAAGGAGAATTACAGACCAATATCCCTGATGAACATGGATGCAAAAATTCTCACCAAGATTCTAGCCAGTAGGATCCAACAGTAAAAAAAGGACAAGAACTATATGATCCTCTCAATAGATGCAGAAAAAGCATTTGACAAAGTAAAGCACCCTTTCTTGATCAAAACTCTTCAAAGTGTAGGGACAGAGGGTACATACCTCAGTATTATAAAAGCCATATATGAAAAGCCTGCAGCAAATATCATTGTCAATGAGGAAAAACAGAGCTTTTCCTCTGTCAGGAACATGACAGGGATGCCCGCTCTCAGTACTAGAAGTCCTAGCTTCAGCAATCAGACAACAAAAAGAAATAAAAGGCATTTGAAATGGCAAAGAAGTCAGACTCTCACTCTTCACAGATGATATAATACTTTCTGTGGAAAACCAAAAAGACTCCTTCCCAAAATTGCTAGAATTCACACAGGAATTCACCAACATGGCAGGATATTAAAAAAACAAAACAAAAAACAAAAAAAAAAACAATGCACAGAAATCAGTTGCATTCCTATACACTAACAATGACACAGAAGAAATTAAGGAGTCGATCCCATATACAACTGCACCCAAAACCGTAAGATACCTAGGAATAAACCTAACCAAAGAGGCAAAGGATCTATACTCAGAAAACTATAGAGCACTCATGAAAAGAATTGAGGAAGACAAAGAAACGGGAAAACGTTCCATCCTCATGGATTGGAAGAATATTGTTAAAAAGTCTACGCTACCTAGAGCAATCTACACATTCAATGCAATCCTTATCAAAATACCATCAACTTTTCCTCACAGAGCTGGAACAAAGAATCCCAAAAAGACCCCGAATAGCCAAAGGAATGTTGGAAGAAAAAAAAAAACCAACCAAACAAGCAAACAACAACAATAAAAAACAAACAAAAAAACCACAAAGCTAGTAGCATCACCATTCTGGACTTCAAGCTCTATTACAAAGCTGTAATCAAGATAGTATGGTACTGGCACAAAAACAGACACCTAGATCCATGGAACAGAATAGAGAACCCAGAAATGTACTCTCAACTCTTGGTCAACTAATCTTTGACAAAGCAAGAAAGTATCCAGTAGGGGAAAAAAAAAAAAAAAAAAGATGGTCTCTTCAACCAATGGTGGTGGGAAAACTGGACAGCCACATGCAGAAGAATGAAACTGGACCATTTCCTTACACCACACACAAAAGTAGACTCAAAATGGATGAAAGACCTCAATGTGAGACTGGAATCCATCAAAATCCTAGAGGAGAACACAGGCAGCAACCTCTGATCTTGGCCACAGTAACTTCTTATTAGACACATCTCCAAAGGCAAGGGAAACAAAGGCGAAAACGAACTATTGGGACTTCATCAGGATAAAAAACTTTTGCACAGCAAAGAAAACAGACGACAAAAAAGACAACTGACAGAATGGGAGAAGATATTTGCAAATGTCTTATCAGATAAAGGGCTGGTATTCAAAACCTATAAAGAACTTAAACTCAACACCCAAAAAACAAATAATCCAGTCAAGAAATTGGCAGAAGACAGGAACAGTCATTTCTCCAAAGTTGACAAACAAATGGCCAACAGACGCATGAAAAAATGCTCAACATCACTTGGCATCAGAGAAATACAAATCAAAACCACAGTGTGGTACCACCTTACGCCAAACAGAATGGCTAAAATTAACAAGACAGGAAATGACAGATGTTGGCAAGGTTACAGAGAAAGGGGAACCCTCTTACATTGTTGGTGGAAATCCAAGTTGGTACAGCCACTCTGGAAAACAGTATAGAGGTTCCTCAAAAAGTCAAAAATAGAGCTACCTTATGACCCAGCAATTACACTCCTAGGGATCTACCCCAAAGATATAAATGTAGTGATCTGAAGGGGCATGTGAACTCCAATGTTTATAGAAGCAATGTGCATACTAGCCAAACTACAGAAAGAGTCCAAATGTCCATCAACAGATGAATGGATAAAGATGTGTGTATACACACACATACACAATGGAATATTATGCAGCTACCAAAAAAAAAAATCTTGTCATTTGCAACAACATGGATGGAACTAGAAGGTATTAGGCTAAGCAAAATAAGTCAGAGAAAGATAATTATCATATGATCTCACCCGTATTTGGAATTTAAGAAACAAAACAGAGGATCATAGGGCAAGAGTGGGAAAAAAAAAAAAGACAAAATCAGAGGGAGAAAAACCATGAGACTCTTAATTGTAGGAAACAAATTGAGGGTTGCTAGAGGAGAAGGAGATGGGGGATGGGGTAACTGGATGATGGACATTAAGGAGGACACATGATGTAACGAGCACTCGGGATTATTTAAGACTGATGAATCACTGACCTCCACCTCTTAAACTAGTAATATATTATATATTTTTAAAAAATAGTCTTAAAATAGACTGAAGTTCCCGGGGTTTATAGAAAAATCCAAGGAAAGTGAAGATTGGTCTGACTTAAGAACTTTAAAGACTCACTTATTATCATAAGAACACTAAGTGTGAAATTTTAAATCCAATCCAGTTAAATGAAAATTTTTAAAAATTTGATAATGTCCTTATTAGAACATCTAGTTCTAATAGCATATGATTCAGACCTCTCCCTTCACTATTAAATCCACATTGCAAAAATTATCCCGCATAAATGGATAAACTTGGCTCAGACTATCCCTTATAGAAAAAGAGTAAGAAATCTAATTGTATATGTTACATTTTTTATAATTCTCTATATATGTATATATATGTGCATATAATCTATCCATCTACATAGAATAGATATAATACAAACTCAGGGTCATTCTATAAAATGCCTGGCCAATGCTCTTCAAAACTGTCATAACAAAAATGAGGAAGGAAAATGTAAGAAACTATAACAGCCAAGGGGAGCCCAAGGATTTTGACAATAAAATTCGACATCATATGGCAGATGAAGTCCTGAAATAGGAAAAAATGGCATAGGGTAAAATAAAGTAATGTGAATTAAAAAAAAAAAATTGCCAGACAAGGCCTTTTGCCCATCTGTGTGAAGTTATCCCACAAATTACTTAAGAGGTAAATTCTCAAAAGGTTAGTATTGACCAATCAATAAGAAGCCTCTGTAAATTCAAGACAAAATTTAATTCCCGAACTCTTTTACATTTTTCCTTCTCAATAAGCAGTATTTTAAATCATCCTGAATGATTTAACTTATTCAACTACGCCAGATTCTTTCCCAAGCATAAAATTATAAAACATCACAAACTATCTGCAGCAATGAGGTTTCGTCTCTAGTGGGACTTTTGACACTTTCCTAATAGTTCAAATAAATGCCATTTGATTGTTGAGGATCTGACTTTGTTTACCCGATGTAATTTTGTCCTCATTACTGGACGCAAATCAACTGATTCAAAATTTTCTATAAAATTTCTATAAATTCCAACAGTGGGCCTGTAAGCATGCAGTTGTTCCAATCTATCTGACCAAGCAAGTATTTTTTTTTTTTTTTAAGATTTTATTTATTTATTTGACAGAGAGAGAGAGATCACAAGTAGGCAGAGAGGCAGGCAGAGACAGAGGGGGAAGCAGGCTCCCCGCGGAGCAGAGAGCCCGATGCGGGGCTCGATCCCAGGACCCTGAGATCATGACCTGAGCCGAAGGCAGAGGCTTTAACCCACTGAGCCACCCAGGCGCCCCCCAAGCAAGTATTTTTAACACTAACCTTCACTATTAACGACAACATAGACATAGCACAAGATGTTTGAATCCAGTAAGGATGAGTGCAATAGGACCTGAAGACTCAGGCCTGTTGCCGATTTTTGTATAGGCTACTAAGAATGGTTTTTACATATCAAAATGTCACATTTTTAATTGTTACACAAAGACCTATAGAATATCCTCTATTTGCCAACTGTCTCAGAAAAACTAAAATATGACCTGATCCTTGATAAAAGTTTGCTGACCCCAGCTACAGAACTTCACTGTTTTTACCAGGAATCTTTCCTAGGATTTATTCCCTCCTTCCTAGTGGCTGTTGCTGCTGGACTGATGCCGAGATACCTCGACTTCTAGTCACATGGCCCCATCGACTATTTCCAAAATCTCTACAAAACCCCACTGGCCTTCTAAATGGGAAAATCTGTACTTATCCTGTATAGATGCCCCTGATCCCAGTAAAAAGTTACAAGTTGGTCCCTGGACTCTGTAGCTTTCAAATTCACAAAGATTGAGAAACAGCTCAATTATTCCGCAGGATTAGATTTTGTAAGTGATCTGTATCGGGCAGTCATTTTGCTTGTTCAACTAGAGAAGAAGTGTCCACAGATGTTATCTATGTAGGAAATAGAGGAGACAGGATTACCATGACATCCAAGCAACTCACTCTGGGTATAGTTACTAGAACCACACTCTGCTTACTAGCAATGAGCTCTTAACCATATACCCAAAGACACTATTTTTATGTTTCAATGTAGCCAAGGATCTCACCACATGCAACATTGTTTTATCTATTTTTTTTTAAAGATTTTTATTGCTTTGTCAGAGAGAGGGGGGTGGAGGTTGAGAGACCAAGTGGGAGGAGGGGCAGAGGGAAAAGCAGACTTCCTGCAAAGCAGGGAGCCCAACACAAGACTCAATCCCAGGACTCTGGGATCATGACCTGAGGCAAAGGCAGACACTTAACAACTAAAACACCCAGGCATCCTTTTGTTTGTTTGTTTGTTTGGTTCTTATAAATCAGTGAACAACTTGGGAACTTTGGCTTGTTTCCTTAATAGACATGTTTTTACAAGGGTGGAAAGCTTAAGTCTTAATTTAGCAAAAACAGTGCATGCTGTAATTGACATAGCACCACAACTGTCCGGGATGTGGATGGCCAATGTTTTGTAGAGATTTTGAAACAGTAATGTGGCCGTGTGGCTAGAACTCCAGGTGTCTTACTGTAGTCCAGCAGCAGCAGCCACCAGGAATGAGGTATTAAGTCCTAGGAAATATTCCTAATAAAAACATTGAAGTTCTATAACCAGCTCTTAAAAACCACACAGCTTCCCCAAGATCTTCAGCTAGGACCAGTTTCCAAAGGTCATACTAAAGAGGTGAACACAGCCAACTCTGGGGTTCTACACTGATACCAGGGAAAATGTCTAAAAAAAAAAAAAAAAAAAAAAAAAAATCAAGTTATAGAACTGGGAACTGGGACTCCAATTTTAAATAACAACTTCCCAACACATATGTCCTAACAGTTTGTATTATTAACAGGCACAGTCATGTTCATAATTCAAATATACTCATTTGGGGCCAGGAATATAAAAGGTGAAACTTTTTTTTTTTTTTAATTAGGTAACAATGAAGGCTGAAATGCTTTCATTTGGAAAATCTGCTGGGTCTGTTTTATATGCATAATTAAAGAGTCAACCTTAAAAAAAAATAGAATCTATTAATTCTCACTTAAAGGTAACATCATTTTGACAGGGCACCTGGGTGGCTCAGTCAGTTAAGCATTTGCCTTTGGATCAGGTCATGAACCCAGAGTCCTGGGATCAAGTCCCGCATCAGGCTCCCTGCTCAGCAAGGAGTCTGCTTTTCCCTCTCCCTTTACCCCTCCCCCTGCTTGTGTTTTCTCTCTCTCAAACCAATAAAATACTGAGGGAAAAAAAAAAAAAACATTTTGAGGATACTTGGTGAGTATCTTTAACTGTTTTCATGCCTTTGGAAAACAATATACCATAAATACCAAGTAAAGCCATCGAATTGATTTTTACTGCCATCCATGAGGTAATCTCAACTTTATTCATGTAAACTAGCCAAGATCAGAACAAGTAGAAGGAAATAAAACTTCAAAACGAAGTTTAATTTGACAACTGGCTCAAAGGTCACAGATTACATCACTATATGCTCATTTAATCAACCATTAATTTCAATATATGTGAAACTGGTAATAGCAAATCTTTTCCAAGTGCTCTTATACACTTAAGTGTTTTTTTATTACCCATGTCTATAAAACAGAAGGAGGAGAAAATCGTTCAGGAGACAAGTTGTTCATATGGGCAAGTAAACTATAAGGGACCTTGTCAAACTTTAACCACTGTTTACTGTTGAATTGTCAATGACAGTTGGTGCCTCATGTGGTGTAATACTTCATGGAATGTGTCCCTGCCTTTTGATAAGTGCAAAAGTGGTCATTAACCACTACGAAACAATCAACTCGCCAACAGAGTGCTGTTCTGAATCTTAACAGAGAAGAATTAAAATAAACACTCAAGCAGAAAATATCACAAGATAGAAGGCAGAGTGCCACCTTCTGTTTTCCACAGAAATGCTAGATCTGTTTACCAAAAAATATAAAGAAAGAAAAGAGAATAACCAAGCCTTGTGCTCCAATAGGGATAACAGAATTAACTAAAACATTCCAAGAAAAAGAGGTTCCGGCTTTAGAAAAATTATCACCAGCTTCTGAAAAATGCTTCGTTCATATTGAAAAAGAAAAAATGAAAGTTTAGTTTCTTTCAGAGAAGAACATGATCCCACGTAAAACCTGTTTTTCCGTAAATAAAATAGGACAATACCTTCCTTTGAGGATCAGACAGTTTAAGACACCATAAAAATGGTCACTATGTCACCACTATGTCACAGCTAAAATTCCTTATGTTTATGATCTCCACACCCCTTAGGTACCTGCTTTTTCCTTTGTTTTATGTGTATAGTATTTTAAATTAAATAACATCCATTCCCACAAATAATAGATAGGTATCACATTTTCTGAAGTTCAGACTTAAGCATCAGTGGTTAATTGAAGAATATGTAAAGCAGGTGTATTCATCATTATCCCATTTAACCTGAAAGAGGAAAGTGTTTCATGGTGATTTTAATGAACTGAAAGAAAAACACAAAACAAAACACTCTTTACACAGAAAAAGATTCATTCGAATGCAACTTCTTTAAACTGTGTAATCATCAAGGTCATAGCTGGAGTTAAAAAAGGGTTTTAGAAATAATTAGGTTGCTCTTTTTGAAATAAAACTTTCCATTTGTGATACATGTAATATAATTATAGTTAGCAACAAGATAGCAAAGTATGTGTTTCTATCACTTGTATTTAATTACCTCTATTTTCCCTTTTGCTGTGTGCTACTGCCTAGAAACAGTAAACCATAGTCTGCAATTCCATTTACTATAGTTCTATCTGGGTCTGTACTCAAGTATCATTACTACTCATGGCCAGAATATCCACTGGCCACTGTGTATGCTCAGTTCTGGTGAGGTACAGTGGTCAAAATACAAAAGGACTGCACATTTACTTAAAGCAGAGGATAATGAAATGCACTGCCGGTCAGAGAATAAGTTTGGGTTTTTGTTTTTTTTTTTTTTTAATTCATGCTTTTGTTTCCTTCTATTAAGTATTGCAGAATGTGTATTCCTTTGTGAACAAAGGATCATTCTAGGTAGTATTTAAGGGAACATTAAGAAAAAAATACTGGAGGATTAGAAGGTATCACAAATTCAAAAGCAAGTTTTAATCGTTTGTGGTTATTTTACCTCTTATATATGCAGCTATGTCCCCTCCCTTTATAGAGTAGAATCCTTACATCAAACACAGTAACTGATGTCCCTTAACCAAATCAGAGTTTTAGGTTTTACAAAACGTGGCTTCAACATAATTCCAAGATTGTCAGTCTCGTTTTGACAGCAAAAAGAATGACAGAACTCAAGTGTATAAAAACACATGGAAAATTATTTCCATAGCTACTGTACCACATAATAGCTTAACAATCCTGGCTTCATTTAAACATAGAATATACCTCCCAACCTTTTCTCCCTAACCCACTCATGTAAATAAAATATCATTAAGAAGAAAAAAAAAGGCATGAAGGATTTTATTATAAATGACTAAGGAATTAAGAAAGATCAACAGCAGAAAGTGAATAGTAATTTGGAAACTAAAAGGCAGATGGATGTAGAAAAACCAAAAATGCCCACCAATTGCAAAGTAAACTGTGGTCTAAGTCAAGCCATGGCACATTCCCACAGCAACGAAACAGACGAAATGCAGCCTCTCCTAGCAGCGTGGACAAATATAATAATCCCGATATTCAGCAAAGTAGTAAGACCCAAATGATTATATATAATCTCTACTTGTTGAGAGCAAATTCAAAAACTAAAATATATTGTTTAGAAAAGCATTTGTGGGTAGTAAGAGAGAATAATAAATACATCAGGAGAATGGTTACTTTTAAAGGAGACGCAGGTAAAATCAAAAAGGAGATACCGAGAGGGCCTTGGAGCCAGCGCCGTACTATTTACTGACCCAAGAGACAGTTATACTATCACTTTAAACTGTTATAAAACAAATGAATATATTATTCTCTGTGGGTGTGTATGTGTGTTATTTAAAGGCTAAAAGCAAAGGAGACAAAAACCAAAAATGCAAGAGACCCACGCAAACTGAAGCAATAGCTTCAAAATAACAAAAAAAGTAACTTTTTTTTTTTCAACATGTAATTCTATACTCAGCTAAGTATTTGTCAACCACAAAAGCAGCATCAAGACGTTTCACACATTCCAGGTCTCAAAAAAATACTTCCCATTTACCCTTTCTCAGAAAGCTCCTGATATTTCAAAAACCAAGCAAACACAAACTGCTGCAGTCGCTCCGAGGAACACGAGCACTTATCGGAAACAGGCTACAGTTTACTCGAGAAAAGCAAGAAATAACCCTGAAAATATACACACTGAATTTAAATATAACCAATACTGTGACGGAAAAGTTGAGAAGGGAAAACTAAAGAAAATTAAATCTTTACCTTTCGTTGTATGAAGTCCACTGGTAACACCTGTTTGGGTTCTATACCGCTGGTAAGACAAATGACTACCAAATCAGCAGTTTAAATAAACATTAACTTAGCAACTTACAGTTCTGGAGCTCAGAAGTCCAAAATGGGTCTCTCCCTGCGTCAAAACGAAGGTGTGCAGCACATCACTGTTTCTTCCTGGAGGTTCGAGGGAAAAGCCAGTTTTCTTGGATTTCCCAACTTTCGGGGTTGGGGAGGTGGGCACTCCTCCAGCTTCAAAGCCAGGAACGGGCATTTCTCTTTCCCACAACACATCGCTCTAACGCAGAATCTTCAGGACCTTCTTCCACATTTAAAGGAAACTGTGATTATATTAGCCCCACCTGGATAACCCAGACTCCTCGCCTAATCCTAAAGCCAGCTGCTTAGAATCTGTAATTCCATCCATTCCCCCACCTGTCCTTTGCCACTCAAAACACGTTCACGATTTCTGGAGATTAGAAAGTAGACATATGTGGAGGCCATTATTCTGCCTATTGCAATATACAAAACTGAAAACCAAGCACGTTCTTTCGAATGATAGAGGCAAATGCCAAAAGAACCAACTGAAAATGTTGAAAATGCTTGTGTCTACAGAGAAAAACTTGGGGGTGGTGAGGGAAAGAGCGAGCGATGAAGGTATTTAATCATAAGACTTGCAAAATTATTTGATTTTATAATTATGTACAGAAATTACTTTCCTAAAAAAAGTATTTATAGTTCTGTTCCTCTTTCCTTCTGTTCTTAGTACCCATCAGAGGCAAGCACTAAATAAACTTCTGAAGCCATTATCACAAACAAGTTTCAAATGTGAGGACTTTGATTTGCAAAGTAAGTGTTTTTGTTGACAGAAAAAAAAGCTCCTGGAGTCTGAAAGAGAGAAACTGAAGGAAGCTCAGCACTGGTGTGTTTTTGTCAAAAGATTCTCCAGAAAGAAATGTGAGGAAAAGTCAGATGAGCCCTTCTCCAGGAGGCCAGGTGAGAGTCATGTGGCCGGGAGGGAAAAGGGGAATTATATTGGTTTTAAGTTCTAGGACACGCCACTAAATTTGGTGGGGAAGGGAGAGGAGGTATGTGAGCAGAAGATTAGCAAAGAGATTTCCAGTCCCATCCAGACTCCACGCCAGGAAAATTTGTGCAAGTACAAGCAATACCTAAACCATCCATCTCTTGTCCTGTGATAAAGAGACACCTGTTCTAGCTACTATCTGGTGAGTGCCTTCCATCAATGCCCTTGGATTGGCCAGGAGAAGTGACATGAATTAATGCCCTATTATTTTCCTGAACCTTATGAACTGCTCCATGGTGACACTCCCACTCAGGACACTCATATGTCCCCTCAATTAGACTGAATCACCCATTTAATTCTCCCCAGATATGTTTACTTTGACATCATTAATTATATTCAGGTACGTATCATAAAATCATAAGAGGTCTTAGAAGTTTGAAAAGTTCAAAAATTTTGACATGAACACATAAAGGCATATTTACTATATCCTCTATATGAAAGCAAGTATATCTAAATAGGAATACATTTTTGCATTTGCTCTTTATTCAACCTTTCTTCCATTTCTTTCTCCTCCCTTGGCTTTCTTTCGATGATATTCAATAACTAGTAAAGCCAGACAGTAGTAAAAAAGAAAAAAAGTGTTGATCAAACTATAATTCATTGGTTTCAGGTGCTCATTCCCAAGTTATATGTTTGTCCTATTACTGTTATTTTTTAGCATTTTTCTTGCTGACAAAGCAATAGAGTTCATTGTATCTACAGGATAGCAATTGTACTTTCCACAAAACTGTATAGCTTTTTGAAAGATCTTCAAAGCAATTTCTAGATTTTAAATTAACTAAAATTGCAGGCTTAATTTCTATTTTAATATATAACACAAGTTGGTGCCATATTTGTTTAACCTGTCAATTTTCTATCGTATAACCTGTATATCATATGATTCTCCGGTGATCCACATGACTAAATGAAGTCTGCCAGAGTTTCTGAAGTGAATAAATGAAGAACAAACCCAAATTCTGTAGCTGGAACAGGAAAAAATATTTTAACCTAGAAAAAGAACAGCAGGTGTTAGAGACATCCACCTCCAAAGGAAAGAGTCTCGGGATTACTTGCCACCCTCATCAAAATGGAATGTTCACCGTGCTTCCTTCAATGTCCTCAGAGCTAAAATCTCACCAAGATGTGTTTAGGAAGTGAAGGCGGGTCTGTATGCCTGCACCCAAACCATAAGGAGAATTTCTTGGTTAATTTTCTATTATAATTTTAATGTATTTTCTCTATCTTTCTAATAGATATATTACATAGTTGAAATTATATAGACAACTTCATAATTTACTTTTTACTTAGCAATTTATCACAAACATTCCATAACATAACCTTCCACTATTAGCTAAAAATTGGAGTTTTATATAATTTTGCTATGATAAATTGTGCTATTAAATATTGCTATTCATGTTTTTAACTTCTTTATTATTTTCTTACTAAAGATCTCTAGAAATACAATAATTAGGTTAAAAAGTATGACCAATATTGACAAATTTCCAAAAATTATGATCACCAGTTGGCAAGAATGCCTTAAACAATGCATCTTTATCGACATTATGAATTATAATTTTTATAGTTGCTGATTTGTTAGGCAAAATAAAAATACATAAAAGTATGACCTATTATTCTCCACCCAGACAATGAGAACAAGGACCATATCTGATATTAGTTGTGTGCCTCCACTGGCCAACTCAGTGGCTGACACATAATAGGTATTCAATAAATATATGTTAATGAATATTTTTCAATGAACACAGTAATTTGCTATTTTTTTATTACTCACATTTAATATTTTTTGTATTATACACTTTTGAATTTATTTTTTCTCTTTTACAAATGAACTTCCCATGTCCCTTATCAATTATTTATTGGGATCATGGTAGTTTTTGTAATCAAGATATAGCAGTTTTGAATATTCATGCATCAAACCAAGTTATAAAACAAAAGCTACCAGATGCAAAGACAACTAAAAAGAAACAAAATTTGAATGGCAGTCTTCAACAACCAATTATTTATGTTCATTCAAGTAAATAAAAATAAGTGACATAAAGGAAATCAATTATAATTAAGAAGAATAAAATGTACAGTAACGAATAGTGATTACACTTCTCACGGTTAGTGTATGAGTAATGTGTAGAATTGTTGAATCACTTTGTACACCTGAAACTAATATAACATTATACGTCAACTATACTTTGATAATAAACTTTTAATGGAAAAGACATTATTCCTAACTTTATATCTTGCAGAGAGTCTCATATGCCCATAGAATACTTTTAAATGTGTTGTATACTAGACCACAACATGCACAGCACATGTTTCAAGCTGATTCCTTCTCCTGTGGATGCTTTCTTGAACCCATCAGAGGCTCCTCTACCAGGCCCTTCTGACTTCAAATTCTATAACATTAATGATATATTCTGTTCCTTCATGAGTCTGCCTCTGGTCATCTGGTGTCACTCTACACACTCTCACCACTGGAATCCCATCACCACCTCTTTTGGGTAAAACCAAAACCAGATCTGCTCTGGCATGCTCTGTCCTATGGGATCTACCTCTGATCCACAGGCAACACTCACAATTCCTTTATTCTATTAAACTGTGGGCTAAAATCTGACTTTCCTCCTACAATCATAGACTACATCAGCTTGTCAGGTATGAGTAAGACAGCCCCCTCAACTCTTGCCTCCCTTTGTGTCTGAGATGTAGGTAGAGATTCACAGAATGACAACAGAAGTCTACCAAGACAATTTTCTCACAAAGCCCTTCTCACTCTTTCACCTCTTTTCTTTCCTTTTCCTTTTTTTTTTTTTTTTTAAGATTTTATTTATTTATTTGACAGAGAGAGAGAGAATACAAGCAGGGAGAACAGCAGAGGGAGAGGGAGAAGTAGGCTTTCTGCTGATCAGGGAGCCTGATGGGGGACTCGATCCCAGGACTCTAGGATCATGACCTGGGCTGAAGGCAGACGTTTAACTGACTGAACCACCCAGGCACCCCTTTGACCTCTTTTCTATATCCTTGATCTGGCCAAAGTTTCCAAAAGTCATGAATGTACTTCTTGACATTTTTCTCTATAACATGTGAGTGTAAGGATTTAGCTCACCCTCAGTTTGGCATTAGAAATTGGTTGTATTGATGCCTTAGTAAAAACTGATACAGGAAAAGACTTCTTCCCACATTCAACAAAAACAATATGCAATCAGAAATCAATGCAACTCTATCTGATGAGCTAAAGCCAGGCAAGCCCAAGCACAAAACAGAAGAGAAAATTTTATGTACACAGTATAGCACAACTTCAAAAATAAAAAGGAAAAAGGTGAGGATGAAGAGGAAAAGAAGGAAAAGAAGCAATAGCAAGAAAAACATTGTCTGCTGGGAAAGGCCAATAGCACTCCTGATAACTGATATTTCTCTACAAAAGCAGCTTTGCGCCAACCATACGGATCACATGCACGAACAGATTTCACAAGAAGAGATTAGTGGTTCAAATCATATTTTTCTTTCTATGTGGTAAAAAAAAAGACAGTTACTCATTTTGATTAGAACTTCCAATTGGCCAAACCCAAACAAAATCCAGAGATCTAGGGAACTATTTATATAGCCCACATAACTCAGCTTCCTGGGGCACAAAGCAGAGTGAGATAGTGCGACATAGATAGTAGAAGGAAACGAAAGAGGACTAGCCCATTATGGAAGCTTGTAGAAAGTTTTCAATTAAAGTTTCCCAAGGTCCCAGTTAAGGGCTTAGAATGGGATGGAGGTCAGAATTTAGCATTTGCAACAGAAATATGTCACCTAATGCCTCAACTATTCTTCAGTCAGTATTATAATCACTTATAACATGTTATAAGGGCCATCCAGATTCTATTTACTGAATGAAGATAAAAATTTTAGTGATCAGCAAAGTAAGAAATAGGCCTTATTTTATTGTCAAATAGCCACATTAATTCTTTTTAAATGGTAATGCAGTAAAGGATAATACTTTTTAAACATTTAGGCAACTTTAAGATCCATGATCCTAAAATTGGATTATTTTCACTTAATAATAATGATAAACCTGATAACAGCCCATGCAAAACCATAGGAACAATCTAGAAAAGGAATTATTTTAAGTAAGGTTCACATCTACTGAAATCAGGAAAGTATATGAAGCAAAAGCACATTCATACAAAAATGAATAGCAAACCAATAGTAAGGAAGCCAAGAAGGTGACATAAAGGTAGAAACAAAGAAAACATATGAGCAGTCCATGGCAAATGCCTCCAACAGACCTGGGTTTCTCAAGTGTTGAAGAAAAGGGACCTTTTTGCCAAAGTACAAACCTGAGTTTATGTGAACAAATGAGAAAGAAGAACAAGAGAGAGAAGATGCCTAATGACTCCAATTCTCATGAGACCTAATTATACTTCTAAAATTAGCCTCCATCAGATTTCCCAGTATTCATTCAATAAATTTACTTTTACTTGAAACACTTAAGTAAGTTCATGCTTCTTACAACCAAACAACTATTATAACTAGTATATCCAATGTCTTCTATTATAATTGGTAACCTATCAAAATGTATTGGAAGCCTAAATTAAAATGGACCATAGGCCTAAATGTAAATAAGTCATAAAACCTTTAGAGGAAAAATTGTGACCTTGGGTTAGGCAAAGATCTTTAAAATTCAACAAAAATATGTATAGTCCATAAAAGGAAAAAAATCAAGAAGTCAAAGTTCATTCTAATTAAAAACTCTGCCCTTCAAATACACAGAATAATAGTCAAATTCAATAATGTCACAGGATGCAAAATCAACACATGAAAATCAATGGTGTCTCTATACACTAACAACAAATTTCCTGAAGAAGAAATTAAGAAAACAATTCCATTTATAATAGCATCAAAAAGAACAAAATACTTAGGAATAAATTTAACCAAGGAAGAGAAAGGCTTGTACACTGACAACTATAAGACATTCATGACAAAAAAATGAGAAGACATAAATATGTGGAAAAATATCCTATGTTCTTGAATTAGAAAAATTAATATTATAAAAATGTTCTTACTAACCAAAGCAATGTACAGATTCAATGCAATCCATATCAAAATTCCAATAGCATTTTTCACAGAAATAGAAAAAACAATTCTAAATTTTGCAGGAACCACAAAAGACCCCAAATACCCAAAGCAATCTTGAGAGAGAAGAATACCCCCAAAGGCATCACATTTAATTATCTCAAACTATACTACAAAGCTATAATAATCAAAACAGTATGGTACTGGCATAAAATCAGATCCATAGACCAATGGAATAGAATACAGAGCCCAGAAACAGACTCACAGATATGTAGACAACTAACATGCTCAACATCACTAATCTTCTGGGAAATGCAAATCAAAACCACAATGAAATATCACCTCATATCTGTTAGGATGGCTTGTATGAGAAAGACAGAGATAAAAGTATTGTTTAGGAGAAGAGGGAACCCTTGTACATTGTCGGTAGGAATGTAAACTGATACAGCCATTTTGGAAAACAGTATGGAGGTTTTTCAAAAATTTAAAAATAGAACTACCATATGATCCAGTAATCCCACTTCTGGGCATATATCCAAAAGAAATGAAACCAGTATTTCGAAGAGTTATCTGCACTCCTTTGTTCATTGCAGCATTAATCACAATAGCCAAGACCTGGAAACAACCTAAATGTCCACCAAACAAATGAATGGATAAAGAAGGTGTGGTATATATGTATATACCATACATACATATATGTATTTATGTATTATTCAGCTATGAGAAAGAAGGAAATCCTGCTATTTATAACATAGATTGGACGTCATGCTAAGTAAACAATCCAGACGTAGAAAGACAAATATGTATGATGTCACTTATATGTGGAATCTAAAAAGTAGAACTCAAAAACTAAAAAGTAGAATGGCAGTTACCAGGGGATAGAGGATCGACGTTGGGATGATGTTGGTCAAAGGGCATAAATTTTCTGTTATAAAATGAATAAATTCTGGGGATCTAACGTACTAATCACTAGTATATCACTAATGTATAGTGACTACAATTAACAATACTGCATTGGATACAGGAAATCTATTAGATAATAGATTTTAACTATTCTCACCACACACACACGCACACACACAAAAAAGGTAACAATATGAGATGATGATTGTATGAATTAACTTGTGTGGTAATCATTTTACAATGTATATGCTTGTTAAACTATCACATACATCTTATATATATATATATATAATTTTATATCGATATTTCAGTAAAACTAGAAAAAAAAATATTAACAATAAAAAAATCCATATAATATTCTTAATCTTCACTATAAGCAATATTCTCCCTCTAAAATTTATTTGCTTTAATTTTGTCTCCCTCAAGTAAACCTGCAAATGAAAACCTGTCAAATGGACAATAAACATGATCACTTTTCCCACAGAATAAAAGGCAACAGAGAGTTAATTCCAATTTCTTTCGGAAATTTTATTGACTCTATCTGCCTTAAGTGTTTAAGCAGCCACATTGATTATACAATTGCTCGAAGATTTAGGAGGAATTGACTAGCTGGGAAAAAAACCAGATACACATAGATTTGTAAACAAGCAGTTAACTCATGGCTCAGAAGTTGTAACTGAGTGTTAATAACGCTCTCTCCTTCTTACAATTGCTTCTCACTTGTTATCCCTGTGTGCTTCCAATGTAGGGCAGAAGCCTTAGATGAAAAGTAACACAGTTTAAGTCAACTTTTTTTATCAATACAACTGATCACTAACAAAAATGATGACAGCAGTCTTTTGATTCTGATTTATGGGATAAGAAGATGTAATACTTAGCCTCTAGCTGATGGTTGAGGTTACATTTAATCTCAGAAAGACAAGGCAAGTCACAAAACTATGAGACATATGCACTAAAAGAACATAGGAATGGGACAGAAATGTGTCTTTGTCTTAAATTATGTCCACTGAATCCCAGAATCTGGCTTTAATCTAATGCCCCTGTTTCCTTCAGCTTCCAAGGCCTAATACTCCTGGGTCTTTCCTTCAAATTAGCACTTTTGCCTCAGCTTCATACTGCATGTCTCCAGCCAGTGACTCAACATTCTTTACCACTTACACAGTGAGGTGCAAGGTGATCCAGGACCAAAGTATTGGCCAAATCTAGTCTCCGCTCCCTCTCGAGGAAAAGAGTTAAAACAGAAGCTCCCCAGCAGCTAAAATAGGGGTCCGAATGGAAAGCCAAAGTAGTGATCAGTATAAAATTCAAGTACCCCAATAGATGTCAGATCACTGTAGTAATTGATTAAACATGCAAAAGAGAAAATAGTATTAAGGAATGAAAAAAATTATTTAAAACCAAAATTATACCAAATGCTTGTACACAAAGTACTTCATTGTAGCACTAGTCACAACAGCCAAAAGGTAGAAACAATGCAAATATCCATTAACAGATGAATGGATAGACAAATATGGTATGTATAACAAATGGAAAATTACTCAACCATTAAAAAGAATAAAGTGCTGATACATGCTACAACAAGGATGAATCTTGCAAATGTTGTACTAAGTGAAATGAATCAGACACAGAAGGTCATATGTTTTATGATTTCATTCATATAAAATACCCAGAATACACAAATCCATAGAGACAACGAGCAGATGCTGCCAGGGGCTGGGACAAGAGGAAATAGAGAATGACTGTTTAATGGGAATGAAGTTGCATCTGGGCTAAGAAAATGTTTTTGAGCTAGACAGGTGGTAGTTGCACAACATTATGAATGTACTAAGTGCCACTGCATTGTACACTTTAAAAGGGATAATTTTATGTTATGTGAATTTCCACTCAGTTAAAAATAAAACAAAACTATTTTTAACCATTTCTGCTTTCTGAAGCCAGTGGCATCATTCAGAGTGTAAACTGAATCTAGGTCCTCTTCCCTTCCTTCTACAGAGGGATAATGGAAGAAGAAAGGAAAGGAAGACATTTAAAGTGTCTCTAAATTCTTTATTGTGGCTAGTGGTTTGTTATAACAAATCACCGAGAAATATAATTGGATATGGAAGGAGTCGAGTAAGAGTAACAACAGAGAAGGATTTGAGAGGTAGCAGAGGAAGAAGAGTCCACTACTAAGAGGCCCGAGCCCATGGGCAAAGTTGGTCCATGAGAAAGTCTTGATATTAGGAGAACTGAATAACATTTAAGAGCAGAGATATCAAGCATCCCAATGCAGTTTGTGGAAAGGAAAGTTACTGATTCTCTGCATTGAGCACAAAGCAGTTTAGAGATCAGATCTGTAAATGACACCCAATAAGAATAAGAATTTAAAGCCAAAGTGATGATAAAACTCATAACTCACTTGAGAATCCACAGAAATCTAGCTATTGCATTGGATCTCCTCCACACTCTATGGCCTTAGAATTACACCTTCAAATAACTGGATCACAAAAATGTTCAACCACCTTTTTCAAAAAGAATGAAATACGTTCCATTTTATTTGTATTAATAATACTAGTATTTTAAGTAAAAGCAAAAAGGTTTTAAAATTTTTTATATGTTATTATTTCATTTTACTTGTGCTTTAAATATACATTTGTGTGTGTTTTTATAATATATATTAATGCCAAAATTTTTAAATAAATAAAAGCAATATAATTTGGAGAAGTGTGCTTTAAAATATTTTACTATCTGATAAGGGGTGCAATTTGGAAAATGTGGAGACTATTGCTTCAGATGATAACATTTTAGCTCATATGGCTATATATTCTTGTTAAATTAAAATTCATGGAGGGGCGCCTGGTTGGCTCAGTGGGTTGAGGCCTCTGCCTTCGGCTCAGGTCATGGTCCCAGGGTCCTGGGATCGAGCCCCGCATCGGGCTCTCTGCTCGGCAGGGAGCCTGCTTCCCCTTCTCTCTCTGCCTGCCTCTCTGCCTACTTGTGATCTCTCTCTGTCAAATAAATAAATAAAATCTTTAAAAAAAAAAAAATTCATGAAGAAAGAGCAAAAGTTCCCTTTTCCAAGCCATTCAATATGAAAGCATCTTACTTATATTTAAGTAACTTCGTGAAGTTTCCCTTGGTGAAACTTCACTGGGATCCCTTTAACATGCATAATATCCCATGTTTTCAGTTGGCTTTGCCACACCAGCCTCTGGTATCTCCATGGCTAAGGAACTTGGTCCCACAAAACACTGACTTGCCTCCTTCTGTTCTGTAGAGATAACAGTTTTATCACTGCGGTGATAATCATATCTGTGTGAAATTCCTTTTCAAATCTATGGTTTCCCACAGTTTCAGGGAAGAAAAAATCCATAAGCTGTCCAAAAACCTTTTGATTTAGATCAAAGTCTCAAGAACTGTTGAGCCCAATTTAAGTTTTTTGTAGCAACATATTTTCAAGCATCTATGATACACTTTGCTAAAAATGTTTCACTTTGTTTCTCCCCAAACACCAATGTACATTTATAGTTATCTCCTTTACAAATCCTAAACTTTATTTCACTTATCAGTTGTCGGGGGTTTTTTTCCCTAGAGCTATGCAACACTCAGGAATAGTCTCCCTACCAATGTGTCTATCTATAAGAGTTTAATCAGAAAAATAGGTGTGTACAGGTTTTACTTAAATGGGAAAAAATCACATAGAACACAATAGCCTGTTTACTCCTTTTCATGGGTGCTGTGGGGTAGATTATAAACTGCCTATAGTTCTGCAGACATGAGCCTCAGGTCTTTTATAGCGCCTATAGAAGGATATGATAGATAGACACAGGTTTGGGATACACAAAATGGGCATTTGTGAGTTCAAATTCTGTCCTTGTCACACTTAGCTATAACTTTCTTCACCAGTTCTTCACAGATAAAGGAGTGTTTATGTTTAAAAAAAATCTAACTAAGAAGGTTAATGAAAAGCATTATATGAAATAAGCTATGATAAGTGTCTTGTGTATTGAAGGAGTCAGCGGGACCCTCATACCTCATTTAATTATACTATGCTTTGCACCATCATCTAGCTCCCCTTGCAGACAATTTTTTTTAATAAATGGCAATTCATCCCTACAACTTCATCTAGTTCCAACACCCCTGGAAATATTCTTAATAAAATCTGAACACTCTCTGATCTGTTTCCTTCATTTGTTGTAGGTTTGATTTGCAAATTGGGGACAATAACTTTGGAAGTATAAAACCAATATATGGTTATGATCACATAAATCATGTCCTCCTACAGTGCTCAGACATTAAGTATTAGTTTGAGATTTACTGCATCAGGAAGCAGAGGATGGGTTCAAAGAAGGTCATGAAATAAAAAGTAAATGTATATGTCACAGAGAAACTCCTTCAACAGAGGAAAGAAGATTGCAAGAGATAAGCTAAAAGGGGCAGCAAGTACCAAGAGCAGAGCAAAAAGGTAAGATGTTAAGCTCTTTATTATTCCCTCAGTTTATTAGCAAGAGTCAGTGACATCAAAGCATAAGACAGGGTAAAGTTGAAATTCTATAGGCTTTTGCATCACTCACCCCTAGAGATTCTAGAGAAAAATCATCTACCACAATATGAAACAGCTGCAAAAAATTAGAAATTATGTGGAGAACATTTGGGCCAAAGATGGTAGAAGGAAGCATCCCTCTCCAGTGACTCCTTTGAGTCCATGGGTTACAAAAAATATCCAAGCATTCACACATAGTCTGAAGCAAGTGGGTCTGACATAAGGCCATTATGGTGAGGGGTGAGTGATTCAAGGTCTTGGGGTTTGAGGGATGATATGGCCAAGTCTCAGAGGGCCTACAGGAAGAGCAGATTCCAGGATGATGCCTAGTCTACAGACGGAGAGAGACATTCCCCTATTCATCGGTCTTGCAGAGAGATCAGAAGATGAGTCTGACCAGCATATGCCAGCAAGCACATGCTCACCAGGGAAGATAAGAGGGAACTCAGATAATAGCAGGGGACTCTCATTTACACAAATCATCCCTCTTCTCAGTAAGGTCAAGTAAACTTCCTCTTACATGTAGAACCCATGTTAGAATACAGAAGAGGGGAAAACAGTAACAGATTTACTAGAGATAAGAACTTTGGAATAACTATTGCCAGTTTTAAAGTTGTTATTCATCTGTTTTAAATCTGAAGAGAGTGATAAATCTTTAATTGGAAAGCTTATTTCCCTACTATCCCTCAAGTCATATACCTCAGCTACTACCAATGTGACCTTAAAATCAAAATGTTTTAGAAAATTTAAAATTCTTTTTTTGACAGGTGTGCATCTAAATGTTTAAGCATATGAGCCAACACAAAGGATCTGATTGTCAAAAGGATCAGATTCCCACAAATTAGATATCTTACTTACTGTCAAACTTTACTAGTAATTTCAAGGATACACAAAATTAAGAGCCACAGTCAAAGCAGGGAGGTAACTCAGACATCTTGCATGGTTCCCCAAGTTCTTTTTTACACATCATGTACATGTTGCTGGCTGAAAATAATAGATGAGACCTCTTCATCTACTGCAGATCTCTTCAAACAGTGAGGAGCATTTAAGCTATTAAACATTTTGTTTCAAATCTTTAAAGGGCCTGTGTGTCAAAATATTTCCAAGAATTCATAGTTCATAAGTTCAAACAGAGAAATGAGATAAAAAATAGCAAAGATGACTAAGAAGAAGATATATAGATAAATATGAATACAGATAAACACAAATCAAAAGAAAGCTTGAGTGTCTATATTAATATCTGACAAAATCAATATCAAAACAAAAAATATTATATATTTACCAAGAATGAAGAAGATCATTTCATAATGATAAAGGAGTTAATTCATCAAGAGAACTTAACAGTTGTAAGAGCTTATGTACCTAAAAATAGAGCTTGAAAATATATAAAGTAAATCTGATAGAACTATAAGGAAATACAAAGATAGACAAATACAGAGAGTTGGAGATTTTAATACCTGTTTCAATTATGCATAGGAAAGTAAACCAAAAATCAGGAAGGATATTGTTAAGGATTAAATTTTGTCCCTTCAAAAATTCACATGTTGAAGTCCTAACCCTCAATATCACAGAATATGACCTTATTTGGAAATAGAACATTACAGAGGTAATTAGTTAAATTAAGATGAGTTATCAGTGTAGAATAGATCCCCGGTCCAATATCATTGGATTAGATCATTAAAAAAAGGAAATTTGGATACAGAGACAAGCATGTTATGTGAATTTTAGAGTTATGCTACCACAAGTCAGGAAACTACCAAAAGCTAAAAGAGAGGCTTGGAATAAATCTTTTTCCTAATACCTTCAGGAGAAGGATGGCTCTGCCCATACCTTGACCTCGGACCCTGGAATATTCAGTTTGTGGTATTCCCTTACAGAAGCCCTGGCAAACTAATACAGATATAGAAAACTTGAATAACACTAACAACTGACTTGATCTAATTGACATTGATAAAACATTCTACCCAACAACAGGAAGAATATACATTCTTTTTAAGTGCAAACAGAACATTTTCTAAGATAGACCATATTCTGGGCCATAAAACCAAGGACACAGGTTATACAAAGTATGTTCTCTGACCACAGTAGAATGAAACTAGAAATCAATAATGAAAAGTCTTATTTTTTCTTTCTTTTTTGACAAATAAGTTATGATTCAATACTTACATATATTGTGGCATACGATGTTCAGGTGATCATCTTGTAGATTTAAAATTACAGAATTAAAATGAATTGGTGGCACCTGGGTGGCTCAGTTGGCTAAGTGGCAGACTCTTGATTTCAGCTCAGGTGATGATCTCAGGGCCGTGATACTGAGTCTCGAATCAGGCTCTGTGCTCAGCAGGGAGTCTGCTTGAGATTCTCTCTCTCCCTCTCCCTCTGCCTCTCCCTCTGTGTGCTTTCTCTCTCTCTAAAAGAAATGAAATAAAATACAATAGTAAAATAAAATAAAATAGAACCCACGAAAGGCTAACAAAAGGTTCTTCCATTTGAGCCCAGATAGTATCCAGGCAGAATTTCTTGTAAACTGCATACCATGTCAACCAGAAAACTCAGGATTAAATTATACAAATATGTGAAGTCATATGCACTCTAAAATGCATTACGGTCTTGATTATAACCACAAAAAATAGAAACAATTTAAATATCAACATTAATTATTTTAGTAACAGAAAAATGAACATGAAAAAGCAAATGCAATCTGAGTAAGTTTTAGGATATTAATTCCTTACCAGTACTGTAAATCTATGAAGGGCTTATTTTATACTTCAGGAAATTCTTCATTAACTAACAAATAATGTTAAAAGGTGAATGTTACAATCCAAAACCATCAATTTTGGAGAAAGTGTAAGGTTGATAAAACATTTTTTTTAGGATTTATTTATTTATTTTAGAGAGAGAGACTGTGCATGCATGAGCATGGACCTGTAGGGTGGAGGAGGGGCAGAGATAGAATCTTCAAGCAGACTCCCTGCTGAGCATGCAGCCCAAAATGGAGCTCAATCCCATGACCCATGAGATCATGACCTGAAATGAAACCAAGAGTTGGGTGCTTAAGTGACTGAGCCACCCAGGTGCCCCAAATTGATAAAAAATTTAATAATCCCTTTAAGCCACAGGATAGTAATAAAACCACCACCATTTTACATTTACGTAGGGACTCCAATTTAAAAAGTGATTTTTCATAAATTACCTGATGAAGTTTCAATATATCCTCAAAATAAACAGGATTCGGAATATGCTGAGTTTTCAGAGGAAGAAGTCAAGGCACAGAGATTAAGAAAATGTAAACGTTGGAGCTAGGAATCAGTTCTTTTAATGCCTAAACCATTCAGTTACTCAAGTATGTATAACTGAAAATGAACATTTTCTTTGATCTAAGGAAGGAAGTTTTATATATGAAAGTAGATTAATTTATCAATACATTTTATCCCATAACCAAAAATGTATCGAAAGAAAAAAAATTTGCTCCAAATTACATTTCAAAAATTGAGTGATATCTATGTTGCTTATTACAGTCCCAAAATGAATGATTTACGAAACTGAAAACAAAAATCACAATGTCATGTCCAAATGCAGGACAAATAGCTGACTAATTTTCTCTCACATGTATCTATCCAATTTTCTCTTCCATTGTTAGGGTTCCTGAATCCCATTACAGTGTAATCAATGTAATGAATGCAGAAATAAATAAATAAAATGAAGCAGGTTTTGCCTCACAGCAGATATTTGCATTACATCCATGAGGATTTGTTGTTATTTTTAAATTAGCTACAGGAGAGCTTTTTTATTGCCTCTTAAATGCAAGAGAAATAGTCAAACCAAATAAAATTCCATTTTTAAAAACCAAATATTACACTAACAAAGGTCAAGCATATCTATTTCTATTATTACATGCATGCAGATTTTGATAAAGGGAAACCTTTTAATTTTCAATTAAAAGGGAAAACAATGCTTGCCCTACATTTTGACTATTCAGATCTCCCACAAATACAGAAGATATTAAAACTGCATTATGCTTAAGTTTGCATAATAAAGAAAACAATAAACTCAAAAGGTTTAATGGCATATCACTCAGTTTTTCTGACTACTTTATTGCTTACATTAATACCCCATTAACCAAAACACTAGCCAAGAGCCAAAAAGTAAACCATGTATTATGTATTATAGTGGGAAAAAAAATTGAACTTTGGAGTCAGATGAAATGATTTTGAATCCCAACATAACCACTTACTAGCAAGGTGATTCTGAACAAGTTTCTTAGCCTTATCTATAAAACGGAGGTAATGATAGCTATTTCTTACGATTGCATGGCTTAAATAAGAAGTGAAGAAAGCATATGGGATGGCTTCTGCACATAATAAGTACTCAGTTGTTATTTTTGTTATTAAGCTGCTACTTCATAAAACTAAAATTTTACTCACAGGAAAACCATGGAGATAATAACCAAGGACCTATTTTCTCTTGTACACATGGCTCTAAATATCTTACTTTTCCTAATTCTCAGTACTATTTTTTCATTCACTCATCCAGTAAATATTTACTAAATTCCAACTATGTGACAGGCATTGTTTTAAGCATTGGGGATACAATAGTATTTGTTTATGATACAAAGCAAAACAAATGAAAATCTTTGCTTTCATGGGCAATATAAAAGGTACATAACTAAAAATTATAGTTTGCTAAATAGTAATGAAGGCTAACAGGAAAAAAGAATAGAAACTGCTGTGGTTGGGTGTGAGGGTCCAACATGACCTAACCTGAGAAAGTGGTATTTAAGCAAAGATATTCAGGAAGCAAATGGAGAAACTATGTAAAGTGGTCAGATTATAGTTATATAAGGCTCATTAAGATCTTGAAGGCTCATTTAGAGTTGGGAGTATATAGAAATTCAAAGAGCACCAAGGACTAGGACCTGGGCCCTCTATCATTTAGAAATCCAAGAAATGGTGGGGGGGGGGAAGCAGCAAAGAAGACTAATAAGAAAAGGTCAATGGGATAAGAGAAAAGTTAGGAATAGTAGCTGTCCAGAAAGCCAAGCAAGAAAAATGCATCAGAACAAAGGAAGAGATCAGTGGTATGAAATATTTTAGAAGCATCAAGTAACATGAGAACTGAGATTTGGATTGTATTTAACAATTTGGAAGCCATTGGTGACCTTGATAAGAGATGTTTCACTAGAGTGGTATAGAGCAAAAGACAGATCAGAACTAACTTAAGAAAAGAAATTGAAGCAGAAACTATAGAGAATGTTTTCCAGAGGTTTTATAGCAAAGTAAGGAGAAAAACTAGTGGTGATAGGAAGAAAATAAGTTAGGAAGAGTTTTGTTGTTTTTAAGATGAGAGAAGTTCCAGCACATTGTATACTGATGGAAAACATCTCAACGTTTATAGCGGCACTACCAACAATAGCCAAACTATGGAAAGAGCCCAAGCATCCATCAACTGATGAATGGCTAAGGAAGATGTGGTTTATATATATGCAATGGAATATTACTCAACCATCAAAAAGAATGAACTCTTACCATGTGCAGTAACGTGGATGGAGCTAGCGTGTATTATGCTAAGTGAAATAAGTCAGAGAAAGACAAATACCATACAATTTCACTCATATGTGGAATTTAGGAAACAAAACAGATGGACATGTGAGAAGGGAAAAAAAAGAGGGGGAGGAAAACCATAAGAGACTCTTAAGGATAGAGAACGAGGTGAGGGTTGATGGAGAAAGGTGGGTGTGGGGATGAGCTAAATGGGTAATGGGTATTAAAGAGGGCACTTGTTGCGATGAGCACAGAATGTTGTATATAAGTGATGAATCACTAAACTCTACTTCTGAAACCAATATTACACTATATGTTAACTAACTAGAATTTAAATAAAAATTTGGAAGAAAAAATGTATTTAAGGCACCTGCTTTAGATCAATTAATAATTCAGAACTGTAATTCTTAGACTCCATGGTGACTTGGTAGTAGGTCTTCCTGAATCAGCCTGTTCACAATTTGGGGCAGGTTGGAACTAAGAACTTCACCTGAAAAAAACAGAAAATACCTCCCCTCCATATAATGTACATGATGACTGTAGCTAACACTGCTGGATGGTATATTTGGAAGTTGTTAAGAAAGCAAATCCTGGGAGTGTCTGGGTGGCTCACCCAGTTAAGCATCTGACTCTTGATTTCGGTTCAGGTCATGACCGAAGGGTGGTGAGATCAAGCTCCGTGTGGGGTTTGCACTGGATGTGGAGCCTGCTAAAGATTCTCTTCCTTTCCCTCTGCCCTTCCACCCCACACTTCCCCCCCTCACTCTAAAATAAATAAATAAAATCATTAAAAAAAGTAAATCCTGACAGTTCTCATCTCAAAGGAAAAAAAATTTGTATCTATTTAAGATGATGCATGTCGACCAAACTGTCTGTGGGGGACACTTTGTAATATATGTAAATCAAGTCATTATGCTGTACATCTTAAACCTATAGTGTTAAATGTCAACTACATCTCAGTAAAACTGGAAAACAATTAAAAATTTTTTAATAAGGAAACCTGATGATGTAGTCAAAAGAGAGGACAACTGTTATAGCAATGACCTTGAGTAATTATAAAAAGGAATGTAAGCTGGTGCAAAACAGATGGTAATGAAAGGTGGGAAAACAGTGTATGTCGGTGCTGAGGCTCATTGGTAGATATGGCAATGGAATCTTACAGACATTCTTTCTTGAATTCTTCTAATTTCTCAGTAATATAAAAAGCAAAATCAATAGCTAAAAGTAAAGTCTTTTAGATTTGAAAAAGTAGAATAAGATATGAAACAACAGTCTAGAAAAGAGAGTAAAATAAACATGGGAATGGAGTAAGACAATCTGGCAGAATTGAGTCTCAAAGGAGATAAGTGATGACAAACTTAAGAAAAAATCATGAATGGATAAATAAAATATGGTATACACATACAGCCCTAAAAAAGAACACAATTCCGCACAATGCTACGACATGAGTAAACCTTGAAGACTTCATGCTAAGCAAAATAAGCCAGTCACAAAAAGGCAAATATTGTATGATTGTGCTTACATGAGGTACCTAGGGTAGTCAAATTCATAGAGACAGAAAGTAGAATGGTGGTTGCCAGTAGGTTGGGGAGTTGAGGAGTGAACAGCTATTGTTTAATGGATACAGATTCTAGTTTGGGAAGATGAAGAAGGTCTGGTGATGGATGGTGGTGGTTATATAACAGTGTAAATGCACTTAATCCCAATGAATTGGATACTTCAAAATGGTTAAAATGGTAAATTTTATGTTAAATATGTTCTGCCACAATACAAAATGCAATTTGTCAAGCAAAAAACGTAAAATAAAATGAAATCAAACAGCATGGTTTTGTGTTCTTCTGCAGTCATGTTCAGTCGTGCAGACATAGAGCATGGGGAGAGTTGGATTAAACATGCTTTTCATGATCAAGTAAGAAGTGATTATAATGATAAAGGATGTGATTTAAGACAAAAAATGAGGGAACTAAAGGCACAGAGGTTACAGGCACTAAAATGCTGGGAGATTTATACCCAGTAGGACTGAAAAATTATTGGAGCTGAGATAGTCAAGAGCATGAGAAAAAAGTAGGAGCTGGTATTCAGGGAGCTGAAATTGAGATCACAGAGGAATTAAATTATGTGCATTGACAGCATCAAAAACATGGCCATGGGAGTGAATGATTTAGGCAGGACTAAAGACAAAAGTCAAGAGAGAAGAGAAAATCAAGGAACTGAGGAACCAGGGTATTGGAAGTATCATCTACACAGATACTGAAGTTACTAAGAATTAAAACAACCATATTGTTGTAAAGAGTGTCAATAAGCCAAGAGCTAAACATTTCAGGGAATAGAAGGTAGCAGAGTAGGGGTGAGGCAGATGATGGCAATAGGTGATTACCACAAGGAAGGGGGGGCAGTAATATAATCTGATGAAATGAGGTTTAAAAGTGAATGTTTGTAAGGAGCGGGATGATCTGAAATCAGCCAAGAGGACATATAGTGCATCTGCAGGCGCAGTGGTATAAGATACATGAAAGAAAATATAGCTATTACTTTGAGGAGGGCTTCAGGGGAAGTAGTGTTCAGATCCAGTTAGAATATGATATTAATGTTATGTTCAGAGAAGAGGTTAGTGATAAAGGGGATTTGTCAGTAAATCGTGTTACACTCTAATTGGCCAAAGACCAGGAGGAACAAGCCTGTAGTCCAATAAAATCAGATATATTGACTTGATGCAGCAAGGGAAGGTACTCCAGAGGAATCATGGAATTCAGCTTTCAACAAGAGGGACGGGAAAGCATGCTTTATAAGGGCTGGGTTCCTGCTTGAAGGATTCTAGGGAACATCTAAGGGAAGCAATGATCAGTTCTGGATTGGTTGCAGTTTCTGAGGTAAAATTCAGAGAAATGAGAATTAACTAGGGATTAAATGCTGTTATGAAGTGAGGGTGGCTTAGCAAATGGTGTCTCCAATAATAGATGAGTATAGCAACATGGGTCTAAAATGCAATAGTCACTCAGAAAGGGGAATGCTTGTGGCATTTGACAGTTGCCACATGAACTCTGCAGACATGCTGTGTCCTACTAACTTTGTAGCTACATTTACCCCCAGCTGACCTCCCAAATGGCAAGGATGCTTTTCAATCTGAGCTGATAGTCACTCTCTCCGCCCCAGATAGGCTTTGCCTCCTTCATTGAGCATGACTTCCAGAAGGCACATTGGAGGAGATTGAGAAGTGAGAGTTGGGGCCAAAAGGGACATATCTTGGACAGAGAGGATTAAAGCATAGGAAATGAGTGATAACCTGGAAAGCATTGGCTTCTTGTCCTGATTATTACTCCTGATTTTCCTGAGACACACTCTGGGGGAAAGTTTCGGAGTATCTGATGGAGTGGGGAAGGTTGGAGGCTTCTCTACAGCTCTCAGAGTCCTGGAGTGCCCACTAGGCTTCTTCTGAGGGAGGCCTATAGAGAGGTGGACCTATTTGGAAAACACTGGCTCTCTCTTGACTTCTATGAGAAAGTAACAAATAAGCAAAAAGCAAGGCTAATGTAGGTATTACCCCATAGTGAGGAGAAAAGACAGCAGAGGAGAAAATAAAATATATAAAACAATCAAATTTCAAAATAAAGTTTGGAGTTATGTGATACAAAGGCAAATAACCCAATATGCAGTATATTCCCTGAAGTCATCATAGTATTATAGCAGAGTGTAACTGATATTCATAATGATTCCCCTGAATTACTAATAAAATGGAAAATTATGGTGACTATGCTCTTTACAAGGCAATAAGGTAGAGCCAGAATATATTTTATATTTCCTTCTGTTCACAATAAATAATCCATCAATCCTTTTTCACTAGCTCCTTCAACCTTTAAATATATTTTTAAACGATTTCCATCAAGAATATTTTTAAAGTATTGAGACGAAAGATTAAATCCTCAACTACATAGAAAACTGGGCTTTGCAGACAAACTGTTACCCCAAAGGTTGTCCAGTGAGTGGACTGGAGCATGATACGCTCCCATGTTCACATTCTACCTCTCAACAGATTGTAACAGAACAATGTCTTCTACCAACACCACCCTTAAAAAAAAGTACTGGAGAATTCAGCAGAAAACAGTCCTTGCCTACTGGCACAACGAAACACAGATTTATAACGTTAAACTCACCTTTGCGTACTGTTTGTCAGTTTACTTACTGCTTTCATATGCATTCCACCATGGATTTTCATAAATACCCTGTGAAGACATGTAATCTCATTTAGCAAAGGCAGAAGCTCTGCTTCAGGGAGTTTAAGAAACTTGTACAAGATCCCTTTTCTAATGGGCGGAGGCTGGACTTGCATTCGCGTCTCAACCTTCATATCCGAACAACCCCTTGGGCAAGGGGAAGAACAGGGAGAGATTGTATGAATGCTTTCGGAAGGGCAACCAAAACCCAGCTCCCCTCATACAGTCAGGGACTGATAGGAGAGAACAAGAGAATGAGAATGAGAAGATGTCTGCACCTCAAACATAGGTCAGATACAGGGAGCAGACAAAGTAGGCTAGGGCAAGTTTCCATCTTATTTTGAACACAATAGATAAAGCCTAAATTCTAGCCCTGCAATTGATCTCACTCAGGCAGTACTCATCTGAGTTTGACCTCAGATTATTCCTTCTATTGGTCTGATTTGACTTGACCCATGGTCCCATATCTAAATTTAGTGTTTTTACATCGACAAATTATATAAGTTCATTTTATATACAAATTGGATACTGTCTAGTATGACTTGTGTAGAAATCCTGTCTTTATTTTCACTGTTCTCATATTTTATTACTTTACTCATCTGGCAATGTACTGGTTGTGTCTAAGAAGAATAAAATCTCCATTTAAATAAAAGATCCCTAAATATTATAAGCATATTTCCCTGATTCCTGTAGAGATTATCTTTCCAGATCATTGCAGGCAAATACACTAATCTACATATCCAAATGCATATTTAAGAAACCTAAGGACTCTTTTGAAAATATGGGAAATAAATAGATGTTTATTAATGGACATAGGAGAACAAGTGGAATTGAAGTGTAAGAATTACAGTTTATAATGTACCTTACATATGCTTAGAATACTGTATCATTTATTGCTTTGCTTAGATACAGTAAGTATTTCCTATATACGAGGTTCTGCCCACATGTGGTTTGCTGGGAGACATATCCATATGAAGAAACGTGACATGAATTCTATAGGGTATGGTAGGAACACAAAAAATAAAATGGTAAGTTATATACTAGATTATTGGAAAAGTTGTATCAGCAAAAATACCTTATGATCTGAATCTTGAAAGAGGATTGAGTGTCTGCTATGGAAATTGAGAGGAATGGAAACTACTGGATGAGTGTGTTCATGATAAAACGGCCTATGACAGGAATCCAAAAATGTGGAAAGAGCAGACAGCTAGGTTAGGAGAGAAAGAAGAAAGACCATGAAAAACCCTCTGTGTCAAAATGAGCTAGAACTCCATTCTTTCAAAAATATTCTTATCAGTCAAGGCAACTCTCAATTTCAGTTATAACAACTCTCAATTTCAGTATTTTGAAAGCAATTTCATAGCAATATTGTAACTTATGCAAATGTAATAATATATGCGTGGGTGGTAGGGTAATGTTTGCAATGGCATGGTAATGAACTAATTGTCAGATCTTGCTCATTGCCCTTAATTTTTACTTGCTTGATGATTAACACTTTTTCCTGTGGGCCAATGATTCAAGATAATTACATGGTTCCATTTTTTGTTAAGTATCCAAGTTCAATAAGTATGTATGGGAACTGAAAGATTTATTCTACATCTGTTGGGAATACTTTATAATAATTATTGAGCATCTAACATCCTCCAGGGTCTGAGCTAAGTGCTTTGTATATATGTAATTTCATCCTTAAAATACTTGTATTAGGTAATACCATTTTTCGCATTTCTCAAATGAAGAAACTAAGGCTCAAAAATAGTTCATCCAGGGTGACACACTTTATGAATGGCACTTTGGAACTTGAACCCAGGTTTCACAAATAACAAAAAACTGTATTCATAAGCATTAAACTACTACTAGGAACACAAATATAAATAATTACAGTTCCTTCCTTCAAGGAGTGTATAATTTAGTGGAATAAACAGTCGGCTGCAATATAGACAATAGATACACACTATAAGGGCGCATTAGATAAAAACCTGCCACAGAATTGAGCCACTAGGGAATGTTTTCCATGGAATGGGACCTGAAAAATGAAAGATAAAAAGGAGAAGGATATTTCAGGCTAAATGGAGAGAAGCATAACATCTGTGAAAAACCGCAAGTAATTCCATGGGACTTAGAGGGTCTGATGGATGGCATCAGAACCTTGCACTAAGACACATACTATTCACAGACTATTGGAGCCTCTTGGTTGGGGCCTTTAGACATACTCTACCTAGCATCAATTTAGTCAAAAAGAATATAAAGTTAGAGGTCAATGACTTGCTAAAATCCCTAAAATATGAGCTGTAAGAAGAGCCTCCAGTAAAATATGATCGGGAAAGTATATGGTTTCTTTCTTTCTTTTTTTTTTTTTAGATTTTATTTATTTATTTATTCGACAGAGAGATAGAGCCAGAGAGCACAAGCGGAATGAATGGTAAATGGAGAGGGAGAAGCAGGCTCCCCACTGAGCAGGGAGCCCGATGCGGGGCTCGATCCCAGGACCCTGGGATCAGGACCTGAGCCAAAGGCAGACGCTTAACCGACTGAGCCACCCAGGTGCCCAAGTATATGGTTTCTAAGAGCTGCAAACTTCTGCTGGTATGTGCCATGAATGTATTGGTCTCTGTCTAGGGCAATAAGTACAGTTTACCCTTTAATACCTCCAGGCTTTCACCATTAGTGGCCAGGCATTTCAAGTTTATGTATCTAAAAGGTAGCTATTAAGGAATCCAGCATAACTGTATGTTAGTAAAGTTTGTAGAATCATCAGAAATGATCAGATAGGTTTTCCGAATTATAATTTTCAGGATTGTGGAATACCATTCAATGTTATAAATTCTAGCAAAAGGGACAGAAAAATGAGTGCAGCTATTAAGAGAAATAAATAAAATTCAACAGAGTTGTCTGGGTTGTGGAGTACTGGGCTAGTAAGTATGATTCAGCACTAACTTTAAAAAGTTATTAATTGGGGCATTTGGGTGGCTCAGTCAGTTAAGCATCTGCCTTCAGCTCAGGTCACTATCCTGGAGTCCTGGGATGGAGCCCAGCGTTGTACTCCCTGCTCAGCAGGGAGTCTGCTTCTCCTTCTCTCTCTGCCCCTCCCCCCAATTCTCTCTCTTTCTCTCTCAAATAAATAAATAAAATCTTTTTAAAAATTTAAAAATTCATTAATTTTTAAATTTTAAGTTAACCTTCAAGTAACCTTGAATAAATCCTAGACTAAGATGTTCAGCTTTACAAACTTGTGTCACCAAAACAACTCAACTCCCTCCCCCCAAGCACCACCACCAATAGGATTTCCACATAGAGTTTGCTATTTTGGGCCCAGGTATTTAAACTCCTCCCCAAACATGCTCCTGTTTAGACAAACAAAACAGAGATTGAGCAAAGAACTGTGCCATAATAGAGCTCAGAGAGGCTACTTCATGTGTCTCTGAAATAGAAACCAAGAGCCGTGGAATCTCCAATTACTTATTTTTCTCACCCACTGATGCACACATCTATAGTTTTAATGTATCTAATTTTTTTTTAAATCCCTGCTGTCAAAATAATGAAGATACACCACTTGGAATAAACAGTTTGCTCCATTTACAAGTTAAATTTAACCACTCAGATTAAATTTTGTATTGTCCTACAAGTACTTTTCTAATTACTAGCAACATTCTACAGTTAAAAAGGCAAATCTTTCACAACTATCCCTTTTTCTGTTTAGTTCCATAAATCCCAAGAAATGTACCCTGACTTCAACTAATCAGTTATAAATCGGGCTATGTAGAGAGGCAGAAAATAAGAGGAAAAATGTGACTTATTTGATAATTTGAAAGAGATATCATAAAAGTTGAGGTGTAGGAAAATCATAAAGGATAAAGAAGCATTACAGTACTCATTTCTCTGGCATATATTACTTCCCAACTGAAATTGTAACTAAGCTTCAACAAGCCATTCCTCCATGTATAATCCAGCTGCTTCTATTCATTAGGGCACATGATAAAACCAGTTAATTCTATAGAAATTAGCCCACTGTCACACTTCCTTTCTTGTCAAATGAGTCCTCTGATTGGAGGCAATGTCATGAAGAATACCAAGGCAATGGCAAAGGCAACCCATAGCATGCTATCCCATAGCATAAATGCACTAATATTGGTGTTAGCAGAAGCACATTGGGCAAGAAATACAAATCCATCCCCAGATCATGAAAGACTAAGTTTTGTCCCCCCCAAGATGATCATGCAAGTATCATGCAATCAGTTTTCTACCAGGTAACTGGCTTGTTCCCCAGAGAATAGTCCAGGATGAGTACTGTATACCAGTAGCATTTGCTGGGTCAGCCTTGTTGAGAGGATGGCCTATGTTATTAGCATCTCCTTGTGAGACAACCCCAGATACCATCATCAAAAGTCTTTTTTTATAGGGTAAGTCTAGTTCTTTCAGATAAAGGAGAGATTCTGGCTTTGCCAGCATATAAGGATTTGGGTTAACCCTGTCTACATCTACCCAAGTGATTTTTTCCCATATTTCAGTGTCCCCATGCTTTTCCTTTATTGTTCTTACTTTAACTAATAGACCTGACAATGCTGAACATTTAATTGGGGTTGAATTCCTGAGCCTCTTAGAGCTAGGTCCATTACTTTGTCAGTTGTATCTGACCTCCCACCACTATTTAGCACTCCTAAATACACTTTGAGGCTGTTTGGCTTTTCTATACATATTCTAAGCTTTAAAATTCTCCATTTCCATGTATACACTCTCTAGGACCCTAAATTCTATAATCATTATTGCCACGATAGCAACTAAGTTCACAGTTCATCTCTCAATGACTTGCCCTCTACCTGCACCTGATCCCATGCCACTACTACGAATATTGAGATGATCATATTGCTTCTGTAGGACAAAAATTATCCATGTCCCACACCCCGTAGCAAGAACATTCTTTTGAACCAAGTGAGCAATTTACTCCCAGTATCCCTTCTAATCCCTGTTCCAATTACTGCAGACAGGTTTTGGCCCCAAAATAATGAAGTCTCAAATTTCTTATGTGAGGAGAATTTCATGAATGGGTCTGTTTACAAAGGTGTGGACAGATTGTAAGAAAACCATAAAAGGTAGTGCAGTATCCTGGGGCCAGTAACAGTGGGGCAATGCTAATATTTGCAGGCCTGAAGCAATGTGTCATAAGGAGTATCTACTATAAACCAGGAGACAGAAACAGAGAAAGACACACACACACACACACACACACACACACACACATACACACACACAGAGAGAAAGAGAAAGGGGGGGGGGGGAGAGCATTGTGTAGACAGGACTACCTAAAAGGAGCTGTGAACTTTGGACAAAGGATACATTCATTTTCTGGCACAATGCCACATTATAGAAACTGGAGGAATAATTTTTCCTCTCTCTCTCTGACCTATACCGCAGGTGCTCCCACTGTCCAAACCCTAACTGAAGCCAGAGGACAAGAAACCCTACCAAGGCAGTTCATCCAGTGTAGCCTCTCAGGGCACAGTAAATGATAGAGAAGGATAGAGAGTGGATCTGGATGGTCAAAGGCAAGATCTTGCGTAGTAACTGAAATTCTCCATTCTAAACAAATTCAATCAGATGTCAAGGCCAAGCAACACACATTGTTTTTCCCAGTCATTCCCCTCCCTAGCAATATTTTCACCTACACATTTGTAGATCCTTAAGAAATAAGTCAAGCTATGTACTTAGAAAAAAAAGTTATCAGTGCTGTTATGCTTTATTACTAGATTCTGTGCTCTGAGTACAAATAAGAACAAAACTTATATCAGTAAACATAAAATCATGGTAAATACTATAATCAAAGTACTTTCACTCAGAATAATTTTTCATCTTCTAGCTAAATAAAGAGATAAGAATAAAAAAAGATATGATATTTATATCTCATGTATTTCTATAATCATTTACTATTTTCATCTTCATATTTTTCTTCTTTTGAATAGCTTTATTTGTGGTCTGTTTTACAGATTATCTTCTTTCCCTGTAAATATAATACCTGTGTTTTCAGTAAACAAAATTTACTTCAATCTCTATCCCTAATATGTAGATCATTTTGATCTGTCTCATAAAGGCATACATTCAATGTACATAAACACAAGACCAAATAAAAACTATGAAAGGTTAGCTGGTAGTTCCAGGTAATATAATTCTAAAATATACCTAAAGTCTCTGCTTAAAAAATAAATAAATAAATAACACAGTGATTAGAGTATTAGTTGATGAGATCTTTTTTAAAAGTGATACATCCTGAAGATGACAGATAAGTTATTTCTCAAAGGGAGCATTGTTCTGATTAAACTAAGTGTTTAAGTAATCAAAATTAGCATCCTGATTTTATAACAATAATTGGATATCCACCATGTGACAGATACTATGCTAGAAGGTGCTAGTCTAGTTGAAGAAACTAATTTTGAAGCAAGTACTTATAAATCCACGTGAATCAAGGAACAATCTATCAAATCATGCCTCTAGCCCTTCCTAACAATTTACTTTTTCACAACTGTATAACTTGACTCTTATCTGCTCTGCTCACTGTTCTCCATCTTCCCCAAAAATATGTTCTCTTTTTTCTCTCCAATCATATTTCATCTTCAAAGTTTAACTCAAGCTCTACGTGATAGAGACTGCCAACTCACTACCAAATTAACTCTTACCTTCCTGCTGGGAATATATCTTTACCAAATTTCTCTGCCGCCTTTGCTCCCAGTTGGGGCCCTAAGAATGAGGACTGGCCAATGAAATGTGAGTGAGGTAGCATGATATACCCATTATACTTAATGGGTATAACCTATTAAGAGTCCTGAAAGCACTGCTTCATGCTCTTTCCTACAACCAGGAGACCAGGATGGTGATACACAGATTAACTTTAGAAGCCATGTATTAAAGCTGCAACTTCTGCCACTAGCCTGGATTTTTGATAACTATATGCAACCAAAAAGCCCTTGGACTGTTACATAAGCAAGCAATAAATTTCCATTATGTTGAAACTTACATTTGGGGTCTATTCATTACAACAGTTCAACTTACTCTAATCTGCCTCTTCCATTAAACTACTTACGGTCATTCTCATTCACACACATCAAGCCCTTGTATATTATACCATACCTTACAACACTCATTTGTGACTTCATTTTTTTTTTGGTATAACATTTTATAGGTAGCCTTTTTGTATTTTCTAGTTCCTTAATTCCTTAAACCAGGAATAATCTTATCCACGAGCATAAACCAGGAGTTTTAGCATAAAGGGACATGATTATAAAGCAAAAGCATTAAGTAAAACTTTATTGCGTAGTGAAGTATTAATTTTCCCCAAAAAGAGATCTGCCCAACTCCTGGGAAGTAACCTAAACTCTTAGAATTTCCTGAGTGGTAAGAGTGTCTTTGGTATCCAGATAGTTTATGCAACCTGGTAGACTCTTGGTGAGTTTCTAGATATATTATCTTAATGAGATGACTCAAGATGTTAGCTGGAAACATCAGAAAGACTAACCATGTGCTCTGAGTTGGAGTTTTGAACCATGTGATAGCAGCCTGACAACCAAGGAACTGAAGGGGTTGGAGACTGAGTTCAGCCATGTGGGTAATGATTTGATCAATCATACCCAGGTAATGAAGTCTCAGTAAAAACTCCAGACACAGAAGCTTCCAGTGTTGGCAATACCGCATGTGTATATTGTCACACACTGATGCTGCAAAAGTAACATCCCACTGGGGACATGGAAGCTTCAAGCTTGGAACCCCCCAAGTGCACATTCCTTCCACAGGTCTCTTCCTTTGTCCCATTCTGATTTGTACATTTTTCTGTAATAAAACTATAATCATAAATGCAGAACTTTCATGAGTTCTATGATTCATTCCAGCTAATTTTCATTTCTGAGGGAGTCCATGGGGACTCTAAAGTTGTAGCCAGCTGATATTAAGTCAGGATGGCCCTGGGGACTCCCAAACTTTCAGCTGGTGTGTCAGAAGTCTTGCGTAGATGTGGCTTCCAGACCAGAGGATTATGCCCTTAACCTCAAGTTTACCTAACTCTTAGTACTTGCAAATTCTAAATTTGAATTAAAAAAAAATCAGTATGAACTTGCAATTTTTTTACTCTTAAAACATAAATTTTATATATTTTCACACTCTCTCCACTGAAAAGTCCTAGAAAAAATGATTACCTAGTAGTAACAATCCCTCTAGTTCCCAGATTATGATTTTTAAATAACATTTCTGAGTAGGCTTCTTTGATTATTCCATATCTAGAACATAAGTATACACCACAGATTGGATCATTTTGCTGTGCCAGAAAGTAAAAAGCTATCAAAGACAAATGGGGCCAATATCAAAAGGACATAAAAGTCAACATAAAGAGGCTCACGATAACCTCAAAATAGGACAATTTGAACATCAAAAGGTATAACAACAATAAATTGAAACACATCAAATTCAATTATGAAAACAAAACTTCATGACTTCATAATTACATTTTTCTAAAGAAACTCAATGATCACTATTAGATATTGCTAGGGCACCAACTCCTTATTCTGAGCACTGAAAAATAAAGGGGGGAATTAAGCATTTTTCTTCTTTTCCTGTGCAAATATAATTCTGCAGAGCAAAGTAGCTGAGGTGATACTTTTATTTAAAGGAAACTTCCAGGTAAAAAATACGGAAGAAATAACCAAATTAGAAAGCATTCTTATTATTTCTCTTGCCTTTCCTTCCTCTTCCCCTTTTCCTTCCACTTCCCCTACCCTTCTCTTCCCTCTCACACCATCCTCTCTTTCCTTACCAAACAATTCAATCCTAGAGTCATTAGTTTGGCCATTGCAAGTAGGCACCCAGACTTGAGGGCGGGGGAGACCTAGGCTGTTCCAGAGTGGAATGTCCTAAGCAGGTTAACTGTTTTCATTGTCTACTGCTGTATAACAAGTGACCTTAAACTGAGAGACTTAAAACCACACATCTGTTATCTCACAGTTGCTGTGCATCAGGAGTCCAGGCACAGCTTAACTGGGTCTTCTGTTTAGGGTCTCATCAAGCTTTCAGCAGCAGCTGTGGTCTTATCTGACTAGAGAAGGATGCATACTCATCTCACTCAAGTTGTTAGCAGAATTCAGTTCTCTCTAACAGTGTAAAGGCATCAGTTTCTGCTGGCTATTGACAGGAGGCCACCATTAGCTCCTAGAGGTATTCCACAGTTCCCTTTCACACAGGGTTCCCCAACATGGACACTTGCTTCCTTATAGCCAGCAAGGGATTGAGACCCCATCAGGAGGGCCCTAAATCTTAAGTAATGTAATTAGGTACTCATATTCACACAATAATATATATCCCATCACCTTTGCCATATTCTATTAGTTTGAAGCAAGTCACAGGTCCCACCCACACTCAAGAAGAGGGGATCATACAAGGAACTAGACAGAAGAAGGCATAGATCATGGGGCTACCTTAAGAGTCTGTCCACCACAGGGTGCTGTGAATTGTGTAAGACTGATGATTCACAGACCTGTACCTCTGAAGCAAATAATACATTATATTAAAAAAAAAAAAAAAAAGAATTAGTCACTGCTATAGTTCATATTTTTGGAAAAGCAATTATTACAGTTGTTCAGGTTGCAGGAGTTGAATGTACAGATCATTAAAATCTTTTTTTTTTTCCTTCAGGTCATTAAAATCTTTTTAAAAAAAAAAGAATCTGTCCACCACAATAAGGATAATGTTTGCATAAGAGGGCTGTTGTATTTGGGGTGTCAGAACTCAAACTACACGTAAATGAGCCACCTGTTAAAGGGAGTCCAAGCCTGAGAATCCATCCTCACATGGTGGGGATGTCAGAATATAAGTAAAGTGAGGAGGACATCCCCCCCCCATGACAGGGACAACAGAGTCTGAGCAGAATGAGGAGGACATCCTTACACAGTGGGGATATCAGAGCCCGAACAGAGTCAGAGGATATCTACCCACTGGGGTGGGTCACTATGGGGAGAGAGAGCACGAATAGTTGTGAGGGCAACTTCAACACCCAGAATGGTAAGTCATGGGGTATCAGACTCAAGCAGATTGAGAAAGTTGTCCTTTGGAGGGATGGCTTGAAAAGGGCTGTCGGAAATGGCACAGGGTAAAGAAGATGTCCACACCGACTCTCATACTGCCTAAAATGTCAGAGCTCAAGCTGGGGGAGAAGCATCTGCCCAGAAAAGGGTTACAGGAGTAATGAGCAATTGGGCACATAAGGAGAAGTAATAAAAAGAGTTAAAAAAAAATATCTCTCAGAGAAAAGAGGGAGAAAACCAGAATAAATCCTGTAATGTTCGATGACAGTAGAAGTATTAGAGTGATTTTCAAAATATTCAGATATAAAGAGAAATAAATGTTGATGCAAATATGTATGTATACATCCATATAGGTATGTAGCTCTGTTCACTGAAAGGACCTGGGAACAGGGATGTTCCAATAGCATTGAGGATCCCCAGTATCCAATCTTGGTTTTTAAATAGTAATCTCCACAAAAGAAGCTAGAGATCCTAGGAGAAATAGCTGCTTCCAAATCTGAGCAATGAAAGGTCATGGTATATCAAAAAGCAGGTAAATACTCGAAAAATAACATGGACATGTCAAAAAGACACAGGGCCAATTTTCAAGGAACTCTAGTCAAATGGATTTGATTATAAAAATTAAAAATAATATTCATGGATTATAACTCATTGAGTTAAAAAAGAGATTATGTATGAGTCCATATTGCTACCACTTAATAAATATATTTAAAATGTCATGAAACAGTACAATATTTAAATAGTTTCAAAGTACCTCTCATAAAATATTAAGTAATTGCAAAGGGTTAAAGAGTAACTTTACAGGGGAGAAACTTGACAAACCCCATCTTCCTTAATCAAGTGATGAAAGAGAACATCATCAGCAATGGGGCAAATCAAAATCATGAGTCACCAGATAGGATGCAAGAAGAACAACATCGCTTTTGTTTTATTTCAACCAAAGATGCAAAACCTGAATCTACTCACCAGGAAATACCAGTCAAACACAAGTTGAAGGACATACGACAAAATAAGTGGCCTATAATTTCCAAGAAAGCCAAGGCCATGAAAATCAGAGTGACTAAGAAACCATTCCAGATCAAAGACTAAAGAAACTTAAAGATAACGCATGATCCTGAACTGGATCCTTTTGTTATAAACGACAGTACTGAAATATTTGGCAAAATTTGAATGAGGTCTGGGATTAGATAATAGTAATATGTCAATATTAATTTGCTGATTTTGATGTTTCAGTTGTGGTTATGTAGGAGAATGTCCTTGTTGTCAGAAATACACACTAAAGTATTAGGGAATGGTTGGACATCACATCATTTAGCAAACTTTGAAAGACATAGGAAGAAATAATCTTTCTGTACTGTACTTCCAACTTTTCTTTAAGTTTAGGATTTATTTTTTTTAAAAGCTTTTAATAGGGGCGCCTGTGTGGCTCAGTCAGTTGAGTGTCAGACTCTTGGTTTCAGCTGAGGTCATGATCTCAGGGTCAGATCAAGCCCTGCCTCGGGAACCCACTCTCAGCAGGGGGTCTGCTTGAGATTCTCTCTCTCTCAAATAAATAAATAAATCTTTAAATTAAAAAAAAATTACAACCACAATTAAATGATTTATCAGGACAATAACAATAGGTGCTAAAACTACAAAGTATCTTGTACCTATAGCATCTTATAGTTTAAAGTCCCATATGGTCTTCTGTAAAATGGAGGATTTAAGCTAACTCCACCTAAACCAACTGACTAATCTGAGTGTTATTAATCATTAATCAACAAAGGAGACCAAGCTTCATGATGTGATGTAGTACAAAGCACACAGTAGCCACTATGAAATATTCTTCCCTCACAGTTTGGATCTGAGTCTCATACTGCCTCGAGTTCTAATGACCAGTGAACAGGAAATAGGGAAGAAAGCAGATTTAATAATACCACAAGGAAACAATCAGTCAAATCCAGAATGTGGAACATTTTACTGGACAAATTAACTGGTTTCTCAGACAAATCAATTATTTTTTAAAAAGTGGTATATAAGGGAAGACTTTAGAACAGTAAGAGACTTTATAGAGACATAATAACTAAATGTAACTATGGACCTTTTCTTATCTTGATTTCAAAATGACATCAGTGTGGTCATCAGAAAAACTTAAAGAGTAGATATAAATGATTTGAAGGAATTATTGTTAAATTTGTTAGAAATGATTACTATATGATAGCTGCATTTTAAATTTCTCTTTATATGTTAGAAATGCAGAGCAGTGTATTTATACGTAGAATGGTATGATGTTTCAGATTAACTTTAAATAGACCGACAATGTAAGTGATAAAATATTTGGCAAAAGTTAGTAATTTTTGAAGAGGGGTGGAGGTTCATTATACTAGTCTCTCCTCCTCTGTGTATTTTTTATAATTTACATTTTGAAAAAATTAAATATCTATGTAAAAAATTAGCCTGTTCTTTTTCTTAAAATGCCTTTAAAGATATATACAGGACATCAAATGTTCAAATGGAAAGTTGGGCAAAAGAAGAAAGGACACAGGGAAGTTTTGGCTTGTTTTAAATGGTTCAAAACTTTGAATAATATGCACTGTAGGAGGTTACATGGCATGGATCGATGGAGAGGAAAACAGCTAGTAACCTGAAGAAAGAAGGTATAAATTTGCATTACACATATATACCCTCCCTGACAAAAGGACCCCTTATTTAACACTGGGAAGAGGCACTGTCAGTGATATCTTGCTAATGGAAGACTAGTGGAGCAAGATTATGGTGGGATATACTTTAGATTCGATTAAGTCCAACTTGTGTGTAGGAAATAACAAGGTGAATAATGATAGCCATAAATCACACACCTGGCCAGCCTTTCAGATTCTGCACATAATGCTGCAGTCCCAAACTAAATCAGAAATCCCAAGAAGTCCCTTTGCTTCCAGCCCTGATATACAGAGTCCCAGCAGACTTTTCAGAAGGCTTAAAGAGGTCATTACTATCCCCAAGAGAGAGTAATTCAACTACTACAGCATGCAATTGTTGTGAGGATGTCCACAGATTTTCTACAGGTCCGGATTTTGGAACAGATGGCCTCAGAGGTCAGGGATGGGCTATCTGCTAAGGAAATCAGTTATCAAGACTTCCAGAGCCATAGGATTAAATTGGTTATATTCTAAAGAAATACAAATGTTCCAGCAAGGTAGGGAATAGATTTCTTTGTCAGAAATTAATTAAAAATTTAGAAATATGTTTCATTAAAAAACCAAATTACTCAATAAACCAAAAATATTTTCTTTCTTTCTTTCTTTCTTTCAAAAACTTATTTTACTCCAATCACAAAACTCATCTTTACAGTGGAACCTGAAGAATATCTTTTTCACAGTAAGCACCCAATAACTGGTCTAATACAAATGAAAGCAAGATTGCAAATAGAAGGGCATAGAAGCTCAAACCATGAATATTTCCAATTTAAAAACAGCAACACAAAAATCCCTATTGAATTCTTTCATCAACAATTGACAGGGATCATTATGCCCAATCTAAAACTGCTAAATCTGAATATCAAAGAGTTTAATGTAGCTTGCCCCAAACCACTCAACTGTTACTACTTAATAGTAAAACAAATAGCTGCAAATTAAAACCTCAAGTTTCCAGCAGCCTTTGTGTTAGACCTTTTCTTTTCTGTCTTTTCCCTTAAATGGCTGAGTAGGGGAATAAAGGTAATCTTTGGAAGTGAGATAGATGGACAGAGCAATTGAAAACAAATACAGAGTGCATCAAGTTTCCTGCAGAGGAAAGAAACATTGCAGAGATAACACTGTGTGTAGAATAAATCTTCTGGGCTTAATATTTCATATTAACCTTTTTTCCAGCTGAAATTTATTTTAGGAAATTCAAGCTAAAACATCTCTTTTGGATCCAGGTGTGTCCTTTACCTTGGACCTCAATAGGAGTTCTACACATACGAAAGTAGAAATTGGCTTTTTACAGTAGATCGATAAAAGCTCTCTGGGAGTGAGCAGCATGCCTCCCAGAAACACTTCTGTCTTTACATCTCATAAAATGACCTTGGTATCTAGAAGGAAAAATATTCTATTTTCCCATCCACTTCTATTTCCCCATATCACAGAAACTGCACATTGCTTATACTATGCACCACACCATGACAGCTGGGAGAGAGATTTATCACATTCTGATACTTGTCAGTTTAGAGGGGACTTGCTGCTGTTCCATTTCACTTGCATGCATCTCAAGAATAGAGAAATTGGACGCAAATATTCAACAGAAGTAGATATTCCATCAGGGAAGTCAGTAAATAAGTCCTCTGTCCTGTTTTCTCATCCTTCCTTTCTTCATTTCCATCTTTCCTTCTCATTTAGTTCTCTTTCTCACATAATTGTACAAAATTGGACATACTATATAATATATTTCACAACTGTGTTCACTAAATTTTAGCTATCAGCACTTATTATGGATAAAAAACATCTTTGGGGGAAGTCGACACAAATAATGTACAACTTTCAAATAAATTACAGTAGATTTAAGGAAAACATTTTAGATTCTATTTTCACAAATCATAATTTCCTGGAAAATATTTATACTCAAGGAATGCTGTCCCTGGCTTTCCATGAAATAAATGATTCCATTATTTAGCTAGCATGCCACGGCTTTGCATGAAATAACTTAATGAAAACTTATGTAATGGGAATTTAGATGTCTTGATTCACATAATCTCAGAATTATACTTTTTTTTAAAAGCCAGTAACTAGGATTTAAAAGGAAAAAAACACAGTCCTCAGCTTAAAAATCTTGACTGTCTCCTTTAATTTTCTCAATATCTTTCAATAACTAGCTCTCATTTCAAGGCCGTGCATATGTACACAACTGGAGTAGGACTATGGCAAATCCAGTGCAAACTTGGTCATTTCCAGGTGGAACATGAAGATGTATACCTTTCCTCAGCCTTATTTTAGATTATACTTCAGTACTACCATGTCAGGCACTTTAGTTAGTGAGTTTAGGCACTTGCTAAGCCCAAAATTTAGCCACCTCATTCTTATATCTAAATATTTGTTTATACATCCTTATGTTTGAATTATCTATAACTGTGCCCTCAATATGGTAGCCGTAGCCACATGTGGCTATGTAAATGCTCGTTATAATTAACTGAAATTATATAAAATTAATTTTGTATAATTAAATATATACATATGGCTACTGGGTACCATACAGACTGCCGTTATAGAATTCTTCTATCCTCGAAGAAGTTCTATTGGACAGAGATTACCTATATTGCTTTTAACTTTGTGCATACTACCTCTTCCTGTCTCTACAAACCCACATAAACTCTCTCCAGCTAAATCTCATACATTCTTCAGAGCTGCTACTCTACTGATGACTCTCTTATTTTAGAGCCACTTGTTATTCCAATACTATCTTGTATTAGTAAGCTTTACTGTATAAATCTTTTCTCATCCATTATATTAATTCAATCTTCAAATATTTATCAAATATCCTACATGGTAGGCACTGTTCTTAGTTCTGGGAGATGATATTTCAAAATAGACAAGGACATGAGCTTCTTGAAATCAGAGCCAATACTTCTTTGATTTTTCTGATACTTAGAATAAAGTAAGGACACAATAAGTGAATGAAAGAGATACTTACTAAGCAGCTACAGAAGTCTAAATCTTAAAAAAAAAAAAAAAAAACAGTGAAACAAGAGAACAATAAAAATAAGGAATATTTTGACAGGAAGAAATCCAATCCCTTCCCACTAGGTCTACATCCTGAATGTTCATCCTTCCCACTGAGTCTACTTTCTGAACCTAGTGCAACAGTTTCAGAACTTTTTTTAACATCATTGAATTACTGAGGCAATTGGCAACCATATACACTAGGCTATATGTAGAGCTCTTTCACAGAAGAGAATATTTGTTTTAATCATAACAGGTGAGGTATATTAGTTACACTAAAGGCTAAGGTACTTTACCAAAGAGATTTTTTAAAACCCATGGTTATGTGAGATATAGTTCACTTCTTTCTCATAATAATCTCAAGGGGAGCATTCAAGTTTGCTGGGATAGCTCTGGTCCACAAGGTCCTTTGGGATTATAGGACCCTTTTATCTAGTTGCTCCACCACTCCCCTAAGGTATTATTTTCATCTACACGCTTGAAACTGGATCAAAAACACATCATGTTGCTACTCAAAACAAGGAGCAAAAGAGAGGAAATCTGGAATATTTTTAATTTTTAAGCAAACAAGGCAGGAGTTGTCCACATTACATCTATTCCCATCCCACTGGTGATAACTTAGTCATGTAGGAACTCTCAACCAAAAGAATTCTGGGAAGTGTAGTCTCTAGCTAGATGGCTATACACTCCCAAAGAATGGAACAGTAGGAGGAAGAGCAGTCTGCCAGTGAAATGATTTTAGCTGTGCTATCTAGACAAACTATTTTCTTAGGTTATTATTCCATTTATACATAACACATTAAAGAACTACCAAAAGAATCATAATTCTAAATGTGCCTGCTAAAGAAAGTGCTATCATGCTCTGTTCAGGATTCACATTGGCATTTTCTGAAAGTTTACACATACCCTGGAATAAAACTGATAAAAAGAATGCTTACTAGTTAATAGTAGGTTTTAATAAGAGCTGTTGACTTACTATATTACTATTTTCTAAAATATGTACAATATATGGCTTCAAAGAAGACCAGCAGAATGCAGCATATATAGAATTGTAAGCACACAGTTCATTTAGCATAAACTCAGATAAAACTATGAAGTACACAATATATGTCATCTCTTCTTTTTCTCTATTTCAATACTCAGCATCTTCCCAAGAACAACACCAACTCTTTCTTGAAAGGCTCTTTAAATAAAAACACCAGTGCTTTGAAAATTCTTCTCCCCATAGAGGAAAGATTGTATCTGAAAATCCTTAATACCGGAGCATGAATTTGTTCAAGTGATATTCTCCAAGGAATATTCACACTTTAATGGAGGTCTTGGGGAAAAGAACAACTCAAATGACTGGTCTGTGGTGCTTGTATTTTAGGATTTAGCCTCTTATCTGAGAGAAGTACTTAAGGTAATCTGATCTTTACTGGCTGTTCCAAGTCATGTAATATAAGGATAATATAGGGAATATAAACCATTATAATCTACATAGAGCTTGACCTGCCTATATTCATATTATGTGACTAGAAATGTTTGCATCCCCTATTTCCTGCATAGCTTCAAGTGTGTTTTTCCCTGAGCACAACGGTTTCCCACCAACTATATTTTGACACTGCTACCAGGGACAAACTAATGAGATTCATGTTCCCTTAAACTAAATTATTGTGTTCTTAGAATTCTGGTTTATGACAGTGACCCAGAAAACCGTAAGAATATAGCCTGCTGCCAACCTTGAGAAATGTATCTTACTGAACTCAGTCCTTGGCAATGTCACTCAGCCTCAAATATCAATCTCCCCACTCGTTCCAGCTGGAAGCAACATTGCAATTAATGTAAATAGATGATAGATAGATAAATAGATAGATAGATAATAGAAAGTAATATGATTCATATTCACTTCCCAAAATCCGAAGACTGTTCAACCATATCCAAAAGTTGGTAAAAACTTGTGATGGTACTAGGAGCTTTTGGAGTAAAATCTTAATAAAGAAAAATACGGTGTTCCAAGTTTTTATCATCCCATAAAACAACAATATATTATCATGTCTCATATTTCTCACTTGACTGGAAAAGCCAAACAGTTTTTGCTTGAAATATCTCATCGATTACATGCAGAAAGCACCTGGGACTAAAATCATCTAAAGGATCAATTGGAACAACATCCAAGATGGCTGACTCACATGGCTGAAAACTGATACTAGGTGTAGGCTGGGAGATCAACTGAAGCTGTTAGTTAGCACTCCTACACATGCTCTGCACATGTGGCTTAAGCTTTACAGTACCATGGCTTCATTCCAAGAGCATCTATTCTAAGAGCCCAAAAGTGGAAGCTGCCATTCTTAGAAGATCTAGGCCTGAAAACTGGCACAGCATCAACACTTCTATATTCTATTGTCAAAGAGGTCCCAGAGCTCACCAAGATTCAAGGAGAAGAACACAGACTCCACTTTTCCATGGAGACGTGTTGAAGAATTTGTGGACACCTTTAATTGGTCACACATGATTGTACACTCACTGCACATATAAGGAACAGCAAAGACATCATTAAGAACATTTTGGTGGGGGGTACCTGGGTACTCTTGATTTCAGCTGGGGCTGTGATCTCGGGGTCATGGAATTGAGGCCCACATTGGGCTTCAAGGGTGGAGTCTGCTTGGGATTCTCTCTCTCCCTCTGCCCCTCCCCCCGCCACAGTCTCTCACATGCTCTCACTCTCAAAAAAAGAACATTTTGCTTGTATTATCAGATAAGTAAACTAAATGTGATATTTCAGAACAAAATAATTTACCTTAAATTACTTCAAATGAAGTTCGTCTGGCCTCTAAGGAATTATAAAAGTCCTGTTATGATTATTACTTTGTAAGTTACAGAGTTATATTCAACAGAAGCAAAGAACTTGATAATTAAAGTGAGATTGTAAGGTAGCAATAGATATAAAAAAACAAGAACTTAGGGGCACCTGGGTGGCTCAGTTGGTTAAACATCTGCTTTCGGCTTTGGTCATGATCCCAGAGTCCTGGGATGGAGCGAGGAGTCTGCTTCTCCCTCTCCCTCTACCAGCTGCTCCCCCTGCTTGTGCTCTCTCACTCGCTCTCTCTCTCAAATAAATAAATAAAATATTAAAAAAAAAAGAACTTAATGGTTAAATTCTGAATAGCCTAAATCATGAATAAAGGAAAGGTGAAAAAGCCTTTCATGAAATAGCAACAAGGATAAATTTTAATTAATATATCAGCTACCACCTGTTCATGATTCAAAGTGAATTTTAAATAGAGATCTGAATTTCTCCAAAGGTATTCTAATTAAACATAAAATATTTGTAAACAAAAAGTCACAATGGGAGAGACAGGCTGCTTGTCGGTCCCATTTTTCTTTCTGGACCTCGGTAAGACTACATCCCATAGCTCTGCCTTTCTTGCAGTTATGTTTATGTGATTGGGTTCTGGTCAATGGAATGTGTGCAGAACTGATGGATGCCACTTCCAAAACTAGCTGTAAAACAACCTGTACAATTCTGCATGTTTTCTCTCCTTCCTTCTTAGCTACGCAGATGAAAGAGATACAGTGGAACGAACACTCACAGTAGTCTCTTCCAGTCCACAAAGACAAGTCACCCTCTGGTAGATCTGCCCTGTTCACATCTGCCGTGAGCAAGAAAAAAATCCTTCGTTGTGCTAAGTCACTGACAAGTAGCGGCTGCTTGATAAAGCCACTAGTGCTAAATACACTAATTAATATAGAAAATAAAAGTTAGTATCTCACCTCCCTCTTAAAAGAGACACTGAAACCACCTTCTTTGAAATCCTCAATGTCTTTTAGAAATTCAGAGTTGACAGACACCATAGATGTCATCTGGCTGATCTATTATCTTGATGCCAAGCACCACGCATTGCCACCAATGACTAGAACACTTAAAAACACCCAGACTCGGAGCAATACACATTGTAGGAAGCAGAAGCGTGGAATTCTGTGTTGCCATGACAACACAAGCATAATTCCATTTCAAAAGGATCACTATTTCCCGTATAAAATATAAACTTCTCTTCCAAGCAAGGATTTTAAAATGTTGCATGCTGAAAGGAAAGTATTGAACATCTCACTCCAAATAACTGATTATATCCTTTGATACCATCCATACCAACAGCAAGTAAGAAGCCACTTTGGTTTCTTCGGGTGTCCCCAAACATCAGTGCCAACAACAGAATCAAACTTCAGATGGCCTATCATTTATACCACCCAGAAATAAAGTAGCTTTTCCTTCGGTGGTAACAGTCATGAAAATTTGGTAGTTTCCTCAAAATGAAATGTTTTGATCTAATAAACTAATCTCATGAATAAACGCCTATCCCAAAAGTCTTGCTGTTTTAAACAAATACAAAACAATATGATACTGATGTTTTTGAGGCTATGTGATAGCAATACTATAGATATATATTATTTTGGAATTATAAATAACCCTACAGATCATTCAATTCAAATTCTCCATATTGTGGATTAGGAAATTGAGACTCATTCATGCTTAATGACCCAATCACAAGATTAATTGGTATTATTTTGTAATAATACACTGTTTTTGTACTACTGCACAGTTGATACTATTTTTACACTGTTCAGTGTTTTCTGTTAAAAATAAGCAAAGTACCCACATTTCCAGCCGTTATTTTAGAACGCTTACGTGATCAATACTGTAATCTCTAGGGATTTAAGAAAACATATTTTGGCGAGATTCAACTTCAGTGTGTAAAAGTAACTTGCAATGTAATCTTTTCAACTGTAAGGAGTTTAATGAAAAAATAAATTATCTTTTAGCTGTTTCAAAATCTTCCTTGTCCTCTAGTGTTTTATGAAAAAACTGAGACTGTAAAACTTTATCAAGTTTTTATTAATTGTAAAAAAATAACTACCTTATCTAATGAAAAATGTTTATTCCATATCCAGTTATAAATATAAAATAACTTTAGGTACGCAGCTTTATTATTCCAGTTGTATATATTAATTGAGCTACCCAACATTAAAGTCTTATTTTAATGAATAGATGAGAATGACTTTAATTGAATTACTGATGTACCTGAAACGTAATTAGATATTTATTTCATAAACAGCAATTACACTATATTATGTTTAAAGCATTTCTAAACTGGCTGAAAATAATTAGTTTACCTAATTAGGAAGATATACCATTCAAATGTCACTTACTATTAATTTTCTTAGCAAACTTCTTTTCATTAAGAACATAAAGGTAAATTTCAGTTAAATCCCTCTTCAAATTAATGTAACTTCATAATGAATGAAATTCTAGGTAAAATATTTTTTTATTAATGACAGTATTTAAATGATGAGCAAATAATAAGTGTGGGAAAAATATTCATCATGCTATTTTCTAAAATGAAAAGAATAAGGAAACTTAAAGAGTTTATAAACAAATATATTCTTTTCCACCAGCCCCTTGTCAACTCTATTTTTTAAGCTTCAGCATTATAGAACAATTTAGAAACTAGATCTTTTTCAATATTCTGCCCCAACTAATTCTTCATATATTTGATAAAGATAGATGGGCAAAACTGTGGACAGAGGCAAACATACAGACTGAGAGTGTATGGGTTTCCCAACTTTCATGGCCACCACAACCTTCTTTTTCTGAAGTTTTTGTTTTCTCTTTAACTATCCATCTTCTATCACAGCCCAAAACAGTCAGATCGTAAGGCAGACCAGCTCCACCAAAAAAAAAAAAAAAAAAGGTTAAAAAATAGATTCAGTCTTACTGACCCTATTGGCCATATAGCATTAGGAACTAGAGCTAAAAAAAAACAACAAACAAACAAACAAAAAAAAACAGCAAACAAGCAAAAAACAAAAAAAAAACAAACAAAAAAAAAACCAGGAGGAATGGGATACATACCAGTCAGTTCATCCACTATGCCACCATATCTAATTTGATGCTTATTTAACAAACGTTAATTTTTTTTAAACAAATGTTAAGTTTAATCCTTCCTTGATTTAACATTTTTTCCATCCTGGCAAAGTTAGTATAGCATTGGAAATAGATTATAATTTCCTTTTTTTTTTTTTTCCCACAAAACAGAAATAATAAATACCCAAAAGGTGAAAATAATTTTAAGAGCAGAAGATCTATAAATTGTTTCTTTATCAAAATAAAAAGACAGGGCACCTGGGTAGCTCAGTCAGTTAAGTGTCTGCCTTCAGCTCAGGTTATGATCTCAGGGTCCTAGGATTGAATCCCACATGGGGCTCCCTGCTCATTGGGGAGCCTGCTTCTCCTTCTCCTTCTTCCTCTGCCCCTTGCTCATGCTGTCTCTTTCTCTCAAAATAAATAAATAAAATCTTTAAAAAAATAACAAGACAATCTCTTTATTTGGACACATACTTGTATTGAGTTATTGACAAAATGACATAAAAATGATTCATGATAATAATAATAATAATAATAATAGTAATAATCTGGACTATATACTGGCCCAGGATATTTGTCTGTATCTCAGTATAAAAGTTCTTAACACAATCACAAAATGCTGTAAGTTTTCTGTGGTTTTGCTTTGGTTTGGTTCAATTTCCGAATAATGCTTTTGCTCACATAATATGAGTAATCAATATTACCAGTAATCAATATTAATGTGAACATTCAAAACTTAAACTTCATTTTAAAAATTACTTCGATTTTTAATATAATCAGAAGATCAAATGTCCCAACACTACCATCATCCCTCTCTAGAATACCAACATCTAACCCCAGTGTGGGGATGTAGGAACCAATCCACTTCTGCCAGATAAGTGGCCTTGCTCAAGAGGTTGCCTATTGCTTTTCCCTCTGACTCCTTCCTCCTTCAACTCTTCTCTGTAACAGCCTGAGCACATCAGTATTTCTCTATAGAAAAGCAGCAGTCATCTATGAAGATATTTGATGTGCAAAATTGAAAACTAATGAGGTGAGAAAGATTAAGGGTTGTGAGTAACTCATCAGCTAGGAACTAAACAGGAGTAAATGAGTACAAAAATGGCTTCAAAATATGTGAAAACAAATGGTTGTGCTCTGGGTATTACTGACTAAATTTTCAAGCACTAAAAGAAAATAATGCTTCTTAAACTCATCCCTCAAAACTAAATTCAGAATTTCCATATCACTCTCTTCTGGATGTGTCTTAGAACATTTGCTTGTGTAAAGAAGGAACTATAGGCAGCTTCTGTCACACTCTGGCCAATGTTTAGTGCTTGTCCAGTGCCAGTCCCTGAGGGACACTGGCCAGGGTCCCCTGGCTTTTTGTTTCCCTTTAAGAAGAATAGTAGACACCATGCTAGATTAGAAGCCCCAGTGACTAAGAAATACAGAGAAAAGGGCATCCATGACTCTTGAGCGATAAATGCCTCAGGTTGGATTCATAAATGAGTAGTCTGATTTATTTTATTTGAGGTTAGTTGGTAAGAAAGGGATAAAATTTCTTAACCCATGAAATTTAAGATATTTGCTGTTACTTGAAGAGAGAAAACTGAGAACAATAAAACCCGATTCTCTCACCTTTACCAAAGCACAGAAAAACACCAAAACAGACTAGGGTAACAGCCAAAGAATTGAAGTAAAATCTACCAATGGAAGTCATGAAATTTATAGATTGCCTTCCTATGTGAGGAGAATTTAAGAATGTAAATGAATTTAATTATATAATAATACATAAGTTTCTGGATATCATGAAATATTATTTTAAGTGATCTACAATATGGTTGGACATACTCTAAGAACTAATTTGGGTATAAAACAGACATGTTTATGAGTTTGTGTGTAACTGTCTGCAACAGGTTATATAAAAGTTTCACCCTATATTTTTCACTTGGTCAACAAATATTTTAGAGACAGTTACAGCTATTTTAGAAGTTTAAATATTGTTCATAAGGACATCTGGTAAAATGGAAAGCTTCAGGAAAACAGTAGCACATAAAGAGCTTTAAGAGAAAAAAAGACATAAAAATTAATAAAATATAGACACCTAAACAGCATTTTTAATGCAGTGGGAAAATGCCATATTGTGTACATACAGCATTTGAATGAATAAAAGACTACATGTACCACAAACATCTTCACGTAAAACCAAAGCCTTTGATAGCTGACCCTGAAGACCTCTGTGCATAACTATGCCTATTATATTGTTGTGTATGTGAAAATTAGTTACTCAGATCATCCTGGGTAGCCCTGAGAATACCTGAGAGCCTCCTTTTTAGAAAGCAAATGAACAGTCATACTCAACAGACAGGTTGAAAATGACAACAGCATTCTTTTTGCTTCCTTCTCACTCAGTTAGTTCTTGCTGGTTGAGGTATGGAAGGAAGTAAAAGAAACAAGTCCTTCTCCAAAGATGCACTCTAAAAGCTACCAAGAATTTAATTAAGTGCCACCTGCTTTGTCCGTAGAAGCTTTTAAAGAAACATCTTAAAGGACTGCTTCGTTTTCATAGATACTTAAGAGTCTCCTAGATCAACCCTTAAGAAAAGCCAAGAATGTTTCCCATATGCCCATCATTAGCTTGTCTCTGACTTCTAAAGACTCCGCAATTCTCAAGGTAGCCAAGGACCACGAAAAAAAAAAAAAATAGGAAGCAGAGAAAAGAAAATCGACAAACAATCTCAAAAAGATTTTAAGTGAGAAGACAGTTGTTTAGAAGTGTCTTTCTCTATTTTTCACTTTGAGATTATCATAATTTCACTTCCTGAATCCTTCATTCCTCCTTATCTGACTCCCATTGTACTGCTTCTTAGCCCGGAGATAATACCTACTCCATGTGCCTCGTATTTGGGTGACTGTCAGGTCTTAGAGTTACAACCCTTTGCCCACCCTCCTTGACACACTTGCCCTACAAAACAAAATCACACCTTCAGGTATCACATAGATTAGGAAGCTGAGGCCCAGAGAGAGCCTTGGCCATTATATCAAAAATCAATTTTTGTCTTCTGGCCAAATGTGGGTTTTTGATATTTTGCACACTCACACAACACCAGGAAACTAGTAAGCTCTATCAACAGAGATGGCCAAGTTTTCTGGTGGCCACTCGATTTACCATTTCTTTCTTTCTTTTTTTTTTTTTTTCTTCCACCCTCCTCCCCTCCAGCAACCCTCAGTTTGTTTCCTGAGATTAAGAGTCTCTTATGGTTTGTCTCTCTCCCTGGTCCTATCTTGTTTCATTTTTAAGAGAGTTTACAGTGATAATTCTTGTGTCTTTTATGAAGACAAAAAGAAAGGGATAAGGAAGACTGGTAATTCAAACAGCATTATCTAATTATTTCAGATAGCAATAACTTCCTACTCATTATTTCTATTTCTGATCATTTTATTTCCTTCTTAAAATTAAACTTTAATGGAAAAACAGACAATTCAGACTTTCTACCTAAATAACTTCCTATATGAATCCTTTTGTTTTCTTTTTCTCCCAGAAATAGAACCATAGTTCAAACTGAGGAAAGAACAAAGCAGATCACCATTCTTAACCTTTATCTGCTAAATTTCTCTAAAAAACCCCAATTCAAAAACACAGAACTTGCCCTTTTACTTCCTAGTTCTTTTGCATCTGTAGAATGTTTTCCCACACATTATACCCTGTTGAATACATTAACTATATTTTTAACTTAAGTATATCTTTTTTGATTAATAGTTTAAGACTGTGAACCATTCATTCTCTGAATAATCAAAGGAGTCCTTGAAATCACGGTTATATCATGGGGAAAGAGATTTTTCAATAAATAGAACTGATAAACTATGAGACTGAGGACCTCTGCTGGCAATTTTGAGGCATTACTTCTTTTTAACCACAATAGTACTGACAGGAGAGAAGGTGAAGATACCTATTTAATCTGACTTACTCTTTTTTACTTAGAATCCTTCAACTGCCTTCCTAAAACGTCATTTACTGTTCCTGTCACATCTTGAGTAATGTGAGTCTATAACCTCCAGAGCAGTTGCTTTACTTTTTGAAAAAGATACGTAGAAGGTAAGATGACTGGATGAAAATATTAATTTTGATATTAATGTTTTAAAACAAATTAAACATGTTAATGGATAATGCCTTAATCTTTCTTCTACATGGTAGCCATATATACATACACATGTAGATGAAGGTATAGATATAGATAGGCAGCTGTGGATACATCTTCATGATAGAGAAAATGAAATTTAGTATCAGAAGTGAATAACATTTTAATCACATAATTACTAAGATATTTCTCATTTTTTTCAGAAACTAAACTTATTTCATATGTAATATATACCTAGATATCCTTTGAAGCCAAGGTCTAGAGCAATTTTTAAAGCTTGAAAATGCAATTGGACTGGTTTCCCTTCACTCCATTTCACCACTAGTGTCACTTATTTGTGCATTCCTTCTATTATTTGTAAACTCATAGATTATTATAACTGAAAGAAACCTTTGAGATCATGTAGTCTTACCCTTTCGTTTTACAAAGGAAAAAAAAAGGGGGGCGCCTGGGTGGCTCAGTGGGTTAAAGCCTCTGCTTCAGCTCAGGTCATGATCTCAGGGTCCTGGGATCGAGCCCCGTATCGGGCTCTCTGCTCAGTGGGGAGCCTGCTTCTCCCCTCTCTCTGTCTGCCTCTCTGCCTACTTGTGATCTCTCTCTCTCTGTCGAATAAATAAATAAAATCTTAAAAAAAAAACAACAAAACCTGAAGTAAACAACAGCCTCTACCTATTCTTGCCAAATCAGGGCAAGATGACCAAACAACCCTTCCTCAGACCATATTTAATTCCATCCTCTCAGTAATCAGGTGAGATAGTGTGAGGCATTATATATTAAAATATAATCGTTAACTTTATTAACAGCTACTGTTAAATTATATTTTATATAAGGGAAAACTGTCAGCACGTTGCAGAACAAATTAGAAACATGTCATTGTTTCATTTGCAGAAATTACAAGTATGTTCCGCCACCAGTAAATAGAGGCTGAAGTTTCCGTGAAGAAGGAGAATGAAGCAAAGTGGACGTGCCACTGAGGTGACGGGCCTGGTAGGTGGATATACAACAAGCTGCTGAGGGAGGATGAGCCTGTCAAATGTCAGCTGGTCATGCAGCTCTTCTCACTTCATAAGAGCAAGAGTCGGATGTCTCAGTTCCTGATCCTTCTGTTTACCAACGACACTCAACGGTTCTTACGAACTAGACTGGTGGATATTTATTAAAGGAATCCCATCCCAATACCCACATATCTGAGTATTAAGTTCCCAGGACATCAAGTGATCAATATGATATGAGTCAGTTAGAGAAGTCGAAGCAACCTATAAAAGAGCCTTAAAAGTGCTTCTTGAGATGGCTCAAATCTGAAATTACCTCCTCTGGTCATTCTGAATAAGCATGGATAAGAATGTGTTGGAAAGATAGTGCATACCTATGTGTATGTGTGCATTTGTATATTTACGTGTGAGTATAAATATATGTTTGCATGAATGTTGTTCTGGGATTATCGGTGAAAAATCAGAATTCTGGGTCCATGTGTACATTGTTCTAAGTGTTTCTCTCTAAAGCCATGCATTTGTAGATATGTCTTTCTCATTTTGTTTGGAGAGGACACGTCATAATCTTCTCTACCTCACAAAAGACAAAAACAAAAAACCAAGGCTTGGAGAGAAGTTGTGAAACAGAGAAAACCCAAGATTGAACTCAGGACTCTGTCCTCTAAATCTGATGTTCTCTCAACTCCACCATACCAGAGAATCATAATCAGAGAAAAGCTACTGGAGCGAAGAAGGACTTATGGTACCAAAATAAGAAATAATGTCTTTTTAAACAGGCATTTAACATTATACACAGCCCTTTCGCATATATTATGCCATTATCGTCTCATTTAATAAGAAGTGAGTGGAAATAGAGCAGAGGGTTGTTCATGGGTAAAAAGGAAAGAAGAAATCGGTCTCCTTCCTGTTCTCCTGCATTGGTACTACTTTCTGACAATTTAGCTACAGTCACAAGTGCCTGCCTGAAATCTTTAGTAGAGCTTCAGCTCCTAGCGAAGACTGAAACAAGTGGGTCCCAAAACCAACATCCATTACTCTGTGGTTCTACCAGTGTCTTTCTAAGACCCCAAGGAAGAGATTCGTGGCATAATTTAGAAGAAATTTATTCTTTATTCCATCAGTCTCTTTAAGCACCATTTTTGGTTGAGCTTCTTTACCTGAGATATCTAATTTTATCTTACAAAAGACTAAAGAACCTTAATAAAATTCAGCTCTGGGAAAGATTATTTTGAGTAGAATAGAAGATACCACAGAGGACTCTACTAGATGTTTCCAAAGCAATGATTCAAAATGATCTAATGGGAATGAAATTTAGAAGAATGAACACCTTGAGGATGAAATTTACTATCATACTTGTAGAATTCTGAGACTTTTTTTTTGAATTCTGAGACTTTTTTAACATTAGTTAGCCTATAATGCATAATGCTATTGATGCTGTTGTAGTAGGTTGTAGTAGGTTGTTACTAAGAAAATGATATGGCTTACAATCCATAGCAAAGCAAAATAAAGGGAAAATGGCACCTACGGATGAAACTAATAATTGTGTCAGAAATGTGTGTCTAAAGAGACGCAGGGGAAAAACGAGATCCTTCAAAATGACAGGGGTCATAACTAAACAAAGCTATAATCTAATCATTTATACTATCCTCTATTTGAAGAAAAATATGTCGGCAGAGGGAGGTGTCCTACCAACAACTTAAGGAGTAGAGTCAAAGAACATGGATGTGTAAGTTCACTTCCAAAGGATGGTGCTCCAAGGGATGGCTCTCCTCATGTGGCAGGTGCAGCTCATGTCATTTGGAGAACAGCAGGCCTAATGGCATCAGACCTCTTATTCTGATCCCAAACTGCATTAAGCAGAAACATTTCAATTGTGAGTAAAAAAGAATCAACTCAGGGTGCCTGGGTGGCTCAGTGGGTTAAGCCTCTGCCGTCAGCTCAGGTCACGATCTCAGGGTCCTGGGATCAAGCCCCACATCAGGCTCTCTGCCTGCCTCTCTGCCTACTTGTGATCTCTCTCCTCTCTATCAAATAAATAAATAAAATTTTAAAAAAAGAGAAAAAGAAAAAGAATCAACTCAGGGAGACTTAAGTACAAAAGGGAACTTTCTTGGTTAAAACTTTTGGTTAGAACATTTATGGATAGAGCTGGTCTCAGGCTCTTCAAGAATTCACTGTCATCTGTTCTTCCTTACTTGCTCTCTACTCTTGTCCCCTTCAACATGCAGTCTCCCAGCTCTCTTTTTCTTTGTGCATTTACTTCTCTACTCCTATCTGAGGCAGAGGACAGAGGGCTTACTTAAAATGATCCAAGAGGAAAAGGAAAGATCTTTTCTCTCATACACTTTATACCGGCCTAGCTTGGGTCATTCTAGGCTTATTATTCTTTAGTGAAACACCATAGCTGAGGGAATGGGGTATTATGATAGGCCCATTCTAGGTTCCATTCCCAGCCATATGGCCTGCTAGAGGGACATTGTTATTGGCAGTTCCTAAAGAGCTACATGGAATGAGTAAGAGCAGTTCCCAATGGGAAAGATGACAAAGAAAACAAGAAATCTGCAACAGACACATTCATCACACAAGCTTCTACATAAGGCATATTTTCCACATAGACTTTCCTGTTGAGGTAACAATGCAATACCACCAACAGAAGTATTTCCATCCACTCCCAATTATTGTTCTTAGCATCTGATTTACATTTCAAATTCTTCAGTATTCGACAAATTTGAGTCAGTCCCCTGGATCCAGCCAGTCAATAACTAAACAAGCTGCTAATCTAAAAAGATGACTTTGAGAAAATAAGAAAAATGTTCTCCTCCCTCAAGATACTTAATCACTATATACAAAAAATCGGTCATAGTCACATGTATAATGTCCATTGTTGTAAATAGTGCTCCATGGAGTTGTGTATTCCAAAATTTGCACGAACAAGAACTGTGGTCCTGAGTAGAAACTAGTACAAGCACTCTGGCCCTCACGGTTGCTCTGGAAGCAGCTAGGCACTCTAACCTGACATTTGCACTTCTCAAATCCAACAGGGTTCATGAACATCATCAACAACATTTATTAAGTACCTACTTTGGGCATAAGGCTGAACAAAGAGAATCTTTGCTCTAAAACAAATTTTCTCTATCTGCTTTAAAAATAAAACAACAAAAGGGGATGTTCAAATTCTTTGAAGAGATAGAATAATCTTATGAACATTTTTTAAAAAAGCTAAATGGTATGGCCCACCAGCCTTAAAATATTTTTACCACTGTTTTAATTTTTTTCTTTCTTTCTTTCTTTCTTTCTTTCTTTCTTTCTTTCTTTCTTTCTTTCTTTTTCTTTCTTTCTTTCTTTCTTTCTTTCTTTCTTTCTTTCTTTCTTTTTCTTTCTTTCTTTCTTTCTTTCTTTCTCTCTCTCTCTCTCTCTCTCTCTCTCTCTCTCTCTCTTTCTTTCTTTCTTTCTTTTTTAGAGAAGGAGAGAGAGAAAGCACAAGTGAGGGGCTGGGACCAGAGGGGAAGAGGAAGAGGGAGAGAGAGACTCTTAAGCAGGCTTTATGCGCAGTGCAAAGGCTGACGTGAGGCTCATTCTCGGGACACTGAGATCATGACCTTAGCAGAAATCAAGAGTCAGATGCTTAACCGACTGAGCCACCCAGGTACCCCTGTCTTAAATTTTCTATAGTAGTTTCATTGTATTGTCTCCAGTAGACCTTTAGAATGTTTTTCAATTATGAGCACTGCACATTAATTCTTGTAATAAAATAATCATATTAGCATGAGCTAGCACAGAAATTTTCATATTCCATTGAATCCTGCAAGTTTTGGAAAAGTATCTTGGCAACTTCCTAGAATAAGGGATGGGTGTGTAAGTCTCTACTTCTCCCACCTGCCTTCTTCTCAAGGTCATCTTGTGATTTTGTCAGTGTAATGCATTGACAATTTGTTTGAATAAAGGATTGTACTGTTTTCAAAAGTTTGAAAATCACTGCATTAATTCATATTCTAAATTCTCTCTTGACATGAACATGCTAGGTATACGTTACATTCCTAGGACAAGTGGAAAGAGTCATAGGACAGGCCACTGAAAAAGAATGAAATCCAGGGGAAATGTAAAAGTCATCAATTCTGTCAAGAAAGGAGTGCTAGGCAAGCGTGGAGCTCAGATTCCTAAGTGCTCATGGAACATAGAGATAAAAAAATGAGGAGACAATTCAAAGGAGAGAATTGCTGAGGAGGTTTCCCCTCCCAACTGCAGAATTTATTGTCTGTTGTATTCTGGAGCCGGCCCTGAAAAAAACAAGTCTGTAGCACCCCTAGAAGAAGCTATTTTCCTTGTTTCTTCAGGTCTCTCAAATCTCAAATAAACCAAATGTTTCTTGACCCTGTCTCACTTAGATAGACAATATTCCCTGCTTCTGTCCTTAGACTTTCCAACAGCAGTCTATAATCATTGTGTCCACTTTTGGACCTATAAATTACCCTTCAACCCACTCCACTGTGTCTTCTGCCTCTGCCATGCCTTTGAAATAATAGGCACTGATTTAATCAGTGACATTTTTATCCATAACCCCAATAGGAGTTTTTCAGTTTTTCATCACTGGACTTTGGAGAGGCCTTTGACAAAATGGATTGCTATCATCTTCTTGACACTCTCATCCTTCCTTGTGTTAGGGAAGGATGAATGAAGAGGCACTGAAAGCTTTAAAACAAAAACAATATATATAAAAACTCCAAGGCACAAGGGAAGTAGTTCAAAGAATTAAAGGACAGCCATTGTGAACGGACTATAGATAGTGTGGGCAAGCATACCAGAGGAGCTGGAAAGATGGGTAGAAACTAGGTCATGAAGACCACTTTTAAGACTTTAGATTTTATCCTAAGAAGGAAGGATGACAATTGAGGAGGGATATAATCTAATTTGTTCTTTTAAAGACCTCTCTGATCATTGTCACAAAAAATTGGTGGAGTAGAATGTGTGGACAGGCCACATAGGAGGCTATTATAATAGTTCAAGTAAAAGATGATAGTGTTTTAGAGTGGGTTGGTGATGGTAGAGATGAAGAGAAGTAGCTGGATGCCTCTTTACCTGGTTTTATTCTGACTTTTCTGGCCACTTCTTTTTTTCCATGTGATTCCCAATTTACCACTCCTAAAATATTGATGTCACCCAAGATTAATTTTTTCTATATTTAAACCTACCTTTTTCATTCCATTCCTCACCATTGTTTCTAAGTTACACACATAATCAATATCACCTATGTAAATTTCAAAATAAAAATAGATTCAGAACTTGTTTCTTCTAGCATTTAGCATGCGTGGTAGACATGAGAATATGCCTCTCAGATCTGACTGCAGGGAGTCTAAGTACTTCACATCGCTGAGGACCCCAGCTGCTGCACTCTGAAACTGTCACTAATATTAGTGTTGAGGCCATGATAGTTGTCAGACATTTCCCTAGTTAATTAATTTCTTCTGCTTTGAACCCTATCTTGGCAACTGTTTCTTAAATGACCCAAACCAACCCAGCTGTATGAAAAGTAAACCAAGGTAAAGGCAGTTAGACCAAGATTTGAGGGCGCCTGGGTGGCTCAGTTCGTTAAGCATCCAACTCTTGATTTCAGTTGAGGTCATGACCTCATGGGTCCATGTCAGGGTCCATGCTGGACATGAAGCCTGCTTAAGATTTTCTCTCTCCATCTCCCTCTGTCCCTCCCCAACCCACACCCCATGTATGCATGCTCTCTCTCTAAAATAAATAAATAAATAAATAAATAAATAAATAATAATAATAAAATTAAATTAAAAACAAAAAATAAACTAAAAAAATATTTGAACTACTTACTACTACCTGGCAATAGAATAGGATGTCATCCTGGTTAGTAGGCAGACACAGATTGCCCTTACCATAGGTGGCAGCACAAATTTTAAAATTTCAACAGCAGTAAGCTGGGAAAATGTCCCAGTGGAAGGGAATGCTGTGCATGTGCAATGGTGCGCATTCGAAAAATAATCCTACTCACTGCTAAGCTGTTCTGACACACTGCAGAAGACTAATGAGAGACTGAGGGCTGGTCACAAGCTGCTAATGGTTAAATGTGAAAGCACTGTGTCCTCTCTAATAAGCCATAGGATGTCCCTATCTCAGACAGAAGAAGGGCAGACACAGCTTAGCATAAGCTAAAGACCTAGTTGTTAGTCTCAGAATCCCAGAGATGTTTGAGCACTCAGCCAATGCAGGGGCATTATATAAAAGTCAGATTCCTGGTGAGGAAATCTGGGATCCTGAAACACGAGATAGGGCCATCTGAGTAGATGCCCCTGAGGTTGTTGACGTCACAATCCCTGAAACCTATGGATTTACACAAATGGTACACCCTTCCCTATTGAAATCTATCACTTGTGCTTTGCTGGAAGATGACGTGGAGGCTTCCTCCTCATAAGGCATTTCGTGTTCCTCTCAGGAACTTCCTATTTGACTGACAAGGCTGATAATGACCAAGGACCAAACCCAACAGAACCTGACTGGGAAATAATGGATCTGGTAAGAGAGGAAAGAAATGATATGCCTCAAGAGTGGCAAGAATTTCTAAGCACTGACCAGCAAAAGCTAAGGTAGAACCTTTAGGATTGAAATTTGAAGACACTTGATCAAGCCAGGAAGGCATATAAGACTAGAAAAGCAAGAATTCATTGATTTGGGGACATTTTCTTGGGACATGGGATTTAGCACCTTATATCTTCCAGGGAATGGCCAATTCACGGCTCAGATGGCTCTTAGAGGAACAGAAAAAGATGATGTCACCAAAGTAGAAATGCCTGATTTCTCCTAGCAGAAAATAGACAAAGGAATAGAGAGACTGGTAAAAGAGGAATAATATGTGAGGCCAGAAAAAGGATTACAGGATTATGTTCCATGGAAGAGCCCAGAGTACCAACCATTCACAAAGGCCATCAGGAAATGTGCTGGAGAGAGGCAACCAGCACTACTGAGAAGTTCAGTGGTAGTTCTCCTTGGCATACGAAGTATGATGGCAGGAAATGCATTCACAGAACTGGGCTCATTACTATATTCAGAGATAAAGGGATCCTGAAGTAATTGAGGACAGGCAGCGTGAAGTTCAGGCAGCTACAATTACTATGAGGACCAGCAAAGTGAGAGGGGCAACCGAGGCCTCTGGACCTTCAACGAGTTGAGTCAGTTTTAAAGAACTTGGAATCTCAACGAGCAAAATTGATAGGTAGCCAACATAGGTGCTGCTTAACATGTAACCAGGAGGCCAGGGGGAGCAAGACATTATACTGAAGGTGATCTCTCCAATAAAAATGTACAATCCTTTGCTCAGTTCCTGGACCTGAACTGATTTGCAGGTCTAGAATTGGAACCCACTGGCCTAAAAAGACAGCCAGAACCCTAGAAATAAAGTCCTGCATGATTATACCATGATGATTCCCCCAGCCCTTCCCCCAATGGGACATACAGCCGTTAACTTGGAGGAATGTGCACTGGGAAAAAAATAAATATTTATTGATGATTTAAGAGAAGAAAGCAGGCTCTCAGGAAAGCCAGAACGGTTAAGGAAGGTGTTAAGGGGAAAATAGGCTGAATTAATAAGATTAATTCCAATGTACTACTCATCTTAAAAAGCTGTAAATCACATTATACAAAGTATGTTCTATGACCACAGTGGAATTCAATTTGAATTTAATTCAATTCAATAACAGAAACATATCTGAAAATCTCCAATTACTAAGAAATTAAGTAGCACAGTTCTAAATAAACCTTGGGTCAAAGAATATTCAAAGGGGAAACAATAAAGTATTTTGAAATAAATGAAATAAATATAAAAATATATCACAATTTACAAGATATAGCTATTGCCTATATAAAATATTTTATATAAAATTTTCTTCTGTAAAAATAATATTGCCTATGTAAAATATAAAAAGAATATTTTAATATCTATATTTATATATATTAAATTTATTTAGTTTATATTTCTTCATTTAATGTATAGAACATAAGCTGTATGAGGGCAACAATTTCACCTTTTTTCTCCTTTGTATCCCCAGTTTCTAGTGTAATGCTCAGGCCCATTTAAAGAAATATATATGAAAAAAAAAAAAAAAAAAAAAGAAATATATATGAATATATGAATCTCACCACTGGAAGTAACCACTACAAAAATTTAATGTATATCCTTCCAGAATTCTCCAGACATATATAAAAATATTTGTCTTCTTTTTTACAATAATGGAATAATACTATCCACACCAGGTTGTAGGCTATTTCCTCAATTAACAATATTTGGGGAAATTATTTAAGTGTGAATAAATAAGGATATACATCAATTATCAGTGGTTGTAAAGTATTACATAGACTTATCCTGATTTATTTAACCACTATCTACCAATGAACATTTGGGTATTTTCTGATTTTCTATACTAAAAAAAAAAAATGTAGTAAATGACATGCACATAAATACACACGGCATACTTATCTATCTTTTAAGGATAAATTTCTACAGGTAGAATGGCTGACCTTTAAAGAATGTACATGTAAATGATGCAAAATGATAAATTCTAGAAAGAATGTATAAATCTCCCAGCATACCAAACTAAGGATTATATACATTGTATTTAAAGAAAAAGCTATTGTCTTGATTTTGGAATCAAGTGTATATTAATACTTGTATGCCCATAATTTATAATTTGCCCATTTTACTGAAGTAATTGTTGAAATGACAATATTTTTTTCTGGCTTCTTAGTAGTCCATTAACAAACTATTGATAATAAGTGAGCATTTTATGATTTGCATAATATTTATAAACCGGCTGTTGTTATTTACAAACTGTTGATGAATGAAACTGCAGTACCAATAAGGGCTAATTGTTGAGATGAATGAACTTGATCAAGCACTCATTTTGCAAATGCCTTGAAACTTGAGCAAACTACTTGATACAAAAATATTTACTTACACCTTATGCAGGTAAAGTTCACCTTTCTCCTCTCCTACAGATTTCTAGTAGCTACTTTGGAAGGTATATTGTAGAAAGGGGCGTTGATGACCTACTCAGAAAGTTTGACATATTTTTTCTGGAGTCTGGGGATCACAGCTGCCTGACATCAGAACCACACCTGATAAATCTGCATGATGGAAGACCATGGCTGACTTCACTCTGAAGGCAGAATCAAGAGAGATTGTTCTAGTGAACTTGTTGTATTCCTGACACAAGAAACAAAGGGCCTGGGCGTTGTCCTGCTCAAGACTGCCTTCCCATATGAGATAACCCAGCAGAGAGTAAACCTTCTAGATTCCTAAGAGTTGACAGAGAAACTATAAATGGTCAGCCAGAAAATGTATTCACTAGCATCAAGGAAATATAGGTGTGAGATCTTCAAAAATGGAGGAAAGAAGATGTGGTATTCTCCAAAGAACACACAAAAACACTTTTGCCAGTAAAACTTGACATTACACACCTGATGTGGCTAGAGGAAACTAACAAATATCAGTGCCAGACAAGTAGTGTCAATAAAGGTATATGCCCTCCCCACACCTCTTTCAGCTCTAAAGGAGGAGGAGAGAGGCAGTCTCCAGAGTGAGAAAAGAGAAGAAGCACTCTCTGAAGAAATAAAAAAAAGAAGCTAATTAGCCCCCTCTTTCTGCAGCTGGTCTCACAACCTAGGGAAGGGGAGAATCTTTAGCTTCAGTGAAACTGAAAATTCTATTTCATGAAAATCAATATTCAAATGACCTGAGATTGTCTGTGGGACTAAAAGGACCTAAAAGTAACCTGAAAAGTCATGAAACTAGCTTTAAGGTTATCCACAGAGCAAGAAGAGAATTGACTCCACAGAAAAGTTTTTAAAAATACTGGAGATAAAAACTAAGTTGCTCCATGATTGCACACTCTCTCTGTGTCCCACTATCTCAATGTAATGCTTCTACACTAAACCAAAAGAATTGTTTTTATTATGCAAAATATAATAGCATCTATAGGCTACAAGTATTTGACAGTCATAGTCTGTAAAATAGCAACTGATACATCCAGAATATGAAAAAGACAAGTTTTTGTCATGGTGCTTCAATTAAAGAGGCATTGTTAAGTAATGGAGTCCATCTTTATAATGTGAATATCAATCAGTCTAAAAGTATTGATCAAGCTCCATTTTTGTGCCCATTTCTCCTTCTCCCTCCCTCAAGGGAGTATAAATTCTGATGAAAGAAGCATTAAAACCCTTATAAGGTCTAGTTCCAACTAAAAATACAATAAGAGTTGGAAATTAAAAATATATATATTAGAAGTTAGTAAAGTTTACCTTATAAAAACTTCCATTTTCTTAAAGTGTGTCTTAATATTCAAGTAAACTTGGTTTTGTTTGAATTTGACATGGGCTTATTCCTGGAAATATATAGGATATTTGGTACTAGAAAATTTTGAAAAAGAGCTACCAGTAAAGACAGCATACATTACCTATTCAAATCAGTTACTTGGCCCAAATCTATTTACACTTCATAAAACTTTCAATTATAGAAACAAAAGAAAGCAGCAACAGAAAACCAAAAAAAAGAAAAAAAAAACCAACACCACAGAAAATGCTAGCAGCATATGCAGATTTTAACCTCTTCAATGTAAACATATATTTTATATATTTTATATGTCTACTTATCTTTAACACCATGCACTCTGTTCTCACCTCGGGCTCACTAACACATAAGAAAGGAATGTCAAACAATTTAAATGCATTATTATAAAAATCATTCTAAGAAAAACAAATTTATTAAATGCAATAATTATTAACTAAATTAGTCAATTAATAATTGTGAAATAATAAAGTTATCGACCACAAAAAATCTTAAGATTGTATTTTCTTACTAAATTTTTTTTGTCTCCAAAACAAGTAAAAAAAAGTTAAGAGACACTTAATAAGAATCATAGATATACTACATGATTCTTTTTGAAATAAGAATATTTAAAAGGAAAGGAAGTAAAAAAGGAGGAGGGAGATAGAAGAAGTCGAGAAAAACAAATGAATAAGCAAATTAATAATATGTCAAGTGGTAAACAAACTAAAAATATATAAAATAGTTGTGGTTTCAGTAACAGCAGCTAACATTTTGATTTACAGACTCCCATTAAAGCTAGATCAATGAAACTCACTAATTAGATTTTATTGACACTAAGGGAAAAAAAAAAATCTCCCTATGTCCTGGAGTTCCAAAATGGAAGAATAAATCCTGGAGCTACTAGAGGCCATCTTGTCAATAGGAGAAGACACACAAGGGAAAGCAGAGATGAAGGACAGACAGAAAGATGCTGTCAACATCTGGGACTCCTTGAATTCATCAGGGTAGAACACAGGCCTACAACTTTCCTTTATGGAAGCCGATAAAGCCCCCTTTTTTTTCCCTATACCAAATTGTTGTTGTTCTTTTATAACACTTGCAAATCCAAGTATCTTATTAAATACAATTCAGAAGTGAAATTTATGCAAACAAATAATTAGAAAATGCAAAGAGACTAGCTAAGTGTTGGTACGGTATTGGCTCCAAAAATGTTCATGTCATAATTCTTGGAACTTGTGACTATGTCACTTTACATGGCAAAAGGGACTTTGAGGTGGAATTAAATTAAGAATTTTGAGATGAGGCAGTTATCTGGGTAAACCCAGGAAAATCACAAGAGTTCTAAAAAGAGTGAAGCAGGAGGCAGAGTCAGAAAGAGAGAAAGCCAATTGCAGAGACTGGGAGAGAAAAGCAGAAATTAGAGGAATGAGCTTTGAAGATAGAGGAAGGATCTACCAGCCAGGGAATATAGATGGCCTCTGGAAAATGGCAACAAACTCTGCCCCATTGCCTCAAGAAGAAATCAGTCCTCCCAACATCTTGACTTTAGTCCAGTGAAACTGATTTCAGACTTCTGACCTTTATAATAGCATTAGAACACATCTGTATTCCTTTAAACCACCAAGTTTCTGGTAATTTGTTACAGCAGCTATCAGAAACTAATACAGTTGGACATTTCATGGAAGCATTTTTTGTGTAATCCAGTATCTTCTACACAGTTAAGAGCAGTATCCCTCCAACAAAGCTAAAATTAGATTTGGGGTACACTGAATTGAGAGATAGAATATTGAACTCAAATATTTTCTCTACCTCTGACTACTGAAAGATCCTGGGAAGAGGGTCACCCAATAACAATGAGCATATTCAGCACCCAAATCTTGGTTTCTAAATACCATTCTCCATTAAAAGAAGCAGGGCCCACTAGAGAAATGTCTGATTCTGGGGCTGGAATTGGAAAGTACCAAATAAGTCTGGAACATCCTTCTGTGTTGGAAAGTAATGAAGTACTTAGTGAATAAAAAGGATGTGCCAAACTGACATAGAAGCCAGAATAAAGGAACTTCGATTGACCATATACAGAACAATGTGAGCATCAAAATAGTAATACATGAATTTGTGAGCCCATATCAATGTAAAGAGATAAACAAATAAGTAAATAAGAATCTTATGCTGGAAGAGCAACTAATAAATATAGTAGGAATGCTTAAATTATAAAAATCAAATATATGGCAATCGTTACCATTATAACACAATGAATTCAGCCAAAATATATCAACGGATACTGAAACTAATGGGTGAAAGTTTGACAGAGAATGGGATATTTACATAACTGTATATTAAAAGAATCAAAGAAATTGCAAAAAAAAAAAAAAAAACTTACATTAAGCTAGGCCTGAAGTCCAGTCTACCTCTGCACACAAACTCTTCCCAAATTTCTGTTAATTATAAAGAGAATCAAGTAACTCAACAGTGAAGAAATCCAACAGACACCATTTTAATCAATGAGTCAAAGTAAACATCCACCAATAATGGAACAAATTAAAATCATAGACCACCTGATAGGATGCAATAAAACCAACATACTGTCACTTCTGTGATACTGGGACATTCCTGCCACAAATACATAATCTGAATCAAATCAGGATACATAAGACATACCCAAATTGAGGGTATTCTATCAAATAACTGGCCCATAAAGGTCATGAGTGACTGAGATTCAAGGCTGAAGGAGATTGAAGAGAAACAACAACTGAAAAAAAATCCTTAACCGGATCTTTTTCACTATAAATCATCTTATTGGGACAATTGTCAAAACATGAATGGGACCAGCAACAAGCTAGAAGTAATGGGAGAATATTAATTTCCTGACTTTGATGATTATATGATGTTTGGGTAGTAATACATCCTTGCTTTTGGAAGTATTGGCGTGTAATAGGCATCAGGGAACTTTCAAATGGTTCACAGAAAAAAGATTATTGCACTACTCCTGCAAATTTCCTACAAATTTAAAATTATTTCAAAATACAAAGAAACACATTTAATGCTATGTTAATATGAAAAAAATAATAATAAGCCCAGAAGCTACAGTTAGATTTGTGTGACCCTGGTGCCCAAGTCAGTACCGTGGACAGACAAGGTTACTTACAGAGTCTTGATTATGCATGGTCTTAATAACCACAAAAATCCTAAAAATTATACCTATAATTTAAAATACCACTTGTGGAATTTGAAGGTGCCCTGGCCATAACTGCTTCCCCATTTAGACATCTACTACTGACAGTGATGCATTTCCAGTCTCCTGCTATAGAGAACATAACCTATGTAGGAGACATCAATGGTTGTCTACTAGTGTCTCTTCCTTCTCCGTCTTTCTAACAGGATTCCACTCTTGTTCAGGCATCTGCTCCTCACACCATTACCAATTGTTTAAAATGAAGTTGATGGACCTTAGCACCAGAACTGGGCCTCATGTATCTAAAAGTAATCCCATCCTCCATAGTAAAGATCAATTCAGTTAATCCAATTAGGTCATGGTAGCCCCCTAGCCTCAAAAATTGACTCAGGAATTAGCTTGTAACCTAATTTGGGCCAGGAAGTCATAAAGGAAGTTTCTCTGGATGTTTCTGGCAAGAAACTTCTTTGCTTTTAAAACCAAAATAGACTTCCCCTCATCTTCTATATGCTCAGTTATAAGGAGCCTCGAGCCTCCAAAAGGCATTTTGCCACCATGAGGCAAGTCAGCCTAAAGAAAAGCCCATTGCACTAAAAGGAACAAAGTCAAGGAAAATGCAAAAAGTAAAAAGAAAGAAAAGAAAAGAAAGAAAAGAGGAAGAAAAGAAAAGAAGAGAAAAGCTATACTCACTGATTATATGTATTAACTCACTGAGTTAAGCCAGCCCTGACACCCATTCTACTTTCGTGCGTGACTTTGTGAGCCAATTTAAACCAGTGGGATGGAACTGAATTTTCTATTACTTGCTTCCAAAGTATGCTACAATTTGTAATCTCAGGTTTGAAAAGGTGGCATACACAAAGTCAGTCTTCCCAGGTGATTTCTTATTTTGTTCTTCTAAAGCCTAATAGAAGAGGGAGAAGAAGAAAAATGAGGACCAGAGAAGAAAAGAAGTTAATCTCTAAGTTGAAAACAATCTTGTGTTGCATAGGTATTTACATATATATTTAGATGATGGAAAAGTATTTTATTCATTTAACAAACAAAGTATGTAGCACTCACTGTGTGTCTGGCACTGTTTATATGTTTTATAATGTTAATTCATACTTTATACGAAGGTATTATTGCTATCATTCCCATTTTCAACTGAAGAAACTGGGGCCCATGGAGGTTAAGTACCTGGCCTAAGGTCACACAGCTAGCAAGTGGCAGAACCAGGATCCAAATCACTATGTTATATTGGAATACCAGACAGAGAAAAGATCACCAAAGGAGAACATTTCCGGGTTATGTATCTATCATAGAATATGGCGTGTTCTTAATTCATAAGCAAACCTAAGATTTGCATTAGAGAAACTAGATATTTCTCAAATATCAGAAAAATATAAATGAAATTATTTGTCATTCATCTACAAAAAAAGAAAATTACTATATGTCCATGTTTATCTAAAACCAACACGAGTAGATAGTAGCACAAACTCAGTAATTATGAAATATGATGTATTATAGTAGAAAACTCTGCTAAAATAGAAAAAGAAAAATCTTCCTGTTAAAGGAAATCCGTTAAAGTTTTGTTTGGGCTTGGTTTTTTTTCTGGTTAAAAATAGACCCTGTTTGGAGTATATAGCAGGAAATCCGAATACTTTTAGTTGTCAACTAGGAAACAGTACCAGGCATAATTTTCTTTTTTGTTTAGTATTTTAGGTATTCTTGCTCATTCAGGTCTGCCTGATTGACACCTGAGCTTCATTTCTTAGCACCTTTACCTGCTTAGTCTATAATGTCCATAGAAGGTTCATCTAACAAAACTTTCCCAGGCTTGAAAGGGTAGGCAAAAGGAGGCAGACCTCCCAGCTAAAGAAAGTCTATGGCGCCCAGCAATTTGTATATGACTTAGGAACCTGCCTGCTTCTCCTTGAATAAATCCATCTTGATTTTTTTTTTCTTTTAAAGCTGTCCCTTATGTGTAAAGTTGATGTAAAAAACAAGAGGCCTAAAGATAGAACAAAGAGATGAGCAAGAAGGGACCTCTCTTCAACCTCTGAAGTACTTTAATGATGCCTTCACGTATTTAAATGCTGCAAGGTCTAAATTTTAAGAGGGTAAACATAACATTGAGCACAGAGTAAGGTTAACAGCATAATTTTAAATGTTTCTGCTTGCTACAAGAAAATTGATCAGAAACAAGTCTTCAGTAAAACTTCCCTGGGTACTGTTTAAGCTGCCTGGCTCATTCCAATCAGTCACCGAGCTGAGATCAATTCCAAGGCAATCAACCTTACTATTGAACTGTTTTGTTGCTATGTAGTTAGCATCTTCATTTTATCTTTGTCAAATCTATGTTAGCTTTACTTTTTAAATTTTTGCCATTTCTGGATGTCGGAAAACATGTTGTTACATTTCTATTTCCCATAGAAATGTCGACTATAGCAGCCATTAAACAAAGGCATCTGAATAAATGAATTTAAAAGGCCACTTGATAGGAGTCTGGAGCAGAGCTAGGAATTCATTGCCCTTACCCCTTCTGCCCGTGGCCGTGGAAGAGAGAGCTCCGCAGGTTGTCCCTGCTTGCAGTCAGAACTACTTTCCTGCTCACACTGGGAAATGGCTGCTTCCACTGATTCCAGGATACTTGGGGCAGGATGCCCTCTCTCTTCCCACAGTCTTGCCCATTTTTAAAAGTGCATCTCCAACTGCTCCTTCTCTGACATAGAAAGAACATTAGCTAAATTCAAAAGGACTGATTTTTAGTCCCAACTCTTATTCTGACTTGCTGTGTGTTCTAGGACAAGTTATTTAACTTCTCTGGGTATCGGTTTGTTTGTTCAAGCCCGGGGTTCAACTGCAAGGAAGCTTAGGGACTGATGCCCTATAGGGCCTGTATCCATGTTTTCTCTGACCGCCAGAGTGTTGTTTATGGCTAGGCTTTTTTTTTTTTTTTAATATTTTAAATAACTCACCAACATTTTAGAGAATTTTTTTTAGTAAAAATCTCAGAAAATATTGAAAAGACATTTTCCCAATCCTATAGCACTTCTAAAATAATTTTATTAATTAGTTTATTACAAGTTTATCATTTTATCTTTGCTTTTTAACACATGTTGCTAGTCACAACCATGACTTATTTGATGGTGAGTAACTGAGCAGGAATGCATTCGCAATTTTAGGTTCCTGTGGGAAAATACAGTGTGTTTATAATGCATTTTCCAGAAAAGAATCGGAGAAGTGAGGATTATCCTGTGACTTTGTTATTTTATAAGTTCACATGCCCACTAAATTAGATTTAATTCTTGGTGTAATTAGTTTTGATTTCAGAGTTTCTGAGGTTTGCTGATACGATAAAATTGAGATTGTGGCTAAGGTTAATATTTTCCTAACAGTAAGTTTGGTTGGTAGCTGTGGAATATAAATAGTTGAAATTTGTATTGGGGCCAGCCAAATTTGGTTCTGTTTTCTCTCAGCTGCTTGTCTTTTACATTAGAAAATAAAGGAAAGAATAGCCAAAAATCTTAGCAATGATTACCAAGTATCTGAAGTTAGTTGTCAAACACCATTTAGATAAACTGTGGAAAAAAGAAAATGGGCATAAAGGAGTAATATAGATACATGGAAAAATCTACAGGGGAATTTTACTTTAAAATTCATTGCATGGTTTAAGCGTGTAGTGTGCCTGTGTGTGGATTTCTGATACATATTAAACACAAATTAGATGTACATGAGACCTTAAAGTAAATAAATTGCAAACATATGAATAATGCAGCAGTGTTGTTAGACTTTGGATAGGCTGGCCTCTTGGAATTAGGTTAGATAATGTCATCTTCTGAAGTGGAATTGAACATGCTTTTATTTAAGGAACATAATTATCTGTGTAACTCCCTGAACTAACACTGGTAACTGTGATGCTAGTGAATCTGGATAGTCTACTAAAATCCTCTCAGGGAGGGGAAACTGGAAGGCTCAGTCAGTTAAGCCTCTGACTCTTGATTTCTGCAAGGGCTCATGATCTCAGGGTCATGGGACTGAACCCCACCTAGGGCTCAATGCTCAGCTGGGAGTCTGCTTGTCCCTCTCCTTCTGCTCCTTCCCCTGCACCCCCCCTCTCTTCCTCTGACTAGAATAAATAAATAAATAAATAAATAAATAAATAAATAAATAAGATCTTTAAAAAAAAATAAGTAAATAAAATCTTTTTAGGGAAACTAGACATCTAGATAAATAGATAGATACTAATAAAAAATAAGTGGCAATCTGCATGATATTTTAAAAAACTAGACCCAAAGGGTAAAAATACCTTTGTCTTTAGTTCATGAGCTCTTTTCTTTCAGGAAAAAGAGTTCCCAGGTGGGATGGCTAACTTTATGTATCAAATTGACTGGGCCACAGGGTGCCCAGATATTTGGTCAAACATAATTCTGGGTGTTTCTGTGAGTGCTTTGGGTAAGATTAATATTTAAATTGATAATCTGAGTAAAGCAGACTGCCCTCTCTAACGGGGGTGGGCCAGGCTCCTGGAAGGCCTGAGAACAACAACAAAGACCCGCCCCCAGGAAGGGAGAATTCCTCCTACCTGAGTACCTTCCAGCTGGGACATCAACTTGTTCCTGCCTTCAGACTCAGACTTAAACATTGGCTCTTCTGGGTCTAAAGCCTGATAGCCTCAGACCAGAACTACACCATCAAGCTCTCCTGGGTCTCCAACTTGCTGACTCACCCTGCAGGTCTTAGGACTTCTCAGCCTCTATAATTTAACAAGCCAATTCCTTATAATAAATAAATAGAAGAAAAGCCAAAAATCTTAGGAATGCTTATATAGATCTATATCTCCTATTGCTTCTGTTTCTCTTGAGAACCCTAATATACCAGACCATTCACATTAGTTCACTGGTCTGTTCATCACATACATTTCCATTTTAGAGAAGGGTCCATGATGCTATCTTATGTGGAAGGTAGTATGCTTTAGGAACATCCAACTCATCTCTATTTTCTTTAAATTGTTTTATTAACTTCATGGTGTTGATTCGGTCTCACAGGGTCTTTGTTATTGGTAAAGGAATAGGTAGACCACCAAAAATGTTTTTTCCAGCTTCTTATCTAGAAATTTCATTTTTAACCAAGAAATTTGCAAGATTTTTAAATGTTTCTTTAGAATATATGTCTCCCAACACCTTTTCTTGAATGGTCTCACAATATAAAAGTGCTCAGAACAAAGGCTGCAGAGCAAATTCTAGGTTCAAAGTGGGTACATGTTCCCTAGGACCTTTCTGAAACATAAAATTTTGGTCAGTCATCCCTTCATCTTTCCCCTCTGCCCCAATCCTTTGGCACCATCACTAAATTTCAGAATTTTCCACATTATATAATATTTAGGGAACAGATGGTAAGCGTATTCTAATTTCAATTTCTGATTCAAATTCATTAGTACTGGCTGTCTTATCCATTACATTGAGAATTAACAAGCAAGTGTAGACCATTGACAGAACTGAGTAATTAGTTCTCTTCGCCATGGGTGAGGCAGAAAGCAGTGGCTGCGAAAGTTAAGCATTCACCATCCCCACTTTAGATTTTTTGACATCCTTTTAAAATACACATGAAGAACAATGTTGCAGGATAATTCATTGAGATAATAACTCCTGTCTTATCACCACTCCTGTATAAGACTCTCAAAAGAAATGCAATTTTAATATCATTACTGTTACCTAACCCCTTCGAAATGGGAACTTCCCACATTGTACTCTGATTTCCTTTATTTCTAGGGCATGTTAACAGCTTTGGGTTTCACAGGCAGAAAGAAGTTGTCTGGTGTCAAGAATTTTTAAGCTTTTGTTATGGACTCAAAGCACCTGTGGTTACTATGTTGGGCCATCCCAGCAGGGAGCGGGGATAGAGGTTGTGCCTGGAGTAATTTTAGGAAATGGCTCCTGAGAAACTAGTGAAGAAATTGGAGGACTTTATGGTTTTCATATGGGGTGCACGTTCACAAACCTATGTGCCTAGTGCCAGGGACGAAAGAGGTGAGAAAGCTTTTGGACATCTGTGGAATCCTGGCTTCAAAAACACAAGACTCTTCACAGAGAACAGAGTGTCTGCCATAGAGCCCGAAGTCAGCACAGAAAACCTGTGTGAAGCCACCTGAGTCCTTCCGGAGCAGCAAGACCTCAAAAATGGTAGAGAAGCCACTCTTCCCAACAGCACCACTTGGTAAGAGGAGTATTGAATGACAACCAACACAATGGGTGAAGGACTAGGATCTTCTCCCATTTTTCACACACTCAAGTGTTCACACAACCCTAAAGAAAAGTCGCAATCTACCACCCCCACCCCCACACACAAAAAATTACACTAAAAGTAAGGGGCTCCAATCCACATTCAGGTTGTAAAAAAAATAAATGTTGTCAAAAAAAAATTGTTCCCCCCAAATTCCAAATCAAAATCATACTTAATACATGAGAATTGAAGGAAAGATAGAAAGAAAGAAAGAAAGAAAGAAAGACAGAAAGAGAGAGAGAGAGAGAGAGAGAGAGAGAGAAAGAAAGAAAGAAAGAAAGAAAGAAAGAAAGAAAGAAAGAAAGAAAGAAAGAAAGAAAGAAGGAAGGAAGGAAGGAAGGAAGGAAGGAAGGAAGGAAGGAAGGAAGGAAAGAAAGAAGGAAAGAGAAAGAAAGAAAAGAAAAGATAATTTAGCATAAGGTCAAATTCATTGGCATCACTAGAAATTCCACAAAGCTCAGCTAAGAGGTCGGAGGATCTCATGGGTAAATGAGAGGAATGAAGAAAGAGGATTGAAGCACTAACAGATTAAGGCATTTGTCCAAGATCACACAGCTAGTATAAGAGAGCTAAAATGCTAACATAAACCCTCTGCTTCCTATTGGACTTCAGAGCCAAGGTGATTCAGTATTAAGAAGCATGATTTGCGTCACAATTTTGAAACTAGGTAAGGGACCAGAGATCAGGTGACTGAAAGTGTTCCATGGGGCCCCCAGTGCACATTAGGGAGGAGTGAGCAGAGAACCATCAGGAACAGAGCTGTACAACTGTAACAGCCCATGTCATGTGTGACAGGCAAGGCACTACGGCGGACTGAGAAACTGCAGATGGGATTTAGAGTCAGGCCGACCTGATTTCCCCTCACTCCTCTGAGAAATGCAGGTAGTGTGCCCAGGACGTGGTAGGAACCACATCAACATACTCTGAACAGAGGTTTAGTGAGCCTGAGTCAGAAACTTAGGAAAGACTCTGCTACAACAGCTCAAAATATCCCAGCAAGTTTCTTGAAGAAAGAGATTCAGGAAAAGAATTATCTATAGGTGCATTCACAGCTTTGATCTGTAGTTTGTATTAAAAGCACATGCTTTTTAAACTTTTATTTACAGTGTTTGTCTTTATATGTCTATATGTGTTATGTATCGCAATATTTGCCAAATTTCTGTTGACTTCTAAACTCCTGTGAGACTTTGATATCACCAATTCCAGTTTTGTCATGCCCATTAAAATTCAGAAACGGATTCCTGAAATTTGGCAGGAAATTAGCATGTTCGAATTTTACTGTCCTCCCTGTCTTGCAGTCAATACTTTTTCTTTTTAAAAAAAGTAAAGGAAAAGAGAGGGGTAAGGGTTACTTGAATGTTTTTTTCTTCTTAATGGCATCCAACCAACCCAAGTTGGTGATTAAACTATTCTCTAAACCTTTTAAATGAGAAAAATCATTTCTTACCAAATTTTAAAATCTTTAGCAAATATTCAGTGCACTATTAGATAAATAAAAGATTTGCAATTGTGCTCATACTTAGTTTTATTTAACTTTATTAGTTATGGAAAAATCTATCACAAAACTAGATCCATAATGGATCCACACAGACACACATCTCTATATGTGTTTTATAACCTCTTAGAAACTTTTTCATATAAATACCATAACTGAGAATCAAAGAGCTTTCCATTTAAATCAGTTTTTCTATTTGATTAGCTTGATTCAGATTATATAAAATAGATTAGAATGCGGCTGAATAGTCAGCTTGTTGCTCTCTGAACAAGTTCTTAATGTGTCAGTACTATCTAAATAATGAATAATTATGATTATGATTTCAATATGGAATAACTTGCCCTTGGCTTTTATTTCTTGAGAGATGTAACATCGTTTCAGTTCCTTTCAAACAGATGTGACATCTTCTGTACATTGATAGATGTATTATTGATACACACAATCTTGATGTGGCAAATTCTCTCTTTTATCTTTGATTAAAATGAATTACTACATTGCAACAGCTACTCTTCCCATTGTGAGTTGCATAGCCAGCTTACCACTCACTCACCACAATATTTCAGTTTTAAAAAGCATGTTTAGCAAATGCATCTCTGCTTCTATATATGCGATCCAGTTTCTTTTCTCCTGATACGAGAGACATATAAACTTCTACTCCCCTGAAGTAGAAATTTATTGCTTTTGCTCCCTTACTCTTTTTGGACTTTTGGTCAGAGCAGCCCAGTTTTCCTTTGGATAATCTCCCCTAACCCAGGGCCAGTCTTTATGATGTGAGTGGGGCTGATCTTACCAGTCCCCCAACTGCCCCATCTCTAAGAATAGGCCTCTGAACAAAGTTGACCCAGGAGTTTGGTCCATGACCCAGCCACAGCGAATGGTTCAGAGTTAGGGACATAACCCAGTCAGGTGAATCAGAATCATTCCCTATGATTTTGTTGGCACCAAAAAAAAAAAAAAAAGGAAAAATATAAATTAAGAATGAGACCCAAATCTTGATGACAGTTTTTTGATTCTCTGGATTCAGCTATGAATAAATATGAAATCTACTCTTGGACCATTCAATTTATTTATTTATTTATTTTTGGACCATTCAATTTATATATAAGCCATTCTATTTTTAAAAGTGGATTGAGGTGGCTTTTCATTTGCTTACAACCAAAAGACCACTGATTAATAAGCCCATGACCTGATTGTCTTCCATTTAGCTAATGTATTATTCAAGATAGGATAAACTGGTAAAATAATAAAATTTGAAATCTCAGTTACTTAACACAGCAAAAATTTTATTTTGCTCACATCAGAGTCCCCTACTAGTTGGGCTGCCTTTTTTTTTTTCTTTTAATGGCAATGGTATATTAGGTGGCAGATACTGTCCAAGATACTTCCAGTCTAGAAGGGAAAGAAGGAGAAAACATCCTGGCTCCTCAGCAGCTTGTACTAAATATGACACAGGTCGCTACTACTCACAAGCTATTGTCCAATCTGATCACTTGGCATCGAACTAATTAAAGAAGACAGAAAAATGTAAGGGAGTGTATCCATACTCACTGGGAATAACTGTCTGTATCAGTCAGGGTTCTCCAGAGAAAAAGAACAAATAGGGCATGTGTGTCTGTATGTGTGTATGTGTATGTGTGTGTGTGTGTGTGTGTGTGTGTGGAGACGGAGAAAGGTATTTATTTTAAGGAATTGGCTCACACAACTGTAAGGGCCAGTGAATTTGAAATCCATAGACCAATAGGCTGGAAAAAGGCAGAAGTTGATACTACAGGCCTGACGCAGAAATTCTTCTTCAGAAGTCCTCAGTTTTTGCTCTGAAGGCCTTTAGTTAATTGGGTGAGGCCCACCAACATTAAAGTCAACTCATTATAGATGTTAACCACATATACAAAATAGCTTCATAGAAACACCTAGATTAGTGTTTGATTAAATAACCATATACTATAGCCTCGCCAAGTTGACGCATAAAATTCACATCCCACAATCTCTGCCACAGATTAAATGTCCTTATAATTTTCTTCTTATAATATTATAATAGAAATAAATATCTCTGCTATATGTTGGGAATAGTCATGTCCTATCGTTCAACCATGACAGGAGGCTAAAAGCTGTAATAATATAAAAATATTTCTCTGGTCACTAGAATGCTAATTCATTTCTCTAATCTTAGCTAAGTTCCAGTGCTATATTTTTAACTGTTTCCATTTATGTATTTAGTAATATATTCAATTAATTTTTTAGTACCTGCTATACCCTAGGTACATCAAAGGTCACCTTTTCAAGTCAAATATCTACATCTTCCTATTGAAAGGGAATAGGTAACTATAGTAAGCGTCTAATGCTTTGTGACAAATCATCCCAAAACTTGGAGGCTCAAAGCAAGAAAAAAATATCTTTCATGGTTTCTATGGGTTGGCAATTTTGAAGTAGCTTGATTGGATAGTTGTATCTCAGGGTCTTTTATGAGAGTACGATCAGGTTTTAACAAGTGCTTTGGTCAATAGAAGGCCTGATTAGACTGCAGGTGCTACCTCCAAAGGGGCTCACTCATTTATCTGGCAAGTTGCAGAAGACTTCAGTTGTTCTCTACATGGGCCTCCTCACAGAGCTGCCTGCGGGCCTTCATGCTTGGCTTTCCCTGAATGAGAGACCCAAAAGACCAAGATAGAAGCTTCAATACCTTATATGACCCAGACTTGGAAGTCACACACCGTCACTTCGACTGATTTCTATTACTCACACAGACCAGCTCTGAATCCTATTGGAAGAAACTACATAAGAACGTGGATTCCAGGAGGTAAGGATCGTGGTGGTCCATTTTGCCAGAGGGAGAGAGTACAAGCAGGAGGAGCAGCAGGCAGAGGGAGAAGCAGTCTCCTCGCTGAGCAAGAAGCCCGATGTGGGGCTCAATCCCAGGACCTTAGGATCATGACCTGAGCTGAAGGCAGCCATTTAACCGGCTGAGCCACCCAGATGTCTCTTGAATTACCTTCTGTTTGGAGATCCCGCTGGCTCACCCAAATCAATATATGGCTCTGTAATTCATATATTCAGATCTGACTAGGTCATGAGGTGAGATTTCAGTTAAGTTTAGGGTTAGAGCTAAAGCTTCTTGGTCAGGTAAGAGTAACATGTGGGAAAAAACACTCCTCCCCTCATTGGATTACTACTCCACAGAAATTCTCAAAAGAAGTTCATCTAGAGGCTGTGGACACCAGACACACCAGACACAAAGCACACACACACACACATCATTTGTGTCAGCACCAACAACATTACCATAGAACCCACCACCTCTTACACAAGTAGAAGTGGCCTGTCTTTGGTCACAAAAGCAACACAGGTAACTGCTATTTGGGCATTACACTCAATAGGAAATTTTAAAATTATGTAATATTGGCTTATTTCTGTATCTTAGTGTCCCTGAAATTTCTATCTTACTGAAATTAAAATATCCAGAATATTCCATCTTAAAGATATAAACATGAATAGAATGACATTTTTGTTTATTTTGTTGTAATGGGTGCAAAATTGAAATGTAACATCAAACGTCATAGGAGCTCTTGTGAAGGTTCTAATAGGATGAAAAATGTGATAACTGCTATCGTGGGCATAACCAATTCTGAGTTATGTAATGTCTGCCGTTTAGTTCCACTTCTTATATTAAATAGTTTTAATAATAAACCAGTTATATGTTAACAATTGCTTCACGAAAATTAGATAGGAAAAAAAATCTTTGAATTAAAAAAACCTAACCATATAAATTCAAGAAACCATTCTCAGTTTTCTCCTCCCATGTCTGTAGGACTTCTAAACCCATTTACATGTGGCCCCAACCCATGGGTTGAGAATCTATTCAACCTCAATATTAAACCAGGTAGTTCAACTAATAATGCAACACAGACTTATTTAAAGAGATGTTCAAAATAAACAATTTACAAAAATCTGAGTTCATTGATCAAAGAAATGCTTAATTTTTTTCAAAATTAAGCAATTAGTGCTTTATTACTTAAAGGGAAAATTGATAGCACAGGATGAGTTTTAATGATTCAATTAATGGAAAATTATAATGCAATTTCTTTAAAATTGTTTTCAACATCCTAGTGTACCACTAGACTTAATACCACTGTCTTTACTTTCAAAGGTATTAATGTCAATGGACTAATTAAAAAGAATCAAAATGGAATCACTTATATGCAATTCTCCTTTCCCAAGGCTTTATGTTGTAGGTTTATGTAGCCTTTGGATGGAAACCAGAAAAACTATTTGTTCTTGACTAAAAAACTTGCCTTTCTAGTTCTTTTAGAATAAACAGAAATAGGACAGTGGTATGTCAAATGTCATTAGAAACTGAACATTCAGAAGACAATAATAAAACCATACCCAACTAATCTAAACTGCCGAACCAAAATAAATTTCTTTTTATTTCCAATGTCCAGCAAAAAAACACCATTGCTTCAGTTAAAAGCAAACACACAGCATAATTATGTTATTGATATGACCATATAATTAATCCTATCAAATTCTAATTAAACCTTAATGATTAAATCGCTTGGATTTTCTTCAGTTCATAAGAGGCAAGAATTTCACCTGACATGATTAAATCATCCATAGAAACTTTACAGTGACACTGTGAGAAGCTGTGCTCTATATTAAGCTACAAGAGACTGTACTTGCTTGACATTTTTTAAATAAAAGGAAAATGTAAAGCATATTCTCAAATTTCATATTTGCTGAGAATGATACAGGAGAAATAGTGAATATTAGTTATCTATTGAAGTGTAACAAATTGAATGCCATAGGGCAACATTATTATCTCACCGTTTCTGTAAGTCAGGAATTTAGGCACAACTTAGCAGGATCCTCCAGCTCTAGGATCTCTCACAAGGACCTTGGAAGGCTGCAATCAACCTGCCAGCTGGGTCTGCAGTCATCTTATAACATGTCTGGTAGTGGATCTCTCTCCAAGCTCACTCCATTGGCTGCTGGCAGGGTTTAGTTACTCTCCGGCTGTTGGATTAAGGACCTCAGTTTCTCACTGACTGTTGGCCAGATGCTGCCTTCACTTCTCTACCATGTGGGCATCTCCATAGTACAGCTCACAACATGACAACTTGCTTCATCAGTGCAAGCAAGCAAGAAAAGCCATAGACAGGGTCTGCAGGCAGAACTAAAATCACAGACTTTTACAGCTTAATCTCTAAGTGACATCTCTTTTGCCTCTTCTGTTTTTAAGAAGAAAGCCACTAGATCCAGCACACACCAAAGATGAGAGGATAATACAAAGGGTGAATAGCAGGAGGTGGGAATCATTTAGAGTTATTTCAAAAATGGTCTACCATATGGTGCTACTACTACTACTAAAGGGGCTGAGGGGTTGTCTGAGTTGAATGGTGTTCCCCCAATTTTCATGTCCATCTCGGCACCTCAGAATGTGACCCTATCTGGAAATAAGATCATCGCAGATGTAATTAGTTAAGTTAAACTTAGATCATACCTGAGTACAGTGGCCCCTTATCCAACATGACTAGCGTCCTTATAAAAAAGAAGAAGAAGAAGAAGAAGAAGAAGAAGAAGAAGAAGAAGAAGACGACGACGAAGACGACACACAGAAATACACAAGGAGAATGCCAGGTGATAAAAGATGGAAAACTTGGAGCAATGCATCTACAAGCCAAGGGATACCAAGGATTTTCAGCAAGCACCAGAATCTAGGAAGACGCAAGGAAGCATCCCACCTTAGAGCTTTCAAAGAGAGGATGTCCCTGCTGACAACTTGCTTTCATGTTTAGCCTCCAGAAATTTGAGAGAATAAATTTCTGTTGTTTTAAGCCACCATGTTTGTCATACTTTGTTATAGCAAGCCCTAGGAAACTAATAATTTTAAATGAGTGCTAATTTAAATAACAATTAGTTACATCATCCCCATAACAGAACTTTTTTCTTCTGAAGAAACCATCAGATCAGGCTGGATAATATATAAATCCTTCTTTAAAGAAAAAAATACTCATATATTACCAATGTTAAATTATTTGCATTATTAATTATTTCAGTTTTATGTAGTACATGATATTGCCTTGCTGAACATAAATGACAACTCTTGGGGTTAATAGTACACTATCTGCAAGTTTTACACTTCATTTATTGTGGGGTGGACAGACTTGTACGTGGCCTCAGATATTTACCTCCTACTGTTTATACCCTTGCATTATCCCCTCCCCTTGAGCTCTTTGGGAACTGTGACCTTCTAACCAACAAAATATGGCAAAGGTGATAAGACGCCACTCCCATAGTTACAGTATGTCATACTGGTTTCTGTCTTGCTAGAGACTCTGTCTCCTGCTGCCCTTGAAGAAGCAAATTGCCATGAATCCTACAGCTGTAAATAAATGAACTCTGGAACAATCTGAGTGAACCTGGAAGCGGACAAGACTACAGATAAGAACATAGGCAAGTGTTAGCCTTGACTAAAACCTTGTGAAATCCTAAGCAGAGGATACAAAAGAAGACATGCTCAGACTCCTGACCCACAGAAACTGTGAGATCATAAATGTGAAACTACTAAGTTTGTGGTAATTTGTTAGGTTGCAACAGAGAATTACTGTTCAACTTTGATTCTTTTCATTTAAGTATGATGATCTCATTTGAATTGTTATTATTATCATTTGGTGGGGGGAGAGGTGTTAAATTTCTGTTTAAAGACTTTTTTTTTTTAAAACTAGTTTTTAGGTTTACAACGAAACTGAGAGGGAGGTACAGAAATTTCTCCCATACCTCCTGCCCTCACGCATGCCTAGCCTCTTCCATTATCATCATCTCTCACCAGAATGGGACAGTTTTTATCAAGGATGAACCTACCTTGACACATCCTAATCACCCAAAGTCCATTGCTTAACTTTAGGTTGGTGTTTAGATAGGGTTTAGATAGATGCATAATAACATATATCTATCATTATAATATCATACGGATTATTTTCACTGCCCTAAAAATCCTCTGTGCTCTGTCACTATTTTTTAATAGTGTATTTCTTTCAAATTATCAATCATTTTTTGATGAATCAGTCAATTATCTACTGGTAACATTCAACACTGAAAAGTAAACATTTCTATTTAATTAAGAAGTCTTTTCTGTATTTACTATTACTCTTAGCACTGAGAGAATTCTCCAAGTTGGGAAGTGAATTGAGATTCTTGCTATATGACTTTTTGCAATATTAATATGATACTATCATGTAAAAAGAAGATTCAATTCCCCAATCACTTTTCTCAATTCAAATTACTCTGAAAATCTAATCCATAATAGCATATCATGATGTCATTGGGCCTTTACGGTGTAACAAGTAAGTCATAAACATGAAGTCATAGGACAATTCTCAGTTGTAAATGTTCTAACAGATGATCCATTATATACTAATTTCTCCTTTATTAAAATTTTAGATGATTTTATAAACCAAACTGTAAGATATAAAAATTCTCATTAATATTCAAAATGATCCCCAAAGACACTGAGATGTGTACCTCTTCTTCTCATAAAAATAGTAGAATAAAAATAAGTAAAAGTGATATTAAAGTGAATAATGTTGATATAAAGATAACTTTTCTAATGAAAATAACTTGCTACATTTGCTTTATTTATAGTAATTAATTATATAATAGGCACAACTCCCCCTTGTCACCAGCTTGGTATGCAGATAGGTTCCAGTTGTATCCCTACAACATGAGTGAGTAGGCCTTTCCCATCCCCATCAGTTTTTAGTTATTCTCTAGAGCTTTACCAGGGTCGCAGGAATATCCCTATGTGGTGTTTAGGCAAGAAGCTACACTTATTCCATGTTAAGGTGGACCCTGGACTGAGGTGCTAGATGGGTCCAGACTCTGCTCCTAGCAACCCTTTTGATACTGCACAATCAATGTGCAGACCTTAGAACCCCAAGACTTCTCTATGCTTATTGGAAGATAGACATGAAGGGGCAGATAAGAAAGGGATATCTTCCAATCCTCACTAATGACTAGCCTATCACCCAAGGATGGGCAAGGTGTTTCTTGATAAAGCATACGAAAAGAAAAACTTTCAGTAATTTTTTTTTTTTTTGGTGAGACCTTGTGTTTACAATATTAAATTTGCAGCAGCATATCTTAAAGCTGACAACAAAACAGTGATATGATAATGTAGTTTTTAAAGAACTATTGCCCACATATGTATTTACTTGGTGAATTTCAAAATACAACACTTAAATAAAGTCACAATTCTGCATTGCCAACAAAAGGAACACTAAAAATCTTCATTACGCAAGTTCACTATTAGATATTTACCCAAGAGAAGTAAAAACATGCTCAGGCTATCTGATTTCCAGTCCAGCATATAAAGAGCTTAGAAGTTGTCACTCTGTCATAACAAGTAAGAATCTGACCTGAAAATCAACAACCCTTTTTAGATCCATCAGAGAATTGAGGTCACAGGGCAGGCCTTGTAAAGAAGGACAGAATGCTCTAATGTTCTTCAAATGGTTCAAAATGGGATTTTTCTCCAATCTTCACTGTGAGAACCTGGCTAAGCTCCTGATGGTGAACTCACAAAAGTGTGAGCATGTGCCCCCTTCAACTGGCCTTCCTGGAAGTCTAACTCCCAGATATGTCCACACTGAGCCTCCAGAGACTTGTCAATTACACTTCAGGATTTCTTACCCTCATACTGATTCTCACGGAGGTTTCTGTTCATGGGTTTCTGCTCCAGTAAGCTGTGATTCTCTGTGTCAGCCTGTCTGGCTCTCCAATGTTGGAGGACACAAGCACTAATTACGTTGTACACATCATTCTCATTTAATTTTACAATTCTTCAATCCCATAATTCTCCCCCACATTACAGTAACAAAATTGAAGCTTAGAGCATTTGAACAGTAATTCAAATTTGAAGCAAAGCCAGGTCTTGAGCCTAGGCTGGCCCACCTCCAAACCCTATGCCCTGAAACACCACACTATATGGCTGATTCAAAACTATTTCCTGTCACAAGCCTTGGGACCCACCAGGTTGGCTGTTGAATGGGGGGGAGGGTAGGGGAAAATGGAGTTGATGAGAGAAGATATGGTGGTAGCAGCCTATTAAGGTAAGAGGTGTTACTTGTAATACTAGATCCACCCCCAGTTCAATACATCACCTTGGTTTGATAACTTCAGAAATAAAGTGAAGGAAAATCAACAGACAAGATCCAGACTTTTCCCTTAGATTGTAATACGGTAATGAGCTTGAAGAGACCAAAGAACACGGAAATTCCTGTGGTAGATATGTGTGCACACGCTAAGGCATATGCGTTTTTCTGGGAGGAAGATCCACAGCTTCAGATTCTCAAGCAAGTCTGTAATCCAAAAAGTTTAGGATGATCTCTAAGATCTCTTACAACTCCAGCAGCTGGTGCATCTTTTTCTGAGTCATAGTTCTTCCTCATCTTAATTTCTATCCATCATCGACACTTGTTTTCCTTTCGAAATGTATAGTATTTTAGCTATTTTGTTTGTTGTTGTTTTAAAGAGGGAGAGAGAGAGAGAATCTCAAGCAAGCTCCACACCTAGCCCAGCACCCAACATGGGATTTGATCCCACAACCCTGATATCATGACCTGAGCTGAAGTCAAGAGTCAGGCGCCCATCCGACTGAGCCACCCAGCCACTATTATATATATACATATATAATGTATATGTATATATTATATACATAAAAAAATAATGTATATTATTTTAAAAGAAAAAAAATTCCACATTTGGAAATATCATGCTTGAAAAGTTCCCTAGTGGATCTTTGTCTTTTGCCTAACAATTGGTGTTTTCATATATATAGTCGCTGTGCCAATTTGTTGAAGCTAAAAAATCTGGATTTCTTTTTAGTAATTTTAAGAAATTTTATAGGCTAAAGTGGAAAATAGAACTCTTTTTCTTAGAAGAAAGGCTTCCTATGTTCTGAGAAGAAATTTTTTTTTAAGCATTCATTTTAGTCAGGTAGTTATGACAGAATCTTGACACATTCTCAGAGAAACCCTGAAATGGGTAAGTGACTCAAAGGCGGGCTCTTAAGACTGGATCTGTGAAACATAAACATTCCCTGGGGATTCGAAGAATCACTAAGGAGGCTATTAGACATTTACTAGTTATGCATACGGGACTTGACTGTGTTCCCTGAGTCGTAAAAGAAGAGGAGTCTCTCCTGAAAGACAGAAATATGAAAACAAACAGGTAGTGATATACTGGTAAATGCTGAAATTTTAAAACTCTGATTTGTAGTGTTTGCCAATCTCTGAAAGATATTCTGAGTCAGTAAGAGTCAAAATCATCTTAAAAGAACAAAAAGCATCAGGCGGGAAGGATGGGCACACGGTGCCAGCTGCAAAGTTAGCAGGACAAACGATTTCTTTATGAGGTTGTCAAACGTCATAATACCTCCCTTTATGAGTGATTGCCATTTTCTCATCAGTGACACTCCCGGATGCCCTTTGCTAGTCTCAACTGGATGCCCAGTTGTTAAACCCTTCTACCATCCGGGCCCACGAACAACCCCCGGTTAATCCCTACCTCCTGTAATCCCGCCCCAGAAACGGCAACCAACCCAGATCAGATCGCCTCTTCCCTTAGATACTCCTTGGAATCCTCCGGCAGAAACTGATAGTCCGACCCTCCCTCTCCTTGATTTTGTGTGTGACACTGCACTCCGGTACTGTGAGCCAATCAGTAAGTCGGATTTTGTCAGACTCCAGGCTGTAATATTTTCAGAGTGTTAACACTCCTACTAAGGTTGATTTTAAACTCCCCATGAGATGTCTAGGAACATGGATGTGGGAAGAGATGAGAACAATCAGCAGAATTAGATATAAGCTGTCTCCATGCCTCAGGTTACTCTCTCAACAACCATGGAACAGATTTTTTTTTAAGATTTTATTTGAGAGAGAGACAGAGAGAGATCACGGGCAGTAGGGAAGAGTAGAAGGAGAAGCAGACTCCTGACTGAGCAGGGAGCCCGATGTGGGGCTCCATCCCAGACCCTGGGATCATGACCTGAGCGAAAGGCAGACGCTCAACCGACTGAGCCACCCAGGTACCAGGAACAGATATTTTTAAACCTCAGTCAGATAGGAAAGGAAACTGAGGCTCAGAGAGTTTAAATAAATTGTTTAACGTCACAAAGCTGGTGGCAGAGCCATTTAAACCGGTGGTGTCATTCTGATTCAAACTCCTATGATCTTTTACTGACACCACACTGTTTAATATGTTATAATAGTATCATCTCTTCCTACAATAATTTCATGGACATAGATCTTTCTAAATGCCGTACATTCCACTGTTGTGCAGACTTCATTTTATCATTCTTTGGCATCTCTTCCACACGCTGTAAGGTAGCTGTGTAACTTTAAGCAAAATATTCACTGTCTTTATGTCTCAGCTTCCTCATCTGTAGGATGGGGACAAATATGGCACCCACAAAGAATTCTTGTATAGATTTTTTAAATTAATAAATGTAAATTGTTCAGTATAATGACTAACATACAGGAAGTATGTTAAAAATGTTAGCTATTAAAATCATAATGCTTCATAAACAATGTCATGGGCATTCGACTTAATAAGACTCTATAATTTCACTTAAATCATTTTCGAACTTTCACACACAGGTGAGATGGTGTTAAAAAAATCTTTCTACAGGGCGCCTGGGTGGCTCAGATGGTTAAGCCACTGCCTTCGGTTCAGGCCATGATCCCAGAGTCCTGGGATCGAGCCCCACGTTGGGCTCCCTGCTCAGCAGGGAGTCTGCTTCTCCCTCTGCCTCTCCCTCCACCCCTTCCTCTGCTCATGCTCTCTCTCTCTCAAATAAATAAATAATATTAAAAAATCTTTCTATAATCCTGTTTCCATGATCTATTGCTGCTTTACAAACCAACATTTACCAGTTCAAAACCACAATAACATGTTACTGATTCCATTTCTGTGGGCTGATCTGGGTAGTTCTCCTCCATGTAATGCCAGCTGAGGTCTCTCACAGAGTTAATTAGAAACTTGGCTGGAGGACCTTGGTTTTCTTCCAAGTGGCCTCCTTCTCCTTGTCACATCTCATCCTCCAGAGCCATTCCACGTGTGAGCTCTCTATAGCAAGATAGCACAACTTCCCTATAGGATGGTATCTGGGCTCCAAGATGAAGTTTTCCAACAGGATGACTTGAGTGTGCAAGCCCTCAACAAACTCGCTGTGTCACATTGGCTAATGTCCACTGACCACAGCGAGTTACAGGGTCAAGCCCAGAGTTCTGCGGAAAGGGGCTACGCAAGGCCCTTAGGATTGAGAGGCATAGCTGTCTTTTTTTCCTGGGGGCTGGGGTGGGGGGGGGCACCGATACACCAGCCAGCCACAGATTCCTATGCATATTCATGCATAAACCTGTTTCAGAATCAATGAGAAAATGCCAAGTAACTGATTTTATAGAGAGAGTCTTTAGTCCTGTGAATAATGAAAGCAGAATTGGAACTGACTAAAAGTTCCTGTCAGTCTGATTGTCTGTGCCATATGTGCATGGCCCCATCATACGAGGAGAATTTAGAAATAATGGCAAAGTCATTTTAATGAGCTAGGGAAAAGTGAATAAATTATGATCCCTGTAAGTACCAATTTTAATCTACCTCTTTATGGACTAAAAAAAGTGTCAGAGATTATGATAATCATTCCATCTAACAACACACACATAACATCATCATCATTACGGTTGCCATTATAACCATTACATTTTTATTAACATTTTCTCCCTGAAATTTCCATTTGAAAGCCAATGGTAATTTCATTTTGAAATCAGTGCTAACTGTGAATGTCTCCAGTACATGTTTTATTTCTGAAGTCAGCCTCCCCTGATAAAAGCTGGTTTGTTTCACTTTTTTCTTGTTCTTTTCCTCTGCCCTTCTGGGGGTGAAAAAGAAAAAGCTACTTCAAAAAAAAAAAAAAAAAACAGCTATTATTATATGTCTACCGTAATTATAAGCAAGATTCAATTACACTGCTCTAAAATATTCATTGCAAACTTATGATTTAAAGATATTTCATTTCCTATTCATGTGTAGTTCCCATACCCACAGTATAAATATTTACACTTAATTATGGAAAATTTCACACATTATCCCAGTAGCATGAAAATATATTAATAAATTTACATTAATAAGTGATTCTTTGAAAAATTATTTAGAAGTAGGAAAAGAGAAGAATGTCATACACAGAACTATGATAGCCAGAGGCTTGCCCTTTGAGACCTCTTGTTTACCCAGCTCACATAATCATATGTTTTTGTAAAATTTACAAAATGAGGATATTTTATCTTATCTCAGGACCTGTGTCTCTTTCCATGATGAATTCCCTTCTAGCACATGTCCCCTCATAGAGGGCAGCAGTGGGGCAGCTGTGATGTGTTTAGACTCTGGTAAGGAAAAGTCCAGTCAGGGGGCCATTTAATTCGGATTTTATGGGATATGTTTATGTGGTTTTCAGTCTCAGTAATGTATAGTTAAGTCCTCACCAGTCATTCCACTCTAGTAAAAGCTTGAGAAATGCATCTTTCCAGTAAGTGCTACACATGCTCACGCATTGTGCTGGGAAGGCACGGGTCAAGGACCTACCTTCACAGGAACGAATGTTATGGTGTCTGGCATGAAAGTTTGTTCCTAATAGAGAAGAAAAAGGGTTTGAAATCTACAGACTAGGAGGCGCCTGGGTGGCTCAGTTGTTGAGCGTCTGCCTTCGGCTCAGGTCATGGTCCCTAGGTCCTGGGATCGAGCCCCACATTGGGCTCCCTGCTCGGCGGGAAGCCTGCTTCTCCCTCTCCCACTTCCCTGCTTGTGTTTCCTCTCTCACTGTATCTCTCTCTGTCAAATAAATAAATAAGATTTTTTTTAACAAATGAAATCTACAGACTAAATTGTCTTTCTTTTCTGAAGTGGTAATAACAAATATACCCAAAAAAAAAAAAAAAAAAAACCAAACTATGAAGGGGAGTACCGTTCAGGTATATCAGACAATTAATTAATCAGAAGTAGGTTTTCTTTGTGCATTTTGTTATGTTTACAGTTTTGTCAGCTTTTAAACTCTTGTAAATTGTTGTGATTCTTCTTCTCAACCTAAATAAATATTTGCTTTCAAACCTAGTTCAGTAGTGATATTTTTGTATTCTTTTAAAGAAAGCATCCCAAACTGTGCAAGCAAAACCCAGACCTACTCCTAACGGCAACTGATCCGTGGTACAGTGAAATCTCCAATTTGAGGGGTTAGCTATTAGCCAATAATAAAGTCATGCCTCCTTGTGTTTGGATTTCCATTTTCTTCTCTTTAGTCGTGAAGACTGATTCATTTCTCTCTCAAATGTGACTCTAGTCCCTTACTTTCCCTTTAAACTCTAACATGGAGGATTATAGATGATGTTTGGCTAAAGGTAGATCATTAATCCTGATTGTATTAGTCAGGGTTCTCCAGAGAAACAACAGGGTGTGTGCGTGTGTGTGTGTGTGTGTGTGTGTGTGTGTGTGTGGAGAGAGAGAGATTGTATTAGGGTTCTCCAGAGAAACAACAGGGTGTGTGCATGTGTGCGTGTGTGTGTGTGTGTGTGTGTGTGTGCGCGCGCGCGCGCTCACGCATGTGTGTGTGCACGCACATGTGTGTGTGGAGAGAGAGAGAGATATTGTATTAGTCAGGGTTCTCCAGAGAATCAACAGGGTGTGTGCGTGTGTGTGTGTGTGTGTGTGTGTGTGTGTGTAGAGATACTGTGTTAGTCAGGGTTCTCCAGAGAATCAACAGGGTGTGTGTGTGTGTGTGTGTGTGTGTGTGTGTGTGTGTGTGGAGAGAGAGAGATTGTATTAGAGTTCTCCAGAGGATCAACAGGGCGTGTGTGTGTGTGTGTGTGTGCGCGCGCACACATGGGCGCGTGTGTGGAGAGAGAGAGAAAGACAGAGACAGAAAGCTACAGAGACAGAGAGAGAGAAATTATTTTAGGGAATTGGTATGGACACCGTGGAGGGTTTTGTCTTTGTGCCAGTCTAGGCCTGTCGATGAGCCCCAGGGAAGGGTTGAAGCTGCAGCTCCAGAAGACACACATCCGGCAGAAATTCCCTCTTTCTCAAGAAAGTCGGCCTTCTCCCTCTTAAGGCCATCAATTGGGATGGGGTGAGGCCCACCCACACCATGGAGGGTAATCTGCTTTACTAAACATCCATCAGCTTAAATGCTAACCTCATCATAAAATAACTTCACGGCAACATCTAGATTAGTGTTTGATCAAATATCGAGATGCTGTGGCTCAGCCAAAGGGACACATCCAATTAACCATCACCGGATGATCACACAGTGAGGGTGGGGGACTAGCATTGCTACATTTACCTAAGTCGTGACATGGAAAGGTACTGATGCCATGTCTATGCATTTCTGGAAGGATAGATTCTATGAAACTGAGTGTCCAAATTAACAAAAAAGAGACCAGATACAGAAATTTTGTTTTGCTTCACATACACACAATGTCAGAAAAAACATATTGGCAGTAGATACAGAGCAGAACGCTGATATTTTGGCTAGGTTATGCAGTTGGCCCAGTCCCCAGGAATTACCTAGGAAAAATAGAGTACTTTGAATTGTACTTCCTCCAATGCCTTAGAGAATTCCAAAAAAAAACAAAGACATCGCAGCCACGTGACCCAAGATCACACCTTACAGTTCTAATATTCTATAACTCAATTTGATGTTATTAAGTGAGATTTAGAGGGAATGGGGGAGGAAATATTGAAACAAGAAGATTTGATAATAACTCGACGTTAGATCTATTAGTGACATATGCTACCTACCTTTTGCCTCAAAGAGCCTATTAAATTATCATCAAAAAGACAGCTTTGAGAGGGAACGGGGTTTAAAATCAGACACATTTATAGTTCACATCATAGTTCAGAACGGCTGTTTCTCTAAACAGCATTTTGAAGAACTGCTTGTAAAGTGACTTTTCACGAGTGCTGACAGAAGTTAAACAGAAAGTCAGCTTCCTTTATGATCCAAAAGTTCAACATTTTGAAAATGCAGCTCATGGGGCAGAAAAACTTTAAAAAATCTTAGTAGAGGACATGTCATCCTTAGCATCTTTGCAACACCCAATTGCTAAGTGGAAATTATCACTCCAAATTCCAGCAATCTTGGGGCGCCTGGGTGGCTCAGTGGGTTAAAGCCTCTGCCTTTGGCTCAGGTCATGATCTCAGGGTCCTGGGATCAAGCCCTGCATCGCATCGGGCTCTCTGCTCAGCAGGGAGCCTGCTTCCCGCCCCGCCCCCCTGCCTGCCTCTCTGCCTACTTGTGAACTCTCTCTCTGTGTCAAATAAATAAATAAAATCTTAAAAAAAAAAAAATTCCAGCAATCTTGTTAAGAGATTTATGAGCCTTTTAGTTCAGGTCTCTTCCAACAAATATCACACTCTCCTTGCCACCGTGCGATTTTATACAACGCGGTAAAGTCACACTGCCTGTCAAATCCAGCTTCCAGACTACCCACTCCCTTCCCAGGCTCCAGCTGACCCCCCTCTGCGTTGCAGTAAAGGTCCGTCCGCCTGCACATCTTCCTCCTACACTTGATTCCCTTTCCAGCGTCTAGGTCCTATTTCTTTACCTTAATCCAAATCTAAAACCTCATTCAAAGACCAGGTCAAGTCTTAACCCTTTAATAAATGCAAGTGCAGAGGAGAGAAGCATTGAAATAATAAGGCATTCAAAATGTGTAGCCGTGCTCTTCAAGCCATCCTCCTACAAAACGCTGGTCTGCCACATGCTGATCTGAGATGTTTTAACTACTAAAATCTTCATATTGGAAGTCTTTTCCCAATCTCCATATTAAAATATGTAATTAATGGGTAAGATTTTCAATGCCAAAGAAATTCTTTTATTCATTTAAGGTAAAACTTGAGTGTTAGCTAATACCCGCCAGACGACAAAATGAATGCATTAATCAATGAATATTAATGAAAACTGAAAAAATTATTCATTTTATCTTCTAGCGGGTATTAGCCATCATTAAATTTTACATGAGCATTCTCCTCACTTGAAAGACGACTATCCTTTACCACGCATTAATACATCAACATTCTGATTACCCATTAGATTCTTTTGAACTTGGGAAAGAGTAAGTTTCCAAGGCCCTATTCGCTCAAAGTGCACTAACAAATTGAGATTCTTTCTCTGAAGTTTTAGTATTAACCCTGAGCTTTGACATTTCCATCAAAGTACGGCTGCCATATGCGACCACGCAGAAACACTCTTCCTTCCAGCGGCATCTCTCATTTTAAACCCACAACACATATTTTCATTACAACATATATTCAGTTGTAAGTTCTGCACGTGCATAGACTATGACCAGCACTACTTCTGTCTCCTCCACCCCATTACTGATGTCTCAGAAATGCTTAGTAAGTATTTATGGCATTGTTATTTCTATCATTAAATGCCATCCCCCAATGTTAGGAGATCTAGCAGCCATCTCCCCACTACCCGTGCGCCCACGCTCGCTTCCCAGCACCAATCCTAGATGCTAATCTCTTGACCAGAACCAAAGAGTAATTGGAAACCAATGTTTTGTTTTGTTTCCGCTCCAGGGTCTCCAGTCTCTCTCCTCAGTCCCAACTACTGAAAAAAGGAGGGAAAGAAATGGTAACCTCTTTTCTGGCAACCAGATCTCTGGAAATGCAAAGTGCACTGGCTGAGAACAAGACCAGCAGCATCAACAACATTAATGGTAATAATTACATTTATTAGGTGCTGAATTTGTATCAGACATTGTGCTAAGCACCTCACTTGGATCATCTTATTTTCTCCTCTTCATGCACTGATGAGGTAGGTTTTGTAACTGGATGACTGCCTTCCATAAACCTTAAAGTGGGTCATGACATGGAAGAGAGAACAGGGCTACCTGAACAGACTTGCCACTGGGATGAGGAGGAAACAGCAGCCTTGACGACCCGCTGACAGCAGCCGGGATGGATGATGACACACAGAATTACATGCTCACTCCCCACCCTTATGGAAGCACAACACACAGGAAAGCAAACATTTCGTTTATGAGGGACGTGAACCCTGAAAGACAGATTATTTCCAGCAATAGATGGATTGGGCATTCGTAATAGAAATTCATTTCAGTTATGGAGAAATAAATGTCTCTTTCTTGCACATCTGAGTTTGTAGATCCAGGTAATAACATCACCCCTCTTGCAGGGCGGCGGGGGGAGGGGCAGCAGAGGGGGGTGGCACATATCTCAGATTCGGAAGGATCAGACACTTGTCCAGGATCAGTCAAATATTCAGTGATGGTGTCAGGATTTGTAGCCATAACATCTGAAGCCAGAGTTCACTCTTTCAGGGCTGTACATATATAAAAATTTTACAGATGTAGTGGGAATAGTCTGACATTTAAAAAATAACCTGCAGGATGCCTGGGTGGCTCAGTGGGTTAAGCGTCTACCTTCAGCTCAGGTCCTGATCCCAGGGTCCTGGGATTGAGCCCCACATCAAGCTCCCTGCTCAGAGGGGAGTCTGCTACTCCCTCTCCTTCTGCCCCTACCCTGGCTCATGCTCTCTCTCTTAGCTCCATCAAATAAATACATAAATAATCCTATAATTTAAAAAAAAAAAAAGATAACCTGCTTCACTTGATTTCTTTCAGAAGTTGCACCCTTTCTGTGTATCCCTGGGTCACCAAGAAAAGGCATAAATGTATCTGCATCATAGCATGCCCTACAGTAATCTAAGTGAAGCTAAATCTACAATTGTAAAGTTTCTAGCAGCCACATTTTACACAGTAAAAAGAAACAAGTGAAATAAATTTTCATAATACATTCCCTTTAAGAAACACCCAAAATATTATTTCAACGTGTAATCAATATTTTTTAAATATAAAATAAACTACTTCACATTCTTTTTATATTAAATCTTCAATATTTGGTGTGTATTTTTTTAATTGAGGTATAATTGACACAGAACATTATATTAGTTCTGGGGCGCCTGGGTGGCTCAGTCAGTTAAGCGTCCAACTCTTGATTTTGGCTCAGGTCATGATCTCAGAGTCTTGAGATCAAGTCCAGCCTCAAGCCCGGCATCGCGCTCCACACCCAATGGGGCATTGGCTGGAGAGTCTCTCCCTCTGCCAATTCCCCTGTTCACACTCACTAGCTCTCTCCCTCTAAAAGAAATTTAAAAATCTTTAAAAAAAAAAAAAAAGAACATTATATCAGTTCCAAGTGTACAACATCATTTGACCCATCACCACACATGGTTACAAAAGTTTTTTTTCTTTTCTTTTCTTTTTATTATATTTTTTGAGAGAGAGAGAGCGAGTTGGGGAGGGGAGGGGCAGAGAGGGAGGAAGAGAATCCCCAGTGAGGGTGGAACTCTGCACAGGGCTCAATCCCAAGACCCTAAGATCATGACCTAAGCCAAAATCAAGAGTCAGATGCTTGATCAACTGAGCCCCCCAGGCACCCTTGTAATGAGTACTTTTAGATCTACTCTCTTTGCAACTTTCAAATATGCAATACAGTGTTATTAACTACAGTTTCTGGTGTATATTTTATACTGACACATCTTAATTCAGATTAGCCACATTTCAAATGATTAATAGCCACATGTAGCTAGTGACTACCTTTCAGATTGTCCTATGAAAATTTATTTCACTTGTTTCTTTTTACTGTGTAAAATGTGGCTGCTAGAAACTTTACAATTGTAGATTTAGCTTCACTTAGATTACTATAGGGCAGTGCTATGATGCAGATACATTATGCCTTTTCTTTTATGGCCTAGATAAAACAGAGCAAAGTAGGTTGTGATTTGAATTCCTAACAAAGACACTTTACAACCTTAATTCATGTCGTCCCCAGACACTCCTTCTTTCATAGAGTGCTGCAGGAAACACAGCCCTTCTGTCTCTCCCAGAACTTTATCTTCCTTGGGGAAAAAAAAAATCTGATTTTTCAGGAGTCAAGCTTGGCATTTAATTTTAGTAAGACAATTTTCATTTAAATTTTTCTTTTCTTACTTTTACTAACAGATTTACTGGGGAATAATTGGCATTCAAAACCTCAGTGAGAAAATGTCTATTTTCTCTCAGTAAGGACAAAAGTTTATTACACTTCACTGCATGTCCTGCCCTGTGCTAGCTGGTATCAATAATCTCAGCCAAACCTTGCACTCCAGGGGGTAGGTACCAGCAGTATCATTAATCCCATTTCATACATTAGGAAATAGAGGCTTCAAGGAAATGGCAGGCTTAAAGGAAGGCCAAGGTCAACATCAGGATGATTGGGCTAGAAAGCGAGGGCACCTAAATTCATAACTAGACAGGCTGCCTCCACGGAGCAATACTGTCTGCACGACTACTTAACTGTAAGTATCCAGAGGAGTTAGGCTTGTACTATTGTGACAAAACACCAGAGGCAGAGACCAGGTGTCGCTAAGACCGTTTTGATATAATTACTTGGAAAAATAGAAGAAACATGAAAATCTTTATGCAGATTTCTGGCTGGTCAAGGATCTCCCTTTAAAAAAATGCCTTCTTACTGGGGAACCTGGGTGACTCAGTTGGTTAAGCCTCCAACTCTTGGTTCTGGCTCAGGTCATGATATCAGGTACTGGGATCCAGCCCCAGCATTGGCTCCCTGCTCAGCGCGGCGGAGTCTGCTCGGTTTCTGGCCCTTCCCTCCTGTGCCCCTCCCCCCTGCATGTGTGTGTGCACTCTCTCTAAAATAAACACATTAATAAAATCTCTTTTTAAAAAATGCCTACTGACCTATTTAGGGATTTGACTATTCGGTCTCTTGTAACCTCAGTATTTGCAAACAACAAGCTTTACAATAATTTTGTATAAAGTTTGCTGAAGGCATCACAAGGTGGAAGTATTCTATAAAACAGAATAATGCGAGAGCATCTCATTTTTAGTATTATGCTGCGATGATATGTCCAAGAACTCTTGGAACCATACTCAGAGTTTCTGAGATGTAGTCTCCCCTCAAGAACAACTGCTAGAATATTTAAGAAGCATGAGCACTTCCTGTGTTTTCCATTTAAAGTTTTTCCTTTTCTGGAGCCTGGCACCACCATCCACTATCGCTTTTATCACCGCTAATGAATATGCAGAGAACCCCACTGGAGCCTGAGTTACATTCTTCCAAGACTCAGACATGTCTGAGCATTTCTGGCTAACAGATGAATCAGAGCCCCAAGAATCTGGGAGCAGGGGAGCCTTTAAGCAAAGAAAGAAAGAGAAGTGAAACTTGCTGTTTCTTCTCATAAAAATGTCCCAAGTAAAGAGTGAGAGGAGGGCTATTAGGTGAGTGTGCCTCATCGTGTCCTACCGCTTCTCTCGTCCCAGGCCGCTGCCTGCACTCCCTCCAAGCCCAGGCATGGGGGGCGGAGCATTAACAGAAGTACGGGAGAGCTGCCTGCTTTGAGGTCCGAGAAATACTGGGCACCCAAATCAGTCCTGCTGTGGAATTTTTGAAATATGGTGAAACAAGGTAGGAAGGCATTTTCTCCACTTGGAGATGAAGCCAGTACAGATTCAAGAAATCCAAGTGCAGAGTGAAGCCTTAGACAACGAGATAGCTAGAGCTCCAGCACACCAGGCTTGTGCATATTTCCAGCCACAGAGCAAACCCCCGGGGACGTTGACTGGCCTCAGCATAACAGAGGCAGCACCCTTGTGGCCACACAGCCACCAGCGTCCTGCACCCACACTAAGAGGCCAAATCAGGCAGCCTGCACATCCCCGAGTCTGGTGTGAAGAAAGGAAAATGCTTCACTACATGGTGGCTGAGGGGCTCAGTGTGAGCACTTACGGAAACTCCCAGGAAGAGTTGGGATGGGGAATACCTGGAGGCAGCTGGAGTTTCCACAGAGGCAGGTATAAACAGAATCAGAGAAATGATCCACATGCTGTAAGCCCACCTTTATTCCTAGTTTGTGTGGTCTAGGTTTGGAGTATACAAGCGCTGTGCTAGCCCACTACCGTCACTCAGACTCCAGCTCACGCTCGGTGCTCGGACCGCAGGAAAGAAAATTAACACGTTAGGGGAGGACAGACAGAAGGAGATCCCTGTGTAGAAGAGACCAGGGAAGGAATGGGCATTAGGATGAATTACAGGGTTGTGTCTGATGACCCATCCTGCAGGGACACACTTCCTAACAATACTGCTGGATCCTGGCCCCCAGCCCTGAGAGGATAAATGCCAAAGGGAAGGCTTCCCTTCAGCCAGTTTAGTCCATTGTATTTTGAAAATTAATTATTATCAATGCAAGTGAGAATAAAAAGATCCCATCTAACGAATAGAAAGGAATTTTAATGTCAAGAATTTTTTTAATGTCTCCTGTTTGCTTTAATAGAAATTTATCTCAGTTCCTGAGCCCTATAACTGAGCAAGAAGTGAGTCACATTGTTTCAGTAATTCAAATCATGTTGCATAAATAAATGGAAGAATGATTCATCCTTTCAGATTTCCCCGAACAAACTACAACTCAGCTGCCAATAAGACTAACACCAGGAACATTTATCCACAAGAGGGCGCCATTAAGCCAACATTCCTTAATAATACAGTCTCCGTAGAGCTAGTGAAGATTTTGGAGTTTGATGACAAAGTTATAAAAGGGAAGGAATCAAATATATAAAAGCAATAGGCAGATGTATCTGGTTCACATACTTGCTTTATGCTGATGCTTAAATAGTATTGAAATCTCCACAGTGGTTCAGGATGTTAAATATGTAAATAGCAACATCAGAGCAAGAGAGATAATGTTATCATTTAACTTGAATTTGCCTTGCTGAATACTGTGGGATTTTTGTTAATGAATTGATTTTAATAGGATTTTCTCTACTTAAAAGGGAACTCAGAATATTTTATTTATTAGAATCATTGGTACATATCCTTTTATGCAATGGCCAAATCGTTACATTAAATGGAAAGCACAACGAGGTGTCTACTACGGTATAAGTCATTGTTAATTTGTTAAACAATGACAATTTTAAGGATTTGGGTTTTGAAATGAAACTGTAATGTAGAATACAAAGAGATGGCTTTAGACTATTCTATTATCAAAAGAGAGCAACAGGGTCGTTTTTAAAAGCAGGAGAGAGGCAGAAATATAATCCAGATTATAGTAGAAATGGATTTAAACAAATGTTTTTGAAAAGAGAAAAGAACAGGTCAACAGTCCTAAGGAACTAAGAGCCCAGATACTTTCAACGGGAAAACATCAAGTTGATGATTTTTGCAACAGTTGCGCCCAGTATAGATTTATTCAGATTATTCAGTTTCTCATGCCTGTATCACTCTTACACGTAAACCCTAACATTACTAACAAGCTATAGTCTTTCATTGTACCCTGTGTTTCTCCTTTCAGCACTTAAAATTGTAACCTGAATACATTTTTACTATGGAAGGATAGGGTACTGTAGTCTGTAGTCCTAAAGTCTTATTTTGAGCTAATCAAGGAGATGCAGAATTCAAAATAAACAAATAGCTCAGGTTAGAGCACCATGTTCAGCTCCTACAGAGTCCACACAGCAGTGGAAATTTGGAGTGGATTCTATTTAAATTATCTCTCAGTATGTTAATTATCTATTGCCACATAATTAATTACCCCAATACATAGCGACCTAAAACAGCAGATTTATTACTCACAGTTTCTTTAGGTCAGGAATTCAGAGGGTCAGCTGGTGGTTCTGGCTCCAGGTCTCAAGAGGAATCAAGATATCTATTCAAGGGGCGTCTGGGTGGCTCAGTCGTTAAGCATCTGCCTTCGGCTCAGGTCACAATTCCAGGGTCCTGGGGTCAAGCCCCGCATCAGGCTCCCTGCTCGGCGGGGGGGCCTGCTTCTCCCTCTCCCACTGCCCCTGCTTGTGTTCCCTCTCTCCTGTGTTTCTCTCTGTCAAATAAATAAATAAAATCTTTTAAAAAAAAAAGATATCAATTCAAGCCATTGTCATCTCAAGGTCTGACTAATGCTAGAAAATCCATCTCCAGGATTGCTCACTCCTGTCTATTGGAAGGAGGCCTTGGTTTCTCACCTATGGACCTCACCTCTTCTTGAGAATCCTCACAAGATGGCAGCTGGCTTTCCCAGATTGAGTGGTCCAAGAGAGCAAGGCAGAAACCACATATCTTTTAGCACTCAGACTCAAAAGTCACAGTCAGTCACATCCTGTTGGTTACCCAGGCTAGCCTTTTCCAACGTGGGAGGAGAAAACATAAGAATATGAATACCAGGGGGCTAAAATCATTGAGAATTCTCTTGAAAGCTGGCTCCACACCCAGCTCGTCCAGTGTTCTAGATACTCATGGCATTCTCATATATCTAACCTAGATGTAGGCAGATAAACCTCTCTGCCAAGGGCCCTTTCTATCTTCTTTCTCCCACAGCCTCTAAGCTCCTCCAAATGTTCTTTTCTCCTCACTCTCACCTCCTTCAACCATACCCCCATAGTCTATTGCTTCTTGTTCAGCTCTTTTATACTCCATTGTTAAATTGTTCCCAAGATTTCATTGCTGAGGGCAAAAGAGAAGGGGAAAAAATCTTTACTGAGGTCAGTCTTAGATTCTCACTATAAAGCCATTAGCTTCTTTATACTATCTTATTAAGATTAACACCTGTCAGTAGATCTCCTGCACTTGATTATGCTAAAGAATATCTCTTTATTGAGTCAAAAACCCTGTTTTCCTGGTCTCAATGTGAGTCAGGCTCCAGGTGGGACAGGGCGGGTGGGTGGGATGAGGAGGGGGAAAAAAACAAAAACCCTATTACCCATGCAACAGTTGCAATCATAAATTATTTGTAAATTATTCCTTTGACATATATCTTACCTAATAAAATATAAGTTTCCCAGATCAGATAGTATCTACCTGTTCACTACTTTAATCTCAGTACCTGCCACAGTGTGTGGTAGATAAAAGATACTCTAATAATCGTTTAGCATAAAACGCACAGCCACCTCAATGATATTATTTAAGAGCCTAAAATTGTCTCCTATGATAATCTAAAAAAAGTTTCATAAATCTCTCTTAAGATAGAATTGTGTGACCTGAGACAGAATATATTAAACAATGGTAATATATTGATCTCTTAATTAAATAGTATATCTCTGGAAAGCCCAGGTGGCTCAGTTGGTTAAGTGTTTGTCGTCAGGTCAGGTCATGAACCCAGGGTCTTGGGGTTATTATGGCTATTTAAGCTTAAATTTTAATTAAGTACAATTAAATATAATTAAAAATTCAGTTCCTCCATCACTCATGTCACATTTCAAGAGTTCAACAGCCATAGTGCAGAACGCTCCCACCTTCACAAAATGTTCTACTCTACGCTGCTGAGCAGAGGCTAGACCTTCCGAGCTTCTTCCATAATTTCAACACTCACATGACTAAAATTAAACGTGACCATGCTTTGATTATGTGATTCTGACTGTGTTTGAGGTATGATCACAATATTAGATTCAAACTATTAATAATGGCTATCAACATGAAACATTTTATTTTATAGAAAGAAGACTAGCATTGTTACATAAGCTGCTTTCAGTTATATTAAATAAGAATGTTATAAAATTTAAGTACACAGAGTTATAGGAATCTATTTGGAGTTTTAATTTCTGTTAATATAACAGAGATTCTATAATAAAAATAGTATTTTGGAGCACCTGGGTGGCTCAGTCAGTTAAGCATCTGCCTTCAGCCAGCATCATGCTCTCGGGGTCCTGGAACCGAACCTCACATCAGGCTCCCTGCTTAGCAGAGAGTCTGCTTCTCCCTCTCCCTTTGCCCCCCCCCCCAACCATGGGAGCTCTCTCTCTCTCTGTGTCTCAAATAAATAAATAAAATCTTTAAAAAAATATTTTGCCAAGTAAAATCACTTATTTACGTCTGTGTTAAAATAAACAAACAACTGCAGTTCTAGGCAGTCAGAGCACAAATGTGTTGGCATTTCATTTGTCACATCATTGAGCCTTTATTATAGCACAAGGTATGACCCAACCACTTAGAGCAGCATGTGAAATACAATGCTCCTTGTTGACTCCAAATTTTGGCTACAGCTGAGAAAAACTGATGAATATCCTACATTCTAAGCACATCCCCAGGGCAGAGCCAAAGAGATCTCATAACCATCACACCCAGCACTCTATTTAGGGAGACAGTTATAGACTCATTGAAGAGGAGCCTTTGAAATGAATTCAAGGAAAAGAGTGTCATTGTGTCTCCCCTAAACCGGATGTGTGGAAGGATGGGGTGGTGTGCAATCCACAAAAGCAACCCACATAAAAGGTTCTAAGAGAATCATTCAGAGGTTAAGGTTCTTTGCAGGAGATATTTCATTGCTCAGGCAGAAGTTTGCTCAGTGACAAAAACGTGGGTGCATTTTCATGAGAGTATTTTAGAAAGCCCTAACATCTGTCTCCAGGTGTTTGGAGGCATATACGAAGTTACAGGCTAGGGCCAGGCCCCGGGCCCTAAAGGAATCTATAGGCAGGAGACAGCTGGGGCAGCCCATAATGGCGGGGCAAAAACAGAAGCCAGCAGGAGGAATGGCCTGCACCTCCAGCAATCAGCTGGGCCTGGATGCACAAGTTTTCCCATGTTCAATCTCAGCTCCCTGCCCAGGGAAAAAAAAACCTCATGAGTCTAGTGCTAGGGCAGAAGCCAGGCCAGGGACTGCAAAGTGTCAGCCAGCAAGCACACCGCAAGCATCAGGAAACTGCCATTCAGAGTTCCCTGTGGAGGGCAGCGAGGGCGGAGAGCCCCGGAATCATTCCACAGAGGAGAACCTCCCTGCCAAGGTCCAGAGCAATCAGCATTCAAAACACAGCCCCAGAAGGAAGAGATACCAAGCACTAACAAACCCAGCAGGAATATCCAGAACAACTAACAATTACTGAGTAAATGCTTTATATAAATTAACATATGTAAGCCTTACAACCACAAATTATTATTCAAATCAACTTGTTAAAATAAAATCATTCATAGATAAGGAAACCATAGAATTATAACCAAGGTCACAACGCCAGTGGGTAGTAGAGGATCTAACCCCAGGTGTCTAACTTGACAGGCCATTCCCTTAACCACTGTCCTTTACCGCCTCCCTTTTAACCCCTTAATTGTTCATCATATTCCCCACTTGGATGCTGGAAGAGCCAGGTGCAGAATAGTGAGTGGAGAAGGGGAAGAAGATATGAAGTAATTTGATTGAAAGAAAGTAACCTTTCTTTCACTTTCCCCTCCCAGCCCACATCACTGATTCCTAAAACAGGGTCAGGGCTAAAACTAATGAGGAAAAAAACCTTACGTTGGAAGCAAGAAGAAAGCGTCGCTTTAGAATGGACTTTTTAATACCTGTTAGTGATTGACAATCTACAAGATCTGTTTAAAATGCTATCGAATACTAAAATAGGGAAAGCCTAAAAATCAGGTGGGACATATGGTGATAGAAGAATAAAGCTATTACCTGATCATATACTACTGAATTCAGAGTATTCAATAAATGTTTCATTTTTATAGCTATTTTTAACAGCATGAAACTGACAACATTGTGCTTAGAGCCTTGCAACGCAGATCAAGAAATAAACTCATTCGTGAGGCCAAGATTAATTTCAGTCATCGCGTTATCAAATATGTCTGGAAGGACCTTGGGAAGTCATCTATCTACTCTCCATCAGACTGTGTTAAGTCGAAACCAATAAATGAAAAATTGTTGGATGCGTAATGTATATTAAATAGAAAGCAAAATCAACTAACTGCTATAGAAACATTCAGAGAGTAACTGAAGATTAATGATGAATTAATAACACAAAAGGATAAACTAATAGAATATTTATTTGCAAGTCTTTTCAAAAATTCACAAGTTCAAAAATTTGCAACTTCAAAAATTGTTTTTCCTCATCAACTGATTCATCCTTTCACTTCAAAACTGGCAGTAAGATAAGAGACTTAAAACAGTCAAACTAATGAAAGCTGTGAGATAAATGGAAAAATATTCCAACTTCCAGAAAACCATACCAGCTCAGAGGAGTTTGAAGTAAGTTGCACAAAGACCCTTTCCTTTTCTTTCACCTCCAAATATAAATCATTCTTGAAAATTAAACATTTTCCAAACAAAACTTCCTCTCTAGCAAATCATACATTAAAACTCTTTCAACAGTTATTGAGGAAGAAAAAAAAAATCTGTCAAAAACATATGGCTATTTCAGACCAGACTATTTTTTACATGAAAACATATTCATTATGGTGAGTCATGGAAAAAAAATCTTTTATCAGTCTTTTTAGGTTGAGAAAATGACTCTCGTAAGCTATTTCACATATAAAAGTGGTCTTGAGAAAGAAACCTTGTTAGAAAGCCTAAATTGTCTATACAGTGTTTAAAGTCGACTAATCTTGGAGAGGAGGTAATCAGTCTCTAAATGAGAAAAGGAAGAGTAAGTATCAGAAATAATTTCGAGGAGCTGAAACCCTAAATAGTAGCTCGATCTGGGATTTGTAATTGTGTTCACAGAAGGCAAAATATAACAGCTACCTCATTTTGCTTCCTTCCTGACCTATTGTAATTTTCAAATGTTATACACTTCCCCAATTAATTTTATCACCAGCTTCCCATTTCTAACTGAGGACAAAATTAAAAGGAGGCAGTTCTAGCTTTTTGACCTAGCAGCAGTAAATGCCTAACCCATACCTTTAGAAATTCTGATTTGTCATTGATCTTGGGTGAACCTTGGTATTAGTATTTTTAAATGGCCTCCCTTGGATGAAAACCACTACTCTGGCTTGTTTGTATATGCATATTGGGCATGTAATCCCTTTACTAAAAAAGATCTTCAATCCAAACCAAAGAGAACAGATAGATGCAAACCTCCAGTCAAATCTACAAGCAGACTGTCAGCCTTGTACGTTCAATAGTCCTACAGTTCTGCAACTATGCTGTTTCCTGGCCATTCACTATAGTTCTCCACCACAATCCATTCTTAATTGTGAATCAAAATTTTCTTAAATAAACCTTAAGGAAAATTTAAAAGCTGTTTCTTAAATGATTAAACATATTAGGGGACCAGATACTAGGCACTTAGGGAGCCTTTGTTAAAACTGAAATTTGGACACTCTTCTTACTTCAAATGACCCTCACTGCAAATGTATCTAATATTCATTGAAAAGATACTTTTTGTAATAACTCTTGCAATCACACGCATTGTTATTTATTTCTATAGGATATTCCACTTTAATTTGCCATTGGGTTAAAAATTAGTTGAGGATTCTTCAATTGCCCTTTTAGACAGGAGATTTGTCTTCACTGTTTTCAGAGAAGCTCTGGTGTAATTGGGAGCTCTGGTTGTCTAAACCAAATTCTCTTGTCTCATTTGCCAACTAAGCCAATCATTATTTCAACTGGGTTTTCACTTGATAGGAAGATCAAGAGAAAGTTCATTTTCCACTCATAATATGGCATGTAAAACTACATGATAATGGCCAAGAGAGAAATGGAAGGTAAGTAGGAAAAATCATTTTCCATTTTTTAAATATAAGGATGGCTTTTCAATCAGTAAGTCCATTCAGCCTTTTATTCAACTGCTGATGTTAAAGTTAAATATCAGTGGTGGTGCTTTTTATGCCAAAAGAATAACATTTATTATTCAACCAGCATTCATATTATCACTCATGCATTTTCTTATTCCACAACAAATGCATAAGGTGGAACATCCCTCTTTTAGAGACCCTCACCTTTGAGGCTCAGAAACAGTTAATGATTTTTTTCAGTGTCAAACTGCAAAAGGATGGCAAGGCGATATCTAATTCTTAAATTCCCAGTTCTTACTTCTTCCCTAATATAAATGTCAACATAAATGAGTGAAAGGCAGGCTATTACTTTCAGTAATTGATCAAGCAACAAGAATTTATTTGCCTACTACCATATCATCAGGCCCCACAAAGATCCAAAAGAGTAATAAAGCATGACCTCATGGAATTTGCAAATTAGTCAAGTCTAGCCAAATTAACTACCTAATTTCAGTTAGTGTTACATTTTAAAGTTTGAATTTTTTCATGTTAACATTTTCCATAATACTATGGCAGATGTAACCAGGCAAATAAGAGTGTATTACTACAGAACTAATGATCTGATGGCTTCAACAAATAAAAAGCATGAGAAAAAAGAAAAGAAAAGAAAAGAAAAGAGAAAAGAAAGAGAAAGAGAAAGAAAGATAGAGGTGGGGAGAAGCCAATAGATTAAACAGTGTTTGGAAAAAAGTCAACCAAATTTAATGTGTTGGTGTTGTTTAGATCCTAATTTGAATAAGCCTGCTGCAGAAATGTGAACACTGACTGGGCATTTAATGATAGCAAGGAATCCTTCATTTCTTTACGGAGTTATAATAGTATTTTACTTGCATGTTTAAAATTCTCTTCAACTTTTAGAAATAAAATGTTAGCAACCAGTTAATAATGGCTAGTATTTACTGGACATTTCATATATCCCAAAGACTGTGCTAAGTATATTGTATATATTACCTTGTTTAAAATTTATAACACTAAACACCGGGTCCTGTTTTATAGAGAAAACTAAGATTTGGATTCCTTAAAAGGAATATGCAAAGTCATAGAGCTGGCAAACGTCTGAGCTAATACTTGAAGCCAGGTCTGTCTGATTATAAAGCTCATGCCATACATACCCTACCTGCAGTTAATTGTGGGTCTTTGTTTTGTTTTGTTTTGTTTTTGGTCTTTGTTGTTTTCTATCTACTCTGGCACTCTATGCTTTTAAAGGTAGAAGAAATAATGAAATTTCGTCGTTTTCTTTCTGAAACCTGAACAATCGAGACTTTTACTGCTGCTGAGTATGTAAAAAATGTCTCACAAAGAGCGACTCAGATTTTCTTTTGATTGTCATGGTAAGGAATCTGAGGAATTTCTTAGGGGAGGCAGAAACATTGTTCTTCTCCCAAATTGGTTCTATAAATTCAGCAAGTGAGTGAACACATTCAAGAACAAGGGATATGGCAGAACCGGCATTTAAATCACTCCGGCTTCAAAATGCTTTGTGCTCTCTAAATCCTTTTGATCATTAAGCCAGCAATAAGTAGATGTCTAAGTTAGAAAATTTTGAGGACTATTTTCCAGAAAGTTTGTAAGAAATACTGCTCTTTTGAATGGAATAAGTTTTCTCCAGTAATTTATTGAAGGCAGATGAGACTGCTCCAAGGAGATAGCCTACTGTCATTAGTACAGTGAATCCTTCATAATGTCTTAGAAAATAATTGGATGTGGTAAAACTTGACGGGTAGAGAGATAGGATCGCAGAGATGATTCTTAGTGATACAGGACCTATAATGTCTCTCAAATGAACATATTTGTCCTAATATCACTACTATGTGGAGAGCCTTATGAATAGCATTAATGCATGTTTAAAATTTAGAAGGAAAAAAATAACTATTGCCTGACCACCCATCCATCCTCTTCTCAACATTTGTACCAGAGTATGTAGATTTCAGCACAGCAATGCGGTGCATATGCCATATTCTGTGTTTGCAAAATATGAGTAAGAAAAGGCTAACTAAGGAAAGAGCTAGCAGAAAGGCATTACATCTGCCTGTGGTCCCAGGTGCTGGCTCTTACCTCCATCTCTAGCAAAAGGTTGTTCCAAAGGGAATCTGCAGATACAAGGAAGTATTTCTCTTAGGACTTTTCTTCAGATGATAAAGTTTTAAATCTGTTACCAGAGATTTACAGAAATGTAGAATGGGAGATGGTTTTAGAAACCACCTAGTTGAAGTCTTGTTTTTCATATAGAGAAAGGAAACCCATAGAGGTCAAATCATTTGCCTAAGCTGACACAATAGACTTGGTAAACAAAAGAACTGAGACTAGAAATAAAACTTTTTTAGCAATGTGAGAGCAAGTGACTACCCGGATATCTTGGGCAATCATACTTAAACCTTCAGAGTAACAGTGCATGCTTTAGCTAAATCTTGTTTTATGAAATAAACTATATTCTATGAGATGAAAGAATTTAAAAATTCGTTATGTCATGAGAATAACCCACGTCTGGAAAATATTTTTCTCCATTTCAAAGTGAAAGTGTTATTGACACATATAGAAAATATTTGAAAGAACTACAAAGAAGTGATAAGTTCCATAAGAAGTGACACATATTAGGCCATCCCATAACGAATGGCAAAAATTGGACAGTGCATGCACTTTAAACTATTCTTCACCAGGAAACGTCTATAACGAAGTCCTGTATTTTAACAGTTCTGAACAATACTGGGTTGTTTATATGAAAGTCCCTGTGGTATTTTGAATTTTTTAATCTCTAGCCGGATTCAGAATTCTGAAGGTATATTAGATTTCATATGATCTAATGTAAAAACTCACAAGAAACAATATCATAAGACAGTCAACACTAAAAAAAAAATGTTGAGTATAATGTTACAGATGAAGTTACACCAAGAGGCAAATGCCAGTTTAAGGTATATTTTTCCCATCTCTAACATTAGTCTTTGAACTTAATATAGGAAATTTTTCTTAAAAAGAAATAATTTATCATTGAATATAAGAATATCAAACTACATGTACATATATTTATATTTTAAATATTGCCCTAAAGACATTGAATAGATCAAGTAATTATTTCAGAATCTGTAGGAGATGCATGTGGCAGATATCAAAGCAGTAGCAAACCTGAAAGTTAAATATTCTGAGACATGAAATCAAGAGGAATTGAAATATAATAAATGAATATGGTCTTGTCAAAAGCATAAAAGAATAGTCTGAAGGGGTTCCCTGTGGCCAAATTTAAGACAATTTAATATCAAAATAATAATAGTGCTAATGAACTATTATGCACTGAAAAAAAAGTCATGATCTATAAATAAAGACGAGGAAAAGAGAGAGAGAAATTAAGAGAAAGAGAAGAAGAAAAAAAGAGAAAGAGAAGAAATAAAGCTAGTTTCACAAACTATTAATAATTGATAAATATAAGAGATATGTAAGAATTTACTGTACTACTCTTTTAACATTACTGTAATTTTGAAATTTTTCAAAATAAAATGCTGTGGAAAACAGTTATTTCCCCTTCTCCCCTCCTCCCAATATATATAGCAGGAGGAAAAAAGTAAAAAATAAGATCAGACATCTTTTGGTAGAGAACTAATATTCAAATACAGGGACCCAGCTAAAAGTTCAAAGGTGATAGGATTAAATGATTAGGTAATGGTCATATTGGGAAGCTTAAACTCAATCAGTTCTTTGGACATTAACCTCTTTTAAAGAAAAAGATATATAAATAAGAATAAAATAGTGTGCTCATTATATATGAAAGGGAAGTTCAAAGGTCTTATTTTGATTGGCTCTGTTTCTAGCACTCTCTCGAGTACAGAGGGGTCTGACAACCATAGAACATTATGTTAATCTGACAGTTAAATTCCCATCATGGAAATGGATATGTCAAGTACCAGCCATGGTGGTATATGCCATTTATATAATCTAATTCCCTGCTCATGAAGACTTTCCTGTAGATTTTGGCTGGGGGAAGGGAGAAAGGAAGCATGCTGACTCTTCAATAATGCTCTGTTCCTTTGGCAGATATATTTCTCTCGACATTCTAATTGATACATCAGTCTATTCTAGTTTTAGTGAGTGTACATGGTTAAATATGTCTTAGTGATGAGGAAAAATGTGTTTCTGAGTATTTGGATATGTGAACATGAAAAAGAGAACCTGAGGCATGATAGATAAGGCAGTGTTTCTTCAAGTAGTGCCTTTATTTTATCTATTTCTGAAGTGACCTTGAAGTTTAGTAATAACATCAGTATGAAACTGATGTTGAAGGGTGAGAAACAGATCTTTTTTAGTATTATAAACTTCTTCAGAAAAGGCAAAAGAACTCTGATACCCTTTCCTACAGAAAATATAGAATCTCAGTCAAGAGAGGAGATCTCAACAGGATGATTTTTCCAACTCTCATCTGTGTTGCTTTAGAAGATTTTAATTCCCACAGAAATGAATGAGTTGAAATTAATTCATTCAGCAAATGTTTGTTCAGTTTCTATTACATGTGAGGCTTCACCCTGGGGATTCAACACTGATACCAGCTCTCATAGAGATTTAGTTATATTTTCTGTGATTTATTTTAACATTCTTCAGCATGGAAAGCAAGGCAATTTTCTTTCACAGGGGCTCTTATCTCTTAAACCACACAATATTTCATGTGTTACCTTAGCTTACCAGTGTAACAAATTATTTCAGTTTTTAGCACAGCACCAGAAGACAAACTAGTGGGATCCCATAACGACAAATGTATGTATTGAGAAATCTAAGTCAGTCTCACTATTAACCAAAATTTCCAAGAGATGCTTCCTGCCTGATGTGCTAGATCTTTGGTATTTATCCTTTAACAAATATTGGCCATATAAATTGTTTCCAAGACCACCTGTAAGAGAGCTCCACGATCTGTTTAGATACCCAAGAAGAGTGTTAGGGATGGCAGAATGGAAAGTAACACGACATCAGCATTGGAACATGAGCAGTTTGTGGGAATCCGCTCAGCATCAAATAAATGTTAAAAATGAAATAATCAAAACACAACAGAAATCGTGGAACACCATGGGAATACCCTGGCAGAAAAAGATTACAGTAAACGAATCAAGTACATCCTTACAAGGAAATATAACGGAGAGAATAAGAACAGTGAATTACTACCTTTTCAGATACTAAAGGAACTTTACGTAACAAGAAACAAATAGGAAACGCAATAAACCATAATAATTGCTCCCAGATGGCCATTTTGGCACAAGCACAGTGAGAATTATATATATTATATATATGAGTAGAATATGCTTTAGAAAGTGGTCATGGTGTACGGTGTTGGTTAGAGTTCTGGCAGCAGGGATCTGCTTGGTATATTACCTCCAAATTTTAGAGGCAAAGGAAAAAGTCAACATTTATTCCGCCTTTTCAGAAAGAACTGCCATCTAGAATAATTAAATAGCCCTAGTTGAAGAGAGAAAGTCTACTTGCCAGAAGAAAGTCATCTAATAACTGTGAAATAAATGAGAGAATTATAAATATAACTACTCTGTAAGCCCTAATGAGATTATTGATGCAACCAAGTCCTATCATTTGGTGTTAAAAGGATTAGGCAAGTGACTGTTGGTAACCTGGCTATTTACATAGTCCCAGGCAAAAAAAAATTAGTCACAAGCTGAGAAACATAACTTTACAATAGAAGAATCAGACTTTCAAACCTCCTAATCTTAGGGCCAAATTTAATATCACCGTTGGTGGAAATACCAGACATTTGTGATTTCTGGTGTGATCCAATGGAAAATACTGAACATCCCCTATGATTTTAACTTTGACAAAAATGTGTAATTTGAATTTTTTAAGCCTGTAGATTTCACTCCTATATTAGAGATTAGTGGGAATGAAAGAACAAGTAAAACACCACCGTGAGACAGGCATCAAATAATACCAGATATTGTAAAGAACAACAGGGAAGACCAGCAAGTCAGAACGTCATCCCAAAAGGTATTGTGGAAGAACGAATGAGACTCAAGGGATTTACCAAGGTGTGTTTGGATTGGATCTCGATTCAGATAGACCTACCTGCAAAGGGACAATAAAAGAGATTTACATATGGATTGCATCGTAGGTGATGTTAATGAATTATTAATTTTATTAGCTGTGATAATGTCATTTTGGCTCTGTAAGATGTTTTCATTTGTTTTTGTTTTTTTAAGACTTTATTTATTTATTTGACAGAGAGGAGAGAGATCACAAGTAGGCAGAGAGGCAGGCAGAGAGAGAGGGGGAAGCAGGCTCCTCGCCGAGCAGAGAGCCCGATGTGGGGCTCGATCCCAGGACCTTGAGATCATGACCTGAGCCGAAGGCAGAGGCTTTAACCCACCGAGCCACCCAGGCACCCCAGATGTTTTCATTTGTAAGGAACCATTGAAGGATTAGGATGGAATGTTATATTCATTTAACTTAAAATACATCAGGGCGGTGAGATATACACATACACATGAGCTTTAGTGTACAAACTACAAGCAGAATACATCTACCAGGGATAGTCAGTTAGCATTTGGAAGACTATTCAAAAGCTCTTCACAGGTAGCTGCTTCTAGCTTCAGCTGTCTTTTTCTCCAGTCACCGAAGTGTTTATTAATAAACATAATGGATGTTAGGAATTATTTTGCATTAGAGAAGGGACTGGTGTTCAATGTACATGGATTGGCTAGAAATATTTGATAGGCACACTGGTCCTGAATTCTATCGCTCTAATACTGTTGCATCAGCCTGCAGTAAACCTTCTATGCGAGTTGCCGGGCAGAGGACCCAAACAGAAAAGGAGCTGGACTTCTCTGTAAATACAGGTGGTGTGACTGTGCCGGTGTTAGTCGATGCTAATCAGTGCTTGCTGAGTGACAAAATTCAGTCTGAGGCTTGCCTTATTTCTCATACTGTAATGTATCACCTCACACCTGAGTTGAGGGAAAAGACACCTACGGTCCCCATCCACATCTAACTATTGGAAGTCATTAACTACCAACCAAAAGAACTGAACTGTGAAGGAGCAATGTAACTTATGCCAATCGGAAATAGGGTGTGATAGACTGTGGTAGAGAATAATTTCGGCTACCCATGTGTGTAAACACTGTGTTGAGTGCAAAAGCAAGGATTGACCAGACAAGGAATTATTCTCAATGATCTTAAAGTATGTAAAGACAAACCTTGAGACCATTAAACTTCTGCTTTTGTCTAATTTAAAGGAAATTTCAAAAAAATGATTATTCTTTTATTTAATTTTTTATATAAAATAATATCTGGATATCTAGTTTCAATCCAAAGTTTAATGCTTAGTTTAACTTCAACTAGTTAAGTTACAAATCCTTTGTTTTTTTATTTTACCTACAAAGCACATCATACTCCCTGAAAGATTCTGATTACCTTTTTAACATCAAAGGTTTATTTATGCTAGTTCTTTGAAGCTAATCATGAAACCATTTAAACCTGTAATTCCCACCAAAGTGAAAAAACAAAGAATGTTTTATATAAATCATTGCTTATCATTTATATGCTAACTCTAAGACCAAGAAAAAAATCCTCAGGGCTTTTGTTCAGAAGAGCATTCCTGGTACTGAATCTTGTCAGAATAATTCCCAGCTTTGTGGAAGCAGAGGATAAAGAAGCTGCTTACTATTGGATCATTCAGGACTTGACACTCTTGCAGAGTAAGCAACATATCTTTAAAAATCAAAGGTCAAATGTCACATCTTTCTAGTAAAGTGATGACTTGTTTTAAAATCCTCTAGTCATAATTAGTTAGAGCATTGTGGTTTTCCATGTTTTCTGTCTTTAACCCTTTGTGCATAAAACAGTTTGCACTTCGCATATTTTAATTTGAAGCCAATTACATGGTGTTTAAATACACATTTTTTTTTTGCCCCATTTCATGTAATAGGCCTACTCCTGAAAAGTTGCCTGAATGAACGTCAAATATTTGTGGAGTATATATTTTAACTCCACCGGAAGCCCTTACTTGAAATAATGGCATCCAAGACACACGCTGAGGAAAAAAAATCTTATATAATAAGAAAAATCATTCACACTAAATGTGTATTTGCTTTTAGATATTACTTTATGTTTGAGTACATTTCAAGTGCACCTGGAATTCTAAATAAGGTGACACATAGCTTTTGAAAAGGCTTGTTATTCCAGCCAAACAAGTGGAAATTTATATTTATTAATATTTCTTATTTTTTTGTGGACTTATGAGTCAAATTTACAAATGAACAATCATTTGTTTCTTCTTATAACATTTGCAGAATTAGGATTGGTTAGGCCACCTGCAGAAAACCTGATATAGTTCCTCCCAGCCAATATCACTACCGTTCATGCTGCATCTACCTGTGAAGGACGATGCTTTGAGAAATGACCATGTCCTTGACAGAGCTAAGAAAGAGCAAAAGTGGCTCACTGCCGATTCAATTATCCCTATTTTACTAAGTTTCTTTCCCCCACAGAGCAAATCCTAACATTTGCAGAAATATTTAAAGAAAACTAATAAATATGAAACACTGTAGCAAGAAACAAAAAAGGAGGTAAAGTCTTCCAAGATCACCCACGTAAAGGTTGATAATAGACTTTGTTCGACTTGAATCTTTTTTTAGACTCTTCTTCCTTCCTATTTTAATCTACTTCCAGAAAACTGTTTCCTTTTGGCAGCTGATGATGTTAATTGCACTGTTGACTAAATTGCCCCAAGGATGAATATCATGTGTTTAACTGGCTTATAACCCTCCAGAAATTCAAGTCTCCACCTAGCATTTGCCATGAGAAAACAATTCTCCCTGGAAAGAGTTTCTCTCTTTCCTGAGTCCTATCCACTTACAAATCACAAAGAATTGTGTATTATGAATAAGTTTCCAAACATACCTGCCCCTTTTCTCTAATTAATAGATAATTATCTTTGATGATACTTACGTATTTGTTGTATTCCTAAGCCTTCCTGATCAGTACAGTACTATATTTTTACTGAATGGTTTTGGCTTTGCTTAGACAAGTCAGGTCTTAAAGGACCCAAACTTTTCTTTTGTTTGTTTGTTGGGTGGGGGGTAGGGGAGTGAATCTGTGCACACATGCCCGCACATGTGTACACTATCTTCAAAATAGATTGAGGAAGATGGTGCTTATTTGCTTTTTAAATAATACTTTTAATTATAAAATTCATATACTTCTGGTAAAAAGCAGATAAAAATCTTCCATGAGTCAAAGATAACAGTATGAAATTGAATATGAAATTGCCCTGTATATCTTCCCAATATGTTATATACATATACATTTTTATTTAATTTGCTCCTTTTTTAACAAAAAAGTTTATATTATACACATATTTTCTTAGCCCGTTTTTCCTCTAGCCATATATTATTATACTTTCACATACCAAAAAATATTTTCCTATAATATTGTTCTAAAGGAATCCTAGTAATAAGGATATTTTAAAGTAGCTGGACAGCTGGGGCACTTCAGTGGCTCAGTAGGTTAAGCATCTGACTTCTGCTCAGTTCATGATCTCAGGATCCTGGGATGATGGAGCCTGCGGCTGGCTCCCTGCTCAATGGGGAATCTGCTTCTTCCTCTTCCCCTCCTCTGCCCCTCCCCCTACCTATGCTCTCTCTCAAATAAATAAATAAAACCTTAAAAAAAAAAAAAGAAAGTAGCTGGACAGTGTTCAACTTATGCCTATCTTTAGAGGTAAAGCAATAGAAAAAAATCTATAACAACAAAAAATACATTGAGCTTTTTATACATTTTTACATATCAAAGAAATTTTTGTCAGATGTCTACTATTTCTTATGTGCTAGGAAAACAAAGGTAAACAATGCATTCGTGGACCAGTTGCAATATGGAAAAGTCAGTCAAATGTCATTTTTCTGTGTGCTAGGTGCTATGACAGAGACAGGCCTAGGCAGTATAGGAGCACAGAAAAGGGACATCAAGAAAGAAAGAAAGAAAAGAAAGAAAGAAAGAAAGAAAGAAAGAAAGAAAGAAAGAAAGAAAGAAAGAAAGAAAGAAAGAAAGATCTAAATCAAAATGAAGGTCACTGGTTTAGTGATACTAAGTACAGTTCTGAAGGACAAGAGGGAAGGGTATTACAGAGTGAAGAAACAACATAAGTAGAATGACTACCTAAAAACATCCAGGTAGTATTTCATAAACTGGTCCCCTCATAAGAATCGGATTCCTAAGTTCCACCCCTGGAGATTCCAATTCACTAAGTAGGACCAGGCCAAGAATCTATTGTTAGCAACACCCTCAAGAAACTCTTACTTTCAAGCAAGGCTTCAAAACAATTCTAGTCCCTCCAACTGGAAGCCTGGTTGGTTTTTTTGTTTGTTTGTTTTGTTTTGTTTTTATTTGTCAGAGTGAGAGCACAAGCAGGCAGAGAGGCAGGCAGAGGGAGAAGCAGGCTCCCTGCCAAGCAAGGAGCCCAATGTGGGACTCGATACCAGGGTCCTGGGATCATGACCTGAGCCGAAGGCAGCCGCTTAACCAACTGAGCCACCCAGGTGTCCCAGCCTGGTTGTTTTAAGTAAAGAGGTAAGGAACAGGCCACCAACAGGTCTTAGAAAGTGGCCAAAGACAGAATGAGTGGGATAAGCTTTGAGTTTACCCTGAAGGATAAAGGACTGAATCCAATCTTGCAGATTAGATTAGCATTTCGGAAAGATCACTCTGTGGGAAATGGAGTGTGATATGGGAGAAAAGGGTCTTGAGGCAGCTAATGTGGTAATCTCAGTAAGAAATGGTGAAGACTTTCATCAAAAGAGTGGTTATAAGAGAAAGAGAAGAACAAGAAGTATTTAGGAAGTCAATGCCACAGGGTTTAGTGACTGATTGGTGACTGATTAGGAGCTGTTAGGTGTGAGTGACCTGGGAAGACTCCACGGAAATGAATTGGGAGACTGATAAGACATGTGCTATTCAATAAAACTGAAGAGCAGATGTGGGGCAAAGAAGAAAGTTTTCTTTTAGATACACTAAGTTTTACTGGATATTCAGGTATGTAATTCTGTATGTAGTCCAAAACTCAAGAGAAAGTTTTGACATGACGTATAGTTTGTGCTACAACAGTAGTGGAAGTTGAGGCTATACATCTGAGAAGAACCGTAAAGCTATGGTGAAGCCAATATTTAATGCTTAGGCAGAAAAAAAAAAAACTTACATTAGAGACTAGAAAGTTCGTCAACTTTTTAAATAGAGAAAATAGGGTCACAGAAACTAAAGAAAAAGAAGGACTTGGGAAGGAGAAAATATTTGTCCATGTCATATGCTACAGAGAAACCAAGGAAAATAGGGGAAATGATGTCTGCTGAACATATGGAGGTCAATGGTGAATGTATCAATAATGTCTCCTCTACATATGTTTCTAGTGGGCTAGGCCAATTAAGTGATCCCTTCGTCGGAGCTGAATCTCGAGTTTGATATACAGGAAGAAAAGGCAGTTGAACTTGAGTTTGTATGCATATGTGACCATGAAGGTCCACAGTTCCATTTTTTATGGTCCTGAGCTTTCTGCCCTTGGGAGACTTGGTTGTTTAGCATTTTCTTCTTTGCTACAAATTACACCAGTATCTTTCCAATGAATTCCATGTTTTTAAGTTATTCTGAGTTGGTTTCTTTTGCTTATAGTTAAAAACCCCAAACTGATAAAGTAGTCTTGCTTTTTGTTTTTTATTTTTGGTGAGATCAAGTGTCATTCTCTTTGTTTCCTAAGGTAAAGACAGGGGGCGGGGTGGGGCGGGGAGTGGGCATTGATATAATGAATTTACTGAGTAGGCAGGAGGGGATGGAGTCCAAGCCCTAGGTTGAGAAATGAGCCTTTAGTTGGGCTCAAAGGGGAGTTAGAGATGCCAATAAGCTTATAATTAAGAGGGAGAAGAAGATATAGTTCTCGCTTCATGCCTTTGGCTTTTTTCAGAGAAATGGCAGACCCATGATCTGGTGAGTCTGAGAAAGGTCGATGGGAGGAAGGCAATTTGAGAGGAAAAGGAAGATTTAGAATAACTAGTGTCAGGTGATCAGACACATACTGACCATAACTGAGGCCTCAATCTTGGAAAGCAGCGACATGTAGCAACATCAATTGTCGCTACATATTTTTCTCCAGAAACTCTCACCTGCTCAGTTCCAGTGCCAAAGAAACAGGATGGCTACATTAGAGCTGAAAGTAATATTGAAAGCATGATTTAAGTGGTGGACACCAGTGTCTGGGGCTGGACAGGAGAAAATGGGAAGATGGGGCGGGGGGAGGGTGCTGATTGATTAGGGGGAAATGGAGGACTCAAAGCTCATGGGGTCATGAGGCCAAAGAGCAAGTATCGTTCAAGTAAGGGCAAGAAAGTTACCAGACACAAATGGTGGAGAGAAGCAGATGTCTTACTTAAACATGAAGCCTAAATCTGAATCTCTCTATAGATGGAGGTTTTGTGTTCATCCATCTTCTGTCCTGTTATTCTTCCTTAAAAGGATTCCTAATCTGTTTTTCTGTGACTTTCACCCCCAGGGTGGATGACCACTTGGTGGGGCTCTTGCAGAGAAAATGTCAGCCTGTTGGTGAAATTATGCAGTTTAGTTTAGCCTAGTACATTAAGTGATGGGCCTACTGAGAAGTACTTTTTTTTTTTTTTTTCATTTTTATGAGCTACCTATTCTCTATTGCTTCCATGGAAAAATATCTGACCACTGGTACTCTGAGCAACCAAGATCTTGGAAGGTTTTTTTATTTAACTCAACAATTACTGTTCCCTGTATTACCAGCCTAACCCTAATCCTTTCTTTCTAGTCCTTCACTGGCAAGAGAAATCATCTTTAAGAGAGAATCAGAAAAAAGGGACCATAATTAAGACATCACTCTTTTACTCTTAGTCTATTAATAATATCTTTACTATCTTACCTCACAGGTTTAAAAAAATTCTATTGCTTAGTGCCACCCTTCTTTACCGCTGACTCTGAAACAAAGATCTGTTGCATAAATTGCCACCTACCTTTTAATCTGTAGCAGCCATGTATTAAAATTGTAAGGCCAGTAATTACCAGTAAAGAGAGTGGCATTATCTGCTGTGACTTCCTGTTCAACTTTCCTTTGAAAGTATCTGAACTGGTTAGCTTACTTGCATACCATGTGCCATAGACTACTTACTCTCCTTTCCTGGGCACAGTCTCCAAAAACATGCCTTATCTCTGCAAGGACAGTGTTGTTGAATTGCTGCATATTCACCTCTATGACTGACAGGACAACTCAACGACAAGATTGTATTACATGGTGTTCATAGTTCATCTATGAGAACAGTAAGAAAGTGTAGTTAGACTAATAACTTTGCAACAAAGTACTTGTATACTCTTCACAACTCACACCCAGTGGTTGAAATCATCTGGCTGAAAAGCCATTTGTTAGGTATGCTGGGGAGAGACTTCCTACATTGGGCAGAAGGTTGGGTAAAGGATTCTCTTTGGTCACTTCCAGCTCTGAGGATTTATGTTCAAAATATCAACTTAATTAAATTGCAGTGTTTATCAACAATCCACGGGCAAAAGTATGCTTCAGACCTACAATCCAACCTTATTATCTTAAGGGAGATGTGACAGAATATAACACAACCAGTACAAAAATAAAGCAAGCCACAGACCTGCATGATTATGGAAGCAGAGAAGAAATTGTTTCCATGCTATTGAGAATGATTCTTGCATTGCCTGAAAACATGTTAAAATCATATTATCTCACTATCTCTGATTTCTGTTCAATTCTATGATAGCTAAAGATACCTACTATATTCTTTAATTGAAAAAAGAGGGAATTGATTATGGAAGTTTTAAATTTTGATCCATGTCATAGAATTGAATTGGAATTGAAATAATTATCAGTCTTCCTATAATGTCCAAGACAGGGAATTTTCCTTCTCAAAACTTTCATTCCACAGACCAATCATGGGGCCTGCCTTGATTTAATTAGCATCCCAAATTATTTGCTGTGTGCTTCATCATGGTGCTGTTTTCTTCTAGAAAATATGCACACACACACACACACACACACAGAATATTCTGGGTTGTTGTTGGTTTTTTTCCCTACTAACAGGATTACAAAATAGTCTCATCTTTTCTCTGTTTTGTTTTCTTTCCACAGGAGGATGAGTTGCCTATAAGAAAGAAATGAGCAAGAACAAACTGAAAATAATTAGTGGAAAGAGAAAGCAAAGGTGCAGGCAGGACCTTGAGAAGGAGGTGAAGAGGAGTATGCAGTTAAGCAGAGCTGTCTGTCCACTTTTCCTTCTCTTGCAATGCCCTCAGGGATTAAGGCATGGTCCTGGTAGGGGAAGTAGGCAGGGGAGAAACACTGGACTAGAGAGGAGTGTCAATGGCATAATCAGATCCTAAACAGACTGGCATTAATGTGGAAGAGGGTGTGCTTTGTTTTGCGGAAAGCAAGGAATGTGTGGACAGGACAGCACCTAAGAAGGATGCATAACTCTATTTGTATCACTGTATTCTAACTTGTAACTTCTTTAGTCCACTGACTTTAGTAACCTGTGGGCATGACCATTTTAGTCTTGGTCCCTTCAGAAAGAGAAAAGAATATGAGACAAGGACTTATTATGCAAGGGATTATTTGAGAAATGATCTCAGGGATCAGAGATGGAAAGATTGAGGAGAACAAAACAGAAGACAGGAAAGCAGGACATGGGACATTCTCTAGTTGGACATGACCACAGGCAATCTGGGCATGAACCACTGGGATCCTCTAAGGAGCCATGTAGAATGAGCCTCAGAAATGTGCATCTAAGAGATAGAAGATAGTATCATTTATCCACTGGGGTCTTCCTTCCTAGGTCATGAGTTGCATGATTCTTTCTGTATAACATGTGAGGGAGGTCTGTTATTTGTCAGAGGCATCCCTGCTGCTGAGTAGAGAGTAGCAATGGGACACAAGTGGAGAGTTGAAGAGATTGATGTCAGTTTCCATCTAGCTGAGGATGGCTGCCTCGGTGATGGCTGGGATAAGGCTGAGTTGGGGCACCCCAGTTGCCAATACAATTAATCCTACTAGAGATTTAAAAAATTTAAAAAGCCTGGGCATAAGTAGAAACGGAAAAAATAATAACTTTATAAAGAAAACTTCATAGAGAAAGGAACACAGCAGATACCGCCAATGATGGGACCAGATGACATCACGTACCTCCTGGTGTGATACATTGAGAAGGAAACATTATTACCCTTATGTAGGATTCTGCCAAAATGTGTAACCTGGATCTAATCATGAGGAAACATCAGACAAACTGAAATTAAGATACATTTTACAAAATAAATGCCCTGAACTCTTAAAAGTGAAATAGAGTGAGGAAGACAAAAAAGATTTTAAAAATTAAATGCAATATGTGATCATATTTAATCCTAAAATAGAAAAAAAGTTATAAAAACATTATTACAAAAATTTACAAACTTTTAATAACTGTTGATTAAACTATTATATCAATGTTAAGCTCCCTAATTTGGATAATTTTACTATGGTATGTAAATGAATATCCTCATTCTTAAAAAATATACACTGACATATTTGGGGGTAAAAGATAATGATGTTTACAACTTATTTTCAAGTGGTTTAGGAAATTAGGTGGATAGTAGGGTGCCTGGCTGGTGCAGTTCATTAAATGCCTGATTCTTGATTTTGGCTCAGGTCATGATCTTAGGGTCCTGGGATCAAGCCCCACGTTGGGCTCTGTGCTCAGCGTGGAGTCTACTTGAGATTTTCTCCTTCTCCCTCTGCCCTTCCCACTCGTGCTCTCTCTCTATCTCTCTAAACAAGTAACATCTTAAAAAAAGAAAAAGAAAATCAGGTAGATAAATAAATGAGAGAGAAATCAAAAGTGGTTAAATGACATTAAGTGGATGTAAGTGAAGTACAAAAGTGTTCTTTGCACTATTCTTGCAACTTTTCCATAAGTTTCAAACTATTATAAAATTTTTTTTAATAATTATGCTCTGGATCAAATGGAAATACGCAGGGCTCGAAAGACCTGAGTTCTAATCCAAGTCATTAATGCTTGTTAAGTTTGAGTTTTCTCATCTGGAACCTTGTAGAATTGTTGTAAGGACTAAATAAGGTAACATGCAAAAGAGATGTGAAAAGCTTAAAATAACACAATTGTGTAGCCGTGTTAGAAATGGAAGTTTGACATTTAAAAGATGGCTTAATAGATGGGGTGTCTGATCGTGCATCATCTAAGCAGTGACAGACATATCCAGAGAAATGGAAGCATGTGTGGGATAAAATGAAAGAAGAGAGCATTTTAGGTCATTTTCAGCTACTAACTCCCTTTTCCCCAATTTGTTCCCCTCGTTAGATTTTTATTATCTATGTACTAACTAATGTACACACTGCAAGAGTTGCAAAGTTAAATGTTTTCTATCCTCAAGGAACTCAGAGTTTATCATGGGATAAAGCTACAAAAATGAAAATTGATAATATGATGTGTTAAGAAATGTCTACAGAACACAAATAAGAAATCTAGTAATTCTGAGGTTTGGGGACAGATTTAAGAGAGTTTCTGACTGAAAGTAATATTTGAAGTGAGCCTTGATGAATGAGGAGATCACTTAGAAATAAAAAAGTGTTTTAGACAAAAATGGCTGACAGAGGGGCACCTGGGTGGCTCAGTGGGTTAAAGCCTCTGCCTTCGGCTCAGGTCATGATCTCAGGGTCCTGGGATCGAGCCCCGCATCAGGCTCTCTGCTCAGCGGGGAGTGTGCTTCCCCCTCTCTCTCTGCCTGCCTCTCTGCCTACTTGTGATCTCTCTCCTCTCTGTCAAATACATAAATAAAATCTTTAAAAAAAAAAATGGCTGAGGGAGGTATGAAGTCGTTTTTCATGTTAGTCTCCTGGTATTCTCAGCCTCCTCTGTAATACTTCCCCACATAAATTCCTAACACACATGACGCCATGACAATTCTCTCTGGTTTTTTTTTTTTTCCTTTGAGTATCTCTGAAACTTCAAAGTATATTAAAATATTGCAGGGCCTACCACAGTCATGAAGAATGAATGGAACCCCCCGATAAAAGTTTATTTGGGGGCTATCCACTTCCCTTCAATGTGATCCTGGATGCAAAGGTTTTAGAATCGTTTGGCGGGGGAGTGGGGGGAAGAAGAAGCAGCAGCAAGCATTTGCATACCGTGCAGTTCTCTTCTTTGCACTGGGGTTTGGGTTATTTCACAGAGTATTTTGATTAATGGTGCAAATTATTCTAATTACCAATTCAGACTAAAGCTCTCGGAAGTGAGGTCAATGAATACACATGCTGCAGAAAGGGAAAGAAGCAAGACTTTTCATAAAGCCACAAAAAACTATTTTGGGATATCCATGAGATGTTTTGGTTACTACTGAAAATAGTCAGATACATCCTTATTGAGGACTTAAGTGAAAGACACCTCTGTGGTTAATAATTTCTCTTGCAACAAGGGAGCAGAAGCCCCTGGCAGATATACTCCCCCAAAGCTACAGATAGGTAGAAGTAGAGTTTCAGTTTCAATTTTGCTCTCCCTTTCTTTGAAATGATTGTAGCTTCTGCTTTTGAACAAACAGTAACAGTTTCTGATCCCTGTTTTACTTATTGAAGACTAAAGTGAGAACTTGTTTTTGAGACCGGAAATGCTGGTGAAACTCCTCGCTCTCTCAGCACTTTCTAAGCAAATTTAGGCACATTTCTTCCATTCTCCAGCGTTAAGGTCTTTCTCTCTACAAAATACTCAGTGGACTCTGGAAGCGAGAAGAATTCAGACGCTGGGCATTAGTAGTCCAATCCTCTCATTTCATACCTGGAAAATGGAAATCTCAGGACTACTGACTTTTTCTTAAGTGGTACAAAGTCTTATACTAAGCAACGTCTGAAAAGTGTTCTAATTATCTTGGAAGACAATGATGTACTCTAAAATCATCGACTTGAAAGGCATTGTTAGAACCCTGCTCCAACTCTTTGATAGGTGGATCAGGAATCATTTGTAGGGCACGACGATTTAAGATGGGTATTCTGGGCCTTTCATTTTGAAAAGTCACTAAAATGCTAGAATGGTTTTAGCTCTATAGCCTTTGACTGCCAACGTATGTTAAAATAAGTCATTTTTTTTTTATTCACACAAATTCTTCCCTCTCTTACATTCTCTCCACCAACTCAATGTATTTAAGTAAGATTTCCCTCTACTCAGGTTAGGCCATCTCTGGCTCTTCTGGAATGTTCTGTCTCCCTCAAGGCTTAAATGTAGTTTTACTTCTAATGAAAAGATAGTTTTTAAATATCCTCCACCTAATTTGAGAAACAAGACAGAGGATCATAGGGGAAAGGAGGGAAAAATGAAACAAGACGAAATCAGAGAGGGAGACAAACCATAAGAGACTCTTAATCTCAGAAAACAAACGGAGGGTTGCTCGGTGGTGGGGGGAGGAGGGATAGGGTGGCTGAGTGATGGACATCAGGGAGGGTATGTGCTATGGTGAGTGCTGTGAATTGTGTAAGACTGATGAATCACAGACCTGTACCCCTGAAACAAGTAATACATTCTATGTTAATTTAAAAAAATACTAAATTAAAAAAAAAAAACTAACTAAATAAATAAATATCCTCTACCTATAATGAAAATGATAGTGACTGGCAGGCACAGGAGGTATCTCAAAATCTGGGATTCTCAGATTGTTTCCTCAGTATGGGTTCTGAAATCCTCAGTGTATTTCAGAAATTCTCTAGAGGTAGTTTTGTTGACATACAGCCACTTGTAGTCCATATTGTTTTTTTTCCCCTGGGGATGCATGGCCTTAATTACCAATATTTAACTTAAATAGTCCCACAGTGCCACAGCTTTTATGCCTTTCCCAGTAAACCAGATGGAGCAAGAGGACTTCCCGGAAATACTACTTCTCTTTCTAAACTCTTAACCGAGCCTCTCTGGCACACGACAGACTCTCTCTTTTAGTTAATACTTAAAAGCTATTATTTTGAGCTTTATTCTTTTGGCTTCCTGGTTTAATTTCCACTAAAATTAAAATGCTTTTTGCACTATTATTAATTATTTACACTCTATTGCAATGGAAGAATCTGAACACCAATTTTGATAGATGACCGTTTAAGACATTGAGAATGAATTAACTGTTATTGACCACTTTAGGAATGAATTAAAGGCAATTGCTCACTTACTATGTTCTAAGCACTTGACTGGACACTTTTTTAAAGGCATTTTTGGTAGATTACTTTTTAAAAGTCTCGCAGTAATTCTGTCAAGTAGCCATTCTTGTCTGTAGTTTTCAGAAGGGAAAAGAGGTTCAGAAGGTAGGAAAGGTTTATGCCACCTACAAGGGCTAGTCAGCATCTGAATTCACACCTACCTGTCAGACACCAAGGCTGAGGCCGCCATTTGGCGCATGCACGTTCTTATCCTGGCTGGTGGCAGGAAGAGAGTGGATAAATAAGAACCAGAGATCTGGGGGAAGACTGGTTTGGGGCTGTGGCGGAAGGAAACTAGAAAAAAAGATAACGAAGCAAGAAAAGTGAAACATAAGGTGAAGAAAATCTACTCACCTAAGAATGTTGACTGGGTGATTACTTTGAGGAAGGCGCTGTGTTAAATTGTGGCACAGGAAGGAAGAGGCAAATGCCTCAAAGAGCTCAGGGAGGAGCAGAGATGGCAAGCTTGAAGACTTGCAGGCCAAGGACAGGTTGCAAATTAGTGGCCCATTCAATCCTGGCCTGCTCACCAGTTTTTAAAATTTTTAATTAGTTGCTCATATTTTCCATTATTTATTTTCAAATAAAGGATACATACACATGAAACAAACTTCAAAAAGTAACAGAGGATGTACAGTGAAAAGTAAGTAACTTTTCCGGCTCTGTCTGCTCCCAACTACCCCCTTCTCCAACACAGAGACAAGCCTCATTTTCAGTTTTTTTCATATTCTCCCACAGATAATCTTTAAATATATATAATATGTATATATGTATTATATATATTATATAAGCATGTGTAGTATATACTATATATATATTCTTCAAGTTCAAGAATATACGTGTTATTTAAAAAAATACAAATGCAAATGGTAGCATTCAGTATAAACTGTTTATTTTACATCTTCCCTTCTTTCTAACACACATATCATGTCGGTACATATGGGCTGCCTTATTCATCCAAACGGCTACATAGCATTCCATTGTATTCATGTACCATAAATTATTTAACCAGATGCCTTTTGATGGACATTGAAGATATTTCCAATATTTTACTATTAGAAAATTGTTGCAGCATCCTTACACACATATCATTTTGCAAGTGTCCAAGTATGTTTGTAGGGCAAATTTCTAAAAGTAGAATTGCTAAGGGGCGCTTTGGTGGCTCAGGCAGCTGAGTGTTGGACCCTTGGTTTTGGCTCAGGTGGTGATTCAGAGTTGGGGGATCGATCTCCCTCTCAGGCTCTGCATTGGAGTCTCCTTGAGATTCTCTCCCTCTCCCTCCTTCTCTGTCCCTCCCCGAGCTCTTGCACGCACCCATGCACACACACATCCTCCCTCTCCCTCTCTCTCAAATGAATAAATAAAAATAAAAATATAAAAATAAAAGGAAAATAAAAAATAAAAGCAGAATTGCTGACTCAAAGATAGGTGCATTTGTATATAGTTAATTTTGACAGGCATTGCTAAAATGTTCTATATAGTGGTAGTTTCGAGGCGCCTGGGTGTCTCAGTGGGTTAAAGCCTCTGCCTTTGGCTCAGGTCATAATCTCAGGGTCCTGGGATTGAGCCCCGCATTGGGCTCTCTGCTCAGTGGGAAGCCTGCTTCCCCCTCTCTCTCTGCCTGCCTCTCTGCCTACTTGTGATCTCTCTCTCTCTCTGTCAAATAAATAAATAAAACCTTACCAAAAAAAATAATAACTTGTTTTATATAGTGGTCATGTTCCCGCCAGCAGTATATGAGAGCATCTATTTCCCTATATGAAACCATTTGACTTTGGCCAATCTCTAGGTGGAATATAGAGTATCTGTAGTTTGTATTTGGATAGCCAACATTTTTAAATGCAGGTTATTTTATGAAAGAAAAAAAAGGCAGGATTTCCAATTTCTCTTTAAAAAAGTCTGAAATTTGACAATTTGACATCCACGTTCCCAGAGGGTTTACAGCTGACTGGTGACTAGTCTCCTTACATAGGGCAAATGTACTCAATATTGTGCCCCCCACTCCAAACGTGCAACTCCATATTCTTCCCTAACACTGAAGCCAAGAGCCAGTTACCATTTATCATCTTTCAATACAGCCCATTCACTAATTTATATTACTGTTCTGACTTTAGATACTTGACTTTTCAACCGGTATAGAGAAAGATTAATAATAAAAAAGAAAACAAATAAAGTAAGAAAATAAATACAGTAGATAAAAGAGAATGGTAGGTGAACATAGAAGAAAGGTGTATTAACATAGTTCATGAACAACAAATTTTAGGCTCTTCTGAGTGATCATCCATCCTCCTAGAATTTTATCATCAGTTTATTTGCACAAACTTAATCCAGCATTGAATTAATTTTATGCCACTAGCATGAACATCACAGAGTAACTTTGAAAATTTGGGGGACAGCTCTGGATGTGGATCTAATCTTATAACAACCTCCTGGACTTCTAGAAGGCAAATGTTTTCTATATATCCAGGTGTGGGAAGCATCACATTGCTTTATTTTCCTAAACCAAATTAAATTTCGGGTCATGCCCATACTCACACAGGAAATAAAATCAGCAGGTATTAGTTATCACTAGGAGGCAAGTGAGAAAGTCCTCCCTGAGGTGGGTTGGTGCTGCCCACATAACTTAGAAAAGGACTCTAGTTTGCATTCTGTCATTGTCTAAATCTGTGATGTCCTCTAAAGACCAGCAACCTTCTCCCTTCATGGTAATTATGGACATGGAGAAATTTTACCATGATTCACTTTACTTTCTCCCTGACAAAATGCAAGCAGGAAGAGAAGTTCTAACTCAGGCCTTTAGAAATAAATTGCTGGCTACTCCTCTCTTGTTTGGGGAAAGGAAATGCATTATTCTTCCTTTTTTAATTCACAGTGTGTGGGGGGAGGGGGGTGGGAACACATCTCTTTGGCTTTGATTTTCTCAATAATTTAGGCTACCACCTAAGGAGGAAATTTCTGTAAATTCTGCAATTTAAAAGTAGATTAGGTCTTCTTTAGATTGGATCCAAATAACAGATCAGGTCCTAGATCAACCAGGCCAATCTAGAGAATATTTAAATTGTCATATATGAACCGGACTTCCAGGAATCTCTGCCTGTCCACTGGGCCCTTTTACTACAGAATTATTTTGGGAAATACATCTAGCCTGGACCTGAGGCCCACTATCTTGAAATTTTTGCCATGTATTAATCTCTTCAATGTTAATCTGTCGTTTAATCCATTCTCTTCATGACTTTGAAATGATCTGGAATAAAAGAGAATTACATTTACTCTCCTCAAGCTTCCTTTTTAAAAAAAAAAAAAAATGTATTCATTTATTTTAAAGAGCAGAGGAGAGCATGGGGGGAAGGGCAGAAGGAGAAGAAGAGAGAAACTCAAGCAGACTCCCTACTGAGCGCTGAGCCCAGCACAAGGCTCAATCTCAAGACTGTGAGATCACAACCTGAGTCAAAATCAAGAGTCAGACACTTAACCAACTGCGCCACCCAGGCACCCCAACCCTCAAGCTTTTAATTGAAGGGAGGGATGAGGAGGGGAAGGGAGGACAGTTAAATTCAGGTTCAATTAAAACTTGAGAGCAAATATGAGTCAGAACAAATAATTACTCAAACAGATTTTCCTTCTTTCCACTACTGACAGACTGCCAAATAAATATGTATCTGAGTAAGTCTTCCTTTCCTGAAATGAAGTTACTACAGAAAAATAAGTACCATGGCAAAGAGTAAGGACATACATAGCAGTTTTCCATTTTCATAAGATCTCAGCAATTGACTACAATTGAATATTTTTGCTCAATGCCTGTTCCCCCCAAATTTTGTGATATTTCTAACAAATAATCTGAAATTCTTGAGACCAAAGGGTAGAAGAGATTTTTTCCAATAACTAAAAATGTGTCCAATATTACATTTAAACTAGTTTTAGTTATAAGATTAGCTGACTCTTGACAGTCAATTTACTGTGTCTGCTTCAGAGATAAGTATAGAAAGTTGGAATCCCGACTGTTTACATCTCCTGTGGGAGAACTGTTAAGACTAAAAATTCGACTCTGCACCTTGCCCTCTCAAGTGTGAGCTTGCATCCAGAATTCGAACTTTGAGGACGTTAAGTTGGATTTGCAGTGATAAGAGTCTCTAACAAAGCTTTTAATATTGTCATGAGAGACTTTTGCACTAATTTAATGCAAAATGGATATAGATAAATAATTTTTACAGTGAAGTTTTCCAGAAATAAAGTTGTTTTTAAATGAGAACGATGTCATAATAAAGCCTTACATATATCGAGAACAATTATTCAACATGTGGTCTGTGAAAATTAAACTCATTATAGATTTTATGCAATGACTCACCACAGTTAGTCACTGAACAGTGTCAACAGTGCAAATTTTGAATAGACTTTCCAGTTCATAGAAATTTTGGCACCTTTATACATAAGACATTTCAGATTTTTCCATGTCCCATATGTTTTGTTTTGTTTTGGTTTGCATGGATTCAGCTCAGAGCTTGTCCAGAACTCTCTTAGGGAGAAGAGCTTCCCTCCACCATCCCAGGTTGCTGTTCCGTCTTTTTTTTTTTCTTTGTCCATCTGACATCATTTGCTTTCCACCTTCCATGTATTCTTCCTATCTTACCTATTTAAGAGTGATGTTATGGTTTCATGACCAAAACAAACAAAACAAAACAAAACAAAACAAAACAAAAAAGCAAAACTTTCCTGTCATTTCAGTGGGAGCTTAACAGAGAAGTGAGGTCTTCTTGAACATTTTCAGGGGCTCTTTATTATGTACTTAAAACAAAATTCATTTACTCAGCCTACTATTCATGCCCTAGAAGCTCTCTCCAAATTTACTATGCCAATTCCAAATCATTGTTCCATAAAACTGCTGGTATGAGTTCAGTTGTGTCCCCCCAAAAGATATGTCACAGTCCTAACCTACCTCAGAATGTGACCTTATTTGGAAATATAGTTTTTACGGAGGAATCAACTTAAAATGAAGTCATTATGATGGGCCCAATCCAATGACTGGTGTCCTTATATAAGGGTGAACTTTAGATACAGAGACAGACATGAATAGAAGGAAGATGATACGAAGACACTGGGAGAAACATCACATAAAGATGGAAGATTAAAGGAACACATCCACAAGCAAAAGAATACTAAGGATTGCTAGCAAACCACCAGAAGCTAAGAGGCAAGGATGGGTTCCCCTCAAGGTTTTGGAGAGAGTATGGCTCTGCCAACAACAACAATTTCAGATTTCTAGATTCCAAAACTGTGAGATAATAAGTTTCTATTGTTTTAAGCCACTAGGTTTTAGTGCTTTGTTATGACAGCCCTAGGAAACTACTATAACTGTCAAGCAATTTCAAGTTTCTCTTAATATTATTTCTTTTGCTTCTATTTCTTTCTTCTTCTTTAAAAAATTATATCCTTTTATAGAAGCCTAACTATATCTTACTTCATCTGTTGCCACTGTCCCTTGTAAAAATAATTATTCCTTGGAAGTGGAACTCCTGTACCATTTCCTGTGTTCTTAACACTGACCATTCAGTACATCTGTCGGTATTTAACTTGGATGTATATGTTCTTTTCCTTACACTAGACTCTGAACAGTGACTATGTCTTACCTTTTGGTATTTCTTACATAGCAATGATTTATGTAAAAGTACTCAATGAATATTTTTAGTGACATGATGTTTATACACTTAAATAATTCAGTGAAATATGGCAAACACAAATGACTATATCATTCAAAGAATGATTTTCATGTACTTTAATTACATAAATAATACACCCAGTGGTGTATTATTTTTCTTCCCATGATTTTTATGTTTGTGTAGTTAAAAAGCAAACTTAGACTCACACTATATATATTCAATTTTATATTCTACTTTACTTAATATTCATTTAATATACAATCATAAAACTTTTTCCCTCCATTTTTATATACATATGCTGTTTAAAACATAAACTTAGAATCGTAATGTGCATTCATTTTTTTAAATCCAACTTCATTTATTTAATATTGTACTCTGAGATTATTTAAAAGTATTATTTTTATTGGTTATTGTGATGGTTAATTTTATGTGTCAACTTGACCAGGCTAAGGAATGCCCAGAGAGTTGGTAATATATTATTTCTGGGTATGTCTGTGAGAGTGTTTCTGGAAGAGATTAACATTTGATTCAGTAGGCTGACTAAAGAAGATCGGCCCTCACCAATGTGGGTGGGCATCATCCACTCCTTTGAGGGGGTTGAATAGAACAAAAAGGCTCTAGAAAAGCTAATTTCTCTCCTTGAGCTGGGAATCCAACTCTTGGTCTTGGGCCTTCCGACTCTGGGACTCACACCAGGGGCTCCTGGTTGTTAGGCCTTTGGTTTCATACTGAATTATACCACCAGCTTTCTTGGTTTTCCATCTTACAGATGGCAGATCATGGGACTTCTTTACCCCAAAACTGCATGAGCCAATTCCTATAATAAATTCACATATTAATTTATTCATAATTCATAATGAATTTATTATATTCATATATATGAATTTATTACATAAGTATATATATATTTAGAGAGAGAAAAGGGTATTAGGTATGAAGAATATGTGTGTATATATGGTATTAGAGAATATATAATTTTCTCTGTTTTTCTGGAGAACCCTAATATAGCTATATAATATTAGAATCATATAGTTACATCATATTTTAACAATTCCCCTCTTTATGGCTAATTAAATGGTTGTAGTTTTACTCTTATAATTTCATGGAGATTATTTTTGCTCATATATCTTTGGTATCATCTAAGATAATTTTCTTGAGTAGATTACTAGAAAAAGAATTCGTAGATCAGTGAGTATGAAGATATCTGTGATTCTCAACACAAGTCATTAAATTGTTCTTCAGACCTGTTATTCTAGTTTAAAGTCCCATCAGCAGTGTATGAAAAGCACTATTACATCATAACCTTGAAATATATTGGTAGTATAATTTTTAATGGTAATATAATATGTAAAATTGTTGCTGACAAAAATTATTATTATTCATTTATATTCCTATGAATTTTCTGTTTAAGTTTTTTGGTCATGTTTCTATTGTGGCATTACCATTTTTCTTTTTTCTTTCTTTTTTTTTTCTTTAGAGAGAGAGAGAGAGAGTGCAAGCGGGGGTGGGAGGTAGGGGCAGAGGGAGAGGGAGAGAGACTTTCAAGCAGACGCCACGCTCAGCACAAAGCTCAATGTGGGGCTCGATCTCACAACCCCGAGATTATGACCTGAGCTCGAATCAAAAGTCGGACACTTAACCTACTGAAGCACCCTGGGACCCCAGTATTTTTCTTCTAGAATAAGATGTTTACTATCCAGAATCTAGACTCAGGTTTAAAGTTGAGTTTCAGAGGTGCAAAGTATCCTACATGCTCACAATATTCACAAGGTTTACAGAGGCAGCCAAAATAACTTTATTTCTTTTAGCCTCCTCACACCCCCTATCTGCCATCACAGTTAAAACATGAGACTGGACGGATGCTTGGGTAACTCAGTCAGTTAGGCATCTGCCTTTAGCTTGGGTCATGATCCCAAGGTCCTGGGATCAAGTCCTGGGATCAAGTCCCGTTCGGGCTCCTTGCTTAGCAGGGAACCTGCATCTCCCTCTGCCTGCCGCTCCCGCTGCTTGTGCTTGCTCTTTCTCTCTCCCTCTCTGACAAATAAATAAATCTTAAAAACAAAAAAACAATAAAACAAAACAAAACCCCACGGCACTGGAGAGCACAGAATAGGATTCAGAATAATCATTTTTGGTTATTTGGACACTGTACAGTTTTTGTAGTATTTCTTCAACCACCTACACCCACTAGCCAGAGAAACCGCTTCTGGTGGTACTAAAGATGGGGATATAAGGATGTGGTTTTTAACTATTCAGGACCTGTTTGATAACAAAGTGACTAGAAGCTTTTGGAATCTGTTCAAGAAAGTGTTAAGGGATGAAAAAGAAAATTCCACACAGCACACTTTCAAGCAATGATTTTTAAAAAGTCTTCATTTTTATATCTGAACAAGTAGAAATGGCTCAATGATCTGTTATACTCATTAATATAAAGTACTTTTTACTTCTGACAGTGTTAATATGTATTGAAAATAGTTTTCTCAATTTGTCTTTTGCCTTTTATTTGAATTTGTTATTTAATGTACTGTGTTACATTAAAACTACGGTCTATCTAGCACTTTAAACGAATTTTTTACCATGCACGATTTTGTAACTTCATGCTTTGATCATTCGAAAACTGTTGGTTCACTGAGTAACTCAGACTTTCCAAATGGTGACACATTTCATTATACAATATAAAAAAAAATCACATTCATTAATATCACCATTGATAGCATTTTTTGAATCTTTATTACAAAGCTTTTAAGCTTACAGGGGTGGATGTTTTCCAAAATTCTAATTTAGTTGGAAGCTTCAATTTTTTCATAGGAAACAAAATATTGTCAATTATTTTCCTTGAAGTGACAAGCTCACTTCATTTTTGAGAAAATTTTTGCCCAATAGGCAAGTCTGAATAGTCCTAATTCGTCTGTCACTAGTTCTTTCAAGTGAAAATGGTGTCCCCATGGGAAAAAGCAGCTAGTTCAGCTTGCAACTTACACAATCACACAAGACAAACATTGTATTTTGATATGTAGCAAAAGTGCTATAAGCATGACTTCTTGTTTGGCACACAGAATATTAAGAAGACATAACCTAAAGGGTCAAGTTTTTACTACCTCCTCAGTACATTCTGTGAAAATTTTTTTCTGTGAGTGCCTCGTAGTGAATTATCATTTGACTCTTAGTCCTATTTGATGCCCCTTTCCTCATGTATGCTAAGGGGCCAAAGGTTTTACCCACTATCGCTTTTGCACTATCAGTATAAATGAACATGAAGAAAATGACAAATTATGTCTTTGTTCTATTAAAATACAGTTTTGATCTCACAGGCTTCCTGAAGGAGTCTTGGAGATACGTAAGTTTCCATGGGCCACACCTTTAGAAATCCTCTTGTATTGCAGAATACTGCAATAGTGAATATAATATTACTAGGTTCATTGATTGTGGTGCTGATAGAGATATTTCGGGCAGGGGAGGTAAATTTTGGAAATTTAACCAAATCTATCCCATATAAGACTATATTTAAGGTAATCGACCTGCTATGAAATTTCTATCTGCTCTTCCCTGGGAATGTTGCCATTTCAGAGGTTTGGTGATGATCTATGCTATTAGCCAGTCAAGCACTCAGCAATCATGGTAGCCAGATGAGCTTTGATGAGAGTAAGATTATGCTGTTGCGCCCATGTATAATTCCCATCCCTGCTATCAGGCCATTTTGTTTGTAAGTTTTTTGTTTCTGTTTTTTTTTTAAGATTTTATTTATTTATTTGACAGAGAAAGAGATCACAAGTAGGCAGAGAGGCAGGCAGAGGGAGAGGAGGAAGCAGGCTCCCTGCTGAGCAGAGAGCCCGATGCGGAGCTCGATCCCAGGACCCTGAGATCATGACCTGAGCCGAAGGCAGAGGCTTAACCCACTGAGCTACCCAGGCGCCCCTGTTTATAAGTTCTTAAGTAAGCACTGGGTGGCTGAAGATAGTGGCTAAGTGTTATCCACATAATCAGTTATTATGTCTAGCTAGCAATTGACAGACTCCAGTTTGTGACTTTACATAGGAATTCACATGAGACAAATCTTCATATTCTGTCCTCATTCTAAAGGGTACATCTACATTCTTCTTGCCCAGATCTTCTTGTCTCCAATCCTCTCATCTTTTATTTTACAAATTGCTGAATATCCACCACAAGCACAAGCCACTATTCATGTGATCTACACTTCTGGCTATCTCTCTTTTCAGGCACAGTGCATAAGCATATATACTGCTTGAAGTTCTGCTCAGTGAAAGTATTTCATTTTCTTACTATCTGTTCAGACCACCCCTGAATTGGGCCATAATTATGCTATAATTCATTCCCATCTATGGTAGCATATCATGAAAAATCATCTGTAAACTGGGCCTGAATTTCTTCTTCCTCAGGCATCTGGTCCCAGGGAACTTCCAAAGAGGTCACAGATTTGAGTTGAAGGAGCAGTAGGAGAAAGTGTCATGAGAGTCTGAACCTCAACTGATGCAAATTATACATTTAATATCTCTGAGTTTGGTCTCTCACCACTATGATGGAGTACTGCTGTTCATATTCAACTTTAGGGCTTTGTGGATTAGATAATACCCAGCTCATAACAGTCATCTCTGATTGCGTGGTCACTTGGTGTCCATGTATGATTAGGTATTTAGTCCTAACTAGTACTAAGTGGTACTAGTAGCAAGAAAGGTGCCATTCCTCAAAAAGAGAATGGATATCTGCAGGGTTTTTCTTTAAATTCTAGGTGCATGCACTGCCATTCTCTCATGAGGTTTGCCAGAAGCTTCGTTGAGCAGGCCTCAAAGCCACAGACCTGCTGATTCATATGGTCTAATTGGTAGATGAGCTTGTACTGTGACCTGATGAGCTTCAGAGCCTTCTTTCTCTCTGAGCCCCATTTGAAACTCAGTAAATGTTCAAAGTAAATCATTCAGATGAAGCACATACTGGCTCCAGAACCCATGGAGGCTGACAAAGCATTAGATCTCTTTCTTAACATTAGTAGGTAGAAGATACATCAACTTAACTTTTACTTTGAAGGAGCAATCTCAATACATTCCAAACCTCTAGAGCCCTAGAACCACCACCCCCAAGTTTCCATGGGGTTTATCTCCTACCTTCTGGCACAAATATTTGCTACTTCCTGTCTAATAGATCTCTTAGCAAGATTTCATAGATTTTGTAGTCTGGACTATGACAGAGAGCTCTAGCACTAAAAGCAAAAAAGTGAGTATTTTTTGTTGATCTGACCATGTGAAAGCAAATTGCTTCTTGATTGATATAGAGAGAATAAAACATTTGCCAATACACTAGCTGCATACCACTTGTCAGAGATTGTGCTGTTTTGCTTCAATAAGGAGACTACATCGATAAAAGTAGCAGCATTTAGGGTCACCACTTGATTAAGTTTATAAAAATCCTCTACCACTCAGGCCAATTTCTATTTCTACACCATTACCAAACTGTTTCTATCAATACAGCTTTATAATGTGTCTTGAAAACTAATGAGGCAATTCCCAATTTCTTCAGAGATTATTTTGGCAGTCTTACACATTTGCTTGTCCTAATGAATTTTGGAATCCATTTGGCAAAGCCCACATACAAAAAATCTATTAGCATTATTATTGAGATTGTTTGGATTTATAAATTAATTCAGGGAACACTGAACCTTTTATATAACATCAAGTTATCTCATGAGTGAACATGATATAGCTACTTATTTGGATATTTTATATCTTTTATTAAATTTTATAATTTTTTCAGAAGTCTTACACATTTTTATTAGTTTTATTTCTAATTGGTCTCACATAATAAATTTAAAACTTTTATGGACTCATATTCTCATGTACCTTCCTTTTCCCCTTTATAGCCAAGCTTCTTATGTTACACACACTAAATTTTATATGTACTCACCTCATTTCCTCTTAAACATAAAATAATTTGGATTCAATGAGCCCCATTTTATCAAAACTTCTCAGTCACCAATGACACATATAAGCTAAAAAATCAAAAAAATTTGTGTTGACCCTTATCTTTCTTGATTTTTTAAAAATTTACATGTTTTCACTTCCAATTTTCTGTTCTGCATGTAAGGAGCTTAGAAGTTGCCACTCCATCTTAATGACAAGTAAAAAGCCGAACAAACTAAAAAATTGACAACTCTTGTTGGATCCATAGAGAAGAGAGGACACAGGCAAATTACTGCCCCCAAGATTAGAGAGACAGACAGGTGAATATAGGGAGCATCTTCTTAGTAGGCCAGAAACTCAAGAGGAGAAACTGCCTGGGAGCCATTGCCAGAGAAGGAAAGCCTAAACTGTAATTGACAAATTGCTGGAGGCCCAAAATGGACAACTCTGAGAGTTAAAAACATATATTGTGAGATTTATCTCCAATGGCTGGACCAGTTTCCCACACTAAGTATCTGATTAAAATCCCCTTGTGCTTCTGGCAGGGAGAAGGTAAAAAGAACCATTTTTAAGTAACTCCAGAGCATTCTGTTCTTCTAAACAAAGCTGACCAGAGCTTAATCTGTTGGAGTATTAGCAGAACCTAACTGACCTAGGGGAAGGGAAATACCCAGCTCCTGCCCACGCTAGCTATCTTGACTCACCTAAGGAGGCTGATAAAAACTGAGAAAATCTTGAGAAGTTCATAGTCCAGAAACATAGGCTCACCGAAAGACTGAGACTTAATCACAGGACTATAGAATGTTTCCCCTCTGCCCACACCTCAACACCACATCACTAAAGGTCTATTTATAGCAGTTCATTTTATCTAGTACATATGTCCAAATATCAAGAAAAATTACCAGGCATAAAAGTAAAAGACAAAAATCATAATTTGAAGGGACAGAGCAAATATCAAAACCAGACAGTGGAATATTAGAATTACCAGACTGAGGATTTAAAACAACTATGATTAATAGGCTAAGGGATCTAATGAATAAAGGAGATAGAATGCAAGCAGAACAGATGGATCATATAAGCAGATAGATGGAAATCATAAGAAAGAATCATAAAGAAATGCTAGAGATAAAAATCACTGTAACAGAAATGAAGAACGTCTTTGGTGGGCTGATTAGTACCCTGGATATAGCTGAAGAAAACAATCTCTGCGCCAGAGGATATATCAATAGAATCCTTGAACACTGAAGTGTAAAAAGAGCAAAGATGGGATGGGGGGAAAAAGGGAAGGAACAGAATATCCAAGGACTATGAGATAACTACAAAAGGTGTAACATACACATAATAGGAATACCAGGAAGAGAAGAAAGAGAAAGGAACAGAAGAAATATTTGAAACAATAATAACTGAGAATTTCCCAAAATTAATGTCAGACCTGAAACCACATATCCAGGGAGCTCAGAGAACACCAAGCAGGATTAAATCAATCAATCAATCAATCAATCACTACACCTAGTCTATCATAGTCAAATTATAGAAAATCAGAGATAAAGGAAAAGTCCTGAAAAAAGCCAGAGCATAAAAACATCTTACCTATAAAGGAGCCAAGGTAAGAATTGTATCAACTTCTTGGAAACCATGCAAACAAGAAGAGTGGAGTAAAATATTTATTTAAGTGTTCAAAGGAAAAAAACTACCGACCTAGAATTCTATACCCTGTTAAATTATCCTTAAAATATTAAAGAGAAATAAACACTTTCTCAGGCAAACAAAAATTGAGAGAATATGTTGCCAGTAGACCTGCTCTTCAAGAAATGTTAAAAGAAGTTCTTTAGAGAGAGGGTAAATAATATAGGTCAAAAACTCAGATCTACATAAAGAAAGGAAAAGTTTTGAAGAAGAAATAAGTGAAGGTAAAATAAAAATTCATTTCTCTTATTCTTTCTTTCTTTCTTTTTTTTAGAGATCCATGCTGGGCATGGAGCAAACCATACGGGCTCAATCTCACAACCTTGAGATCATGACCTATCAAGGGTCGGCTGCTTAACCAGTTGAGCTGCCCAGGTGCCCCTCATTATTCTTATTCCTAAATGATTGAGCAGATAACTGTTAATTCAAAATAATAATAGTAACAATGAATTTGATTATGTATGCCTATGAATATATCTTATGTATGCTTATATATGTGAAATGAATGGCAGCAATGAGAGGAGGAATGGGAGGAAGGAATTAGGATTGTTATTATAAGGTATTCATACTACCCATAAAGTAATATAGTGTTATTTAAAAATGGACTTGGATTAGTTGTTAATGTATATTGTAAATTTTAGGGCAACCACTAAAAATAGTTTTGTTTTTTTTTAAAGATTTGTCAGAGAGCAGAAGCACAGAGAACTGCAGGCAGAACAGACAGAGCAGGCAGAGGGAGAAGCAGGCTCCCTGCTGAGCAAGGATCCTGATGTGGGACTCCATCCCAGGACCCTGGGATCATGACCTGAGCCAAAGGCAGATGCTTAACCAACTGAGCCACCCAGGAGTCCCTAAAAATAGTTTTAAAAAGAAGTATAACTGAGGGGTGCCTGGGTGGCTCAGTCAGTTAAGCATTCTACTCTTGATTTTGGCTCAGGTTATGATCTCAGATCGTGAGGTCAAACCCCACATCAGGCTATACACTGGGTGTGGAGACCGCTTAAGATTCTCTCTTTCTCCCTCTCCCTCTGTCCCAACCACCAACCTCCCATTTATCATGTGCTCTCTCTCTCTCTAAAAAAAAGAAAAGGAAAGAAAAGAAAAAGAAAGAAAAGAAAGAAAAGAAAAGAAAAGAAAAAGGAAGAAAAGAAAAGAAAAAGAAATAAAAGAAAAGAAAAGAAATGACTGATATGCTGTGAAATGAAAGAAAATGGAACATATAAAATGCTCAGTTAAAACCACAAAAGGGAGAAAAGGAGAAAACAAAATGGGGAACAAAAACAAAAACAAAAACAAAGGCAACAAATAGAAAGCAGTAACAAGTATGGTAAATATTAATACAATTATATAAAAATCACTTTAAAAAAAAAAAAAAAAAATCACTTTGAATGTCAATGATCTAAATGTACCAACTAAAAAACATAGGCATGAGAGAGGATCAAAAACCAAGACCCAAGTATATGCTGTCTATGAGAAACCCACTTTAAATACAATGACACACACAGATTAAAAGTAAATGGATAGAGAAAAATAGACCAAGTTAACACTAATCAAAAGAAAACCAGAGTAGCTATATTAATCTCAGACAAAGCAGGCTTCAAAGTAAGGAAAGTTATCAGGGATAAATAAGGGCATTACATAACGATCAAGGGTTCAGTTCTCCAAGAAGACATAACAATTCTGGATGTGTATGTGCCTAACAACAGAGCATTAAATTACATGAGGCAAAAACTATTAGAACTGCAAGAAGAAGTAAACAAATCTACCATCATAGTTGGAGTTTTACACATTCCCTCTCAGAAATGGATAAATCCAGCAGACAGAAAATCAGTAAGAACAAGGTTGAACTCAACAGCACCTTCGATCAACTGGATAAAATTGACATCTATAGACTATTTCATCCAATAATAGCAGAATACACAGGTTTCTCAAGCTCACATGGAACATTCACCAAGATAAACCACATTCTGGGCCATAAAATACAACTTAACAAATTTTAAAAAGTACAAATCATAGAATGCCTGATTTCAAACCACAGAGAACTAACTAGAAATCAATAATAATACATGTTTTGAATTTATATAATTTGCTCTTTGTGATGAAATTTCTATGGGTTTTGACAAATGCATAGAGTTGTATATACCCTCATAGTCATGATCCAAAAAGCTTTATTACTCCCCAGATTCCTGCTTGCTGCCTCTTTATAATCAACCACCATCCCCATCTCTACACTCTACTCCTGGCAACCACTGATTTGTCTTCCATCTCAATAATTTTGTCTTTTCCAGAATCCATGTAAGTGGAATCATACAAAATGATGTCTTTTGGTTCTAGCTTCTTTCACTTAAGCAAATACATTTGAGATTCATTCATGTTGTATGAATCCATCATGGTTTCTTATTGTAGTATATAGTATTGAATATAGTAGTATTCAAATGTATCGATATGCCACAGATTGTTCATTCATTCATTCACATTTGAGTTGTTGCCAAGTTTTGACAACTACAAATAAAGCTGAAAGAAATATTCATGCACAGGTTTTTGTGGACACTAAAACTAAACACTAAGTTTGGGTAAACTTGGGTAAACATGTAAGTATATATTTAAATTTGTTGAAGTTAACAAAAGTATCAAACTGTTTTTTATTTTTATTTTTTTTTCAAAGATTTTATTTATTTATTTAACAGAGAGAGACACAGTGAGAGAGGGAACACAAGCAGGGGCAGAGGGAGAGGGAGAAGCAGGCTCCCCGGCGAGCAGGGAGCCCAATGCGGGGCCGATCCCAGGACCCTGGGATCATGACCTAAGCTGAAGGCAGACGCTTAATGACTGAGCCACCCAGGTGCCCCCAAACTGTTTTTTAAAGTGCTCATACCATGTTACATTCTTACCAGCAAAGCATGAGAATTTTAGTTGTTCCACATCTTCATCAACAATTGGTAGGTCAGGATTTTTTTTTTTATTCTAATAGAGGTATAAGAGTATTTTATTGTGATTTTAATTGAATTTCCATTGTGAGTACCGGTGTCTTTTCATATGCTTATTTACCATTAATATGCCTTTTTGAGTAATGTGTCTGTTCAAAACCTATGTTTGTGTTTCTTGAGTTGTTTCTTATTGTTGAATTCTGTGAATTTATATTCCAAATGTCTTTTTTTTAATTGAGATATAATTGACATAACATTAATTAATTTCAAGTGTATGATATAATGATTCAAAATTTGTATACATGGGAAACGATTACCTGAGTCTAGTTAATAGCCACTATCATACAGTTAAAAAATTTTTTTCTTGTGATGAGAACTTCTTAGCAACTTTCAAATATGCAATGTAGTATTATTAACTTTAGTTAAAATGTTGTACATTACATCCTCATGACTTATTTTATTATTACTGGAAATTTGTACCTTTTGCTACCCTTCAAACACTCCCACCCTCCACCTCTGGCAACCATCAATCTTTTCACTATATCTATGAGCTCTTTTTTTTTTTTTTTTGAGATTCTACATATAAATAAGATCATTTGTGGTATTTGTCTTTTTTCTGTCAGATATATTTTACTTAGTATAATGCCCTCAAGGTCCATCCATGTTGTCACAAATAGCAAGATTTCATTTTTTTTTTTACTGAATAATATGATATATATTATATTATATATATATATATATAATATATATATATTATATATATTATATAAATGAAATCTTGCTATGATATATATTTCATATATTAATATATATATATATATATTTCATATATTAAAATATGGCGCACGCACGTGTGTGTGTGTGTATATACACACATTTTCTTTATCCATTCATCCATCGGTGGACACTTAGGTTGTTTCCATGTCTTGGCTATTGTAAATAATGCTGCAATGAACATGCAATGAATACAAGTCTTTTATTAGAAATGAGATTTGTAAATCTTTTCTCCCAGTTTGTGAGCTTGCCTTTCCATCTCCTAAAAATGACTGCTCCAGAACGAAACATTTTAATGTTTATAAATGCTAGCCTTTTAGCAGAATTTGACATTGACTTTCTCATCCTTTGGGTCTCAGTTTCAGGAGGCCTACCTGAATTGGCTCCTGCAACCCCTCTATCTCAGTAAATTTCTATCACATTATCTGGTAATTATTTTATTCATTTATTATGTTTATTATATGTATTCCCCACTATATTATAAGCTCCATGAGAAATGGGAGCTGTGCCAACTTTCTCACTAGTACTGTCAATGACTAATACAATGCCTGGCAATAATTATGGGAAAGTAGGAAAGAAGAAAGAAAAGAAGGAAGGAAGGGAAAATCTTGAAGAATAGGTCAAAGATTATTCTGAGACTTCGAGTTCAAGAAAGTGGCTAATTGTTATCATTTAAATGGAAATAGAAAATACAGGATTGAATAGCAACTCCCACTTCCCCTTCTCTGTCCCCTGGCAAACAGTATTCCACTTTCTGTTTCTCTGAGTTTGATTACTTTAGATACCTTATATGAGTGGAATACTGCAGTATTTGTCCTTCTGTGACTGAGTTATTTCAGTTAGCATAATTTCTTCAAGGTTCATCCATATCGTAGCATATCATACTATTTCCTTCTCTCCTAAAGCTGAAAAATAGTCATCTGTGTGTGTGTGTTACATTCTTTTTACCCACTCATTCATCAATGGACATTTAGGTTGTTTTCAACGCTTGGCTACTGTGAGTAACTGCAATGAACATAGGAATGAAAACATCTCTTTGAGATCCTGTTTTCAATTCTTTTGGATAAATAACCAAAAGTGGGATTGCTGGGTCATAATAGATCATATTTTTAATTTTTTGAGGAACTCCATACTGTGTTCCATAGTGGCTAGACCATTTTACACATTTTACACTCCCATCAATAGTGTACAAATGTTCCAATTTTTCCACATCCTTTCAACACTTGTTTTACATATATATATAGGCTATCCTAATACATGTGAGATAATATGTTGATTTTGATGTCATCTCCCTGATTCAGCTTTGTTTAGTCCCCTGTAAAGTATATACCATAGTTGTTTATATCATTGTTTCCTATTCTAGACTATATCCCCCAAATTAATATTTACTAAACATAGGGTATAAATTTTTTAAGTAAATTTTAGTCATTTTCTCTCAATTTATCTATATGTAAGAGTGCTTCTAAATTTGCCTGTCAATAATAACCAGGTGAAATGCATATTTAAAATATAGATTCTAGGGACAACTGGGTGGCTCAGTCTGTTAAGCATCTGCCTTCAGCTCAGGTCATGATCCCAGGGTTCTGGGATCAAGTCGTCAATGGCATCAGGATCCTGGCTCAGTAAGGAGCCTGCTTCTCCCTCTGCCTGTTGCTCCCCCTGCTTATGCACTTGCTCGCTCTCTCTCTCTGGCAAATAAATCTTTAAAAATAAATTCTGCTCTAAAATTTCCTCTTTTTCGTTCTATAATTTCATATGTCACAGAAGAGAAGAAAAGTGTGGGACAGGGGCAACTAGGTGGCTCAGTCAAGCGGCTGGCTCTAGATTTTGGCTCAGGTCATGATCTCAGGGTCCAGGAATCAAGCCCCATGTCAGGCTTTGTGCTCAGCTGGGAGTCTGCTTGAGGATTCTCTTTCTCCCTCTTCCTCTGCCCCTCCTCCACCTCACACACATTCTTTTTAAAATAAATAAATACATCTTAAAAAAAATAAAAGCTTGGGACAAAGGTGAAGAACATGTTTTAAGATGACTAGCTGGAGTCATGGGTAACTGATACCCATCCCCTCTCCTTTAGTTCTCATTTTCAAGTGCACTCTTGAATTTATAAGCCTGGTAAACAAGTAGGAATATCATTAGAGTACAGGGAAAGTAAGAAGAGAAACTGACTCAATGTATATATAAATCATAAAAATACCTTAGACAATTTTCCATCAATAATTGAAATAACACCTTACATCTGTACAATGTTTACAACTTGCAAAATACTTTCCATTTCCTTTATCTGTTTTTATACTTTATGACAACCCTATAAGTTCAGCAGGGAAAAGCAGGGTAGACAGGACAACAATCATTGTTCACAATTTATGCAACTATTTTTGAGTGCCATTCAAGAAAAAAGTAGAGTACTTCATAGAGGAAAAAGTTATAACCTTCTATGCAATGAAAGAAGTAAAGCTATCAAACTGTATATGCACAGGCAAGGAGTTATTGCCTATCTAACACAGGACTAAGTTGGAAAGACATGCAGAGTTTTCAAGGCCACCACAATCTTCTTTTTTCCCCATCACCAATGGAGAAATTAGAAAACTGCCACAAAAGACTTCTTAATTTTTAAAATTTTAATTTAAAATAATTTCAGAATGACAGAAAAATGACCAAATTAGTAGAGTTGCTACATATCCTTCATCCAGCTTCCTCAATGTTAACATTTTGCATACTATAGTACAGTCATCAAAACTGTGTAGTTAATACTGGTACACTACTAGGACTAAACTATAGATTTTAAACTGGTGACCATTTTTCTACCATAGTCCATTTTCTGCTCCATATCTAATCCAGGATCCTACAGTGCCTTTAGTTGTCACGTCTACTCAGTGTTCATTTTGTCACAGTTCCTTGGTCTTTCCTTGACTTTCATGACTTTGACACTCTGGAAGAGTCCTGGTGAACTTATTTTGTCAGATATCCCTCAATTTGGGTTTGTCTGATGCTTTAGGTTAAGGTGTTGCATTTTGGGCAGGAACAGGAAAGAAACAGCATTGTGCCCTTCTTAGTGCGTACCAGGAGACGTGGTGGTTGGTATCTGCCAAGTTTCTCTCTCTAATCATTCCCCTTCTCTGTCATTAATAAATGTCTTAGGGGAGATAGTTTCAGACCATGCAAATATCCTGTTTCTCAAACTTATGTCCACTAATTTTAGCATCCTTCAATGTTTTATGCCTACGATAATTAGCACTAAGGTGTTTGTTTAATAAAGATTTTAGATTTACCTCATTCCCTCTACACATACAAAATGGGAATTTTTCTATAAGGAGAATCTATCCCTTCTCTCTCAGTTATTTATTTATTGACCTGTGTCCTTCATTTTTGCTTATATGTCCTTCTGTTTCCCTTCCTTACCAGGCCAGCAGGAATTTAGGAAAGCAAAAGATAAGAGTAAGTATCACTTAAAAAGATGATTCACAAAGAATCTTCAAACTTTTTACAGTATCCTGTCAAACCAGAAGGACTAGTCAAACAACAAAAAAGTTAGATTAAGATCAGACACACAAACGCCATTGATCAAAGCAACATGAATCTATAAGAAATGAATTCACCACGAAAAGACAAAAAAATGTCCTTACTCGGGGCGCCTGGGTGGCTCAGTGGGTTAAAGCCTCTGCCTTCAGCTCAGGTCATGATCTCAGGGTCCTGGGATGGAGCCCCGCATTGGGCTCTCTGCTCAGCGAGGAGCCTGCTTCCCCCTCTCTCTCTGCCTGCCTCTCTGCCTACTTGTGATATCTCTCTCTGTCAAATAAATAAATAAATAAAATCTTAAAAAAAAAATGTCCTTACTCACTGTGTGTGTGTCTTAAGAGCAAAAGTTAAGTCAATGCATTTTTTTTTTAAGATTTATTTATTTATTTGAAGAGGGGAAGGGCAGAAGGAGAGAAACTTCAAGCAAATTCCTACTGAGTGCAGAGCCCAATGCGGGGCTCAATCTCACAACCCATGAGATCCTGATCTGAGCCTAAACCAAGAGTTGGATGCTTAACTGACTGAGCCACCCAGGCGCCCCAAGTCAATGCTTTTTGTTGACTCATGTTCATTTTGTTCTTCTCTGGTTCTCTTAGAACCAAACTATCTAAAATTCCAGATAAAAGAAGAAACAAATTGTTTCATTTCAAAATGGATAGTAGTTCTTTTTGTTTTTTTAAGATTTTATTTATTTATCTGACAGAGAGAGATCACTAGTAGGCAGAGAGGCAGGCAGAGAGAGAGAGGGAAGCAGCCTCCCTGCTGAGCAGAGAGCCCGATGCGGGGCTCGATCCCAGGACCCTGAGATCATGACCTGAGACGAAGGCAGAGGCCTTAACCCACTGAGCCACCCAGGAGCCCCCAAAATGGGTAGTAGTTCTTAATGGTTTTTTGGGGTTGGGGCTTTTTCTTTCCTACCAGGACGTCTATTAGTTTTCAGAGAACATCCCAACAAATAAATTATTGGTATTGGAGTAACATGACTACTGATACCACCAAATGTTTCCACCTGAAGAAAGATTATTTCTATACCTATGTCAAAGAAATATTTTGCAAAGTACATTATTTGTTTCTGCAACAGATTGGTATATGATGAATAAAAAAACAGTTTGCATGTGAGAAGAATAATCAATGATTCTAGAAATTAGCAGCAATTCCTTGGATGGCCTAAGAACAAGTCATCAAACTTGCCTAGACCTGATTTTCTCATCTATGAAATGACTGTAGTTTTTACCTACCTAATTAAGAGATGTCAGGCATTAATTAATGTTCATAATGGGCTTGAGATCTGTGATTAAAATCTGTTATCCTTGATGGAAAATAGAGCCATTCAATCATTAAGGAGTAGTAAACAAATCAGAGGAGATGTGTAGACAATGAGAAGAAATACTAAAGTGAAAATGAGGAGTGGGGGCTGGGACACGAATCTCTTTTGTTGGGTAAGTACTTGTGCACTTTTTTTCTCCACAGAATTGAGCAATACACCTCTACAATGTCTCAATAAGCAGACTTCCCTACACTAAGGTCCTTAACTTTTTTGTGCCACGGACTTTTTCACATTTTAGTATAATCATAGAATTCCTCTCATAATAATTTTTAAATGCATTAAAAATATGTAAAATTATGAAAGAACCCAATTTTATTGAGTAATAGTTATCAAAATGTTTTTAAATTTAATTTTAGAATAATATGTATCCTTCTTCATCAAAAGAGCAGGGGAGAGAGAGAGCACAGAAGGAGAAGGTAGAGGGGCAAAGGGAGAGGGAGAAGAAGACACACTGCTGAGCAGGGAGCCCAATGAGGGGCTCTATCCCAAGACCCTGGGATCCTGACCTGAGCTGAAGGCAGACACTTAACACACTGAGCCATCCAGGCGCCCCCCCCCCAAGCCGGAGATTCTTAAATAATAGTTCAAGATATTATAATATGACAGGTTTGGAAGGGACCTAGAAATTTTAATTTTTTAATAGTCATTTCAATATTATGATGAATATGTTCTCCACTTCATTATGAGACATATTCCTAGAAAAGACACTAAAAGTCAAGTAGGACATCTGCCTGGGCACACAAGGAGCTAATGAGGAGCTTCACATCAGAATCATTATAGCAATACCCACTCCCCTTTCCTTTCCTGCACTAGTTAACGCCCTTCAACTTTCAACTACAACCCTTTTTCTTCTGCCTTACACATCTTTATCCCTACCCCAGAACCCTGCAATTTGAGCTTCAGACCAGTATATCTAACTGCCTACTACCCATTTGTCCCTGGACATCACACACAATTCAAACACTACAAGCCAAAACTGAACTCATCACATGCTTCCACGGAATGGCTTTCTCTTTTATATTGTTTATCTGGATATTGGTGCCACCACTTAGAAAGATATTCAGAAACTGTCCCGGATGTCTCCCTATTTTTCTCTGAGTTTTTTTTTTTTTTTTCCTTAGGTGACATTTTTGGAGTGATGACCAGTTTTAAAGCTCTAGTAGTGGCCTGGTGTTCTTCAAGCCTATTTGGAATGCTAACCTTTAATGTGGCATAGTGATTAGAAGAGTCCTTCTCATAGAGCTTTCATTGCCCAGACTAACTACAACATAACTGCAGCCCTAAGAAAGTTTAGGAGGTTAGGTTTATACCAACTCAAGTTTAGGCCTCTGAAAGAAATGCCTTTTGTTTCTATGATTCATGTTTTTCTTTGTATTCATTTTTCTTGCCCTTGGGTCCACTCAAGTAATATAATTTGAGGGTTCAAGTTTGGGGTACAGGTCTCAGAAAATAGTCTCTTAATCTGCCTCGCACATACACAAGATAAATCTTTGGGGGCTCAGATGGTCCTGAGTTGATCATGAGTAGATGACATGGGGACAGGAGGCCAAAGCACAACCTTAGAACCTGTAACTGAGAGTTTAAAATTCTGATCACCAACATTTGGTGTAGTTAAGCTGACCAAAGTGAGTACATAGCTAAAGTTTGGGAGATCAGATCACTCAAGACTTAAAGATCACTTCAAAACTTAAAGGGCTGTTGCATTATTTATGGGCAACCTCCCACAAGAAGAACATGGGTATTCCACCAGGACAGGATCAAGCAGACTGTGGACTTGGTGAAGAAGAAAAAGATTCAGTTCTAGAGTATCAGGATAGCCTCAAGGCAGAGCCTCACTATGTAAACTTCTGACTTTGCAATGCCGATCACATGAACTGCTCTGTGTCCTCCACTCTAGGATCTATTTTCCTCTTCATTCTATTCTTCAGCCAGGGCAGAAGGAGTAATATGTAACTCCAGAGAAAATAGAGCAACCCCTGCTCAACCAGGAAAATAGGAGGCAGAATAGAATGATTACCTCGCTATAAGGAGAATAATTACAGACTGTAGGATTTCAATACTGACAAAATAGATTTGGGGAATGAGACAGGGCAGAGCGGCTTCTTAAGGAGCTCCTGTGCATATAGTGCTAGGAAGAACTTAGAACAGTGGTACGAGCAAAGGAAGCTGGGGTTCCACTAAGATCAAAGCAGTTTACAAGTGGGCTTTATGCTATTGAGCACAGGCTACCCTCAACTCAGGATTATGGGCCAAAACAATAGGAACCTTAGGGGATAACATAATAATTCAGAAAAAGAAAGAAGAGGAGGATCTCAGGAAAGCCTGTGTCATGGCGATGCAAACCTTGCAGTCACTAGAAGTGGACTCCTGAGTAACTGACAGAAATTGATTGGTCTCTTGGTGAGTTTGGAACCAAAAAGCCTTTATGTTTCATTTTATTTCATTTTATTTTGATTTTATTTGATTTGCTACATTATTATATTTTATTATTTTATTTTTCTTCTGTCTCGTCCCTAACCCCAGAAAATATCAATGCTCTTTTGGCCTATGACTGGTAACAGCAACGTGAATCAAGACCTGCTATATCCAATCTAGCAGGCACCAACCACCTATGGCTATTGACCAGTTGAAATGTGGCTAGTCTAAGTTGAGAGTTTTCTTAGATATAAAATAACAACTGAATTTCAAAACTCAATACAAAAAAAAATTTAACATATCTCATTAATTTTTATTTTAGTCACATGTTGAAAGATAGTATTTTGATAAAGTGGTTTAAATAAAAACATTGCTAAAATTAATTTCATCTGTTTCTTTATATCTTTTTAATGTAACTACTAGAAAATTCAAAATTACATATGTAGCTTGCATCACTTTTTTTACTGGACAGTGCTTACCTAGACAGTGACATGTATTGGTTCTGGGGATATTGCTCTTTTGCTGTGTATGTGCTAAATAGAAGGAAATTAGCACTTAACCAAGGGTTCTAAATTTAGTTTGCTTAAAAACCAACTGGGAAACATAAGAAAATGTTATTTTCTTATATGCCACTCTTGCCCCAACCCTCACAGGAAGATTGCAACTATTATAATAGGGATGCAAACAATGAATTTGTATTTTTGACCAGTTCCCTAGAAGATTCTGATACAGGAAGTCCTCTGACCATATTTTTGAGAAATACTAGCTTAAGGTGTACCTGCTGCACTGATCATGTTTAATTCCAGAATGCTTTCTGTTTTTCTAAATGTGGTGGGTGGGAGCAGCTGCTATAATAATCTTATATTCCTGTTGACCCTCTGGAACTTGGGCTAAGTATGTCCAATGAATATACTTTAAAATAAGGAAAGGTGTAGGAGACTGCATTGCCTCCTGCAGACAGCAATAGGAATGAGCAAGGCCAAATGCTTGCAAAGGACAGGGAAGTTGCACAAATACACGTATAAGGTATACTGGGAGATAAGGTGAGAGGGAAATAAAATAGGGAATAATAGAATCTGAAAGAAGGAGTTGCCTTTTGCAAATAACAGTAAGTGAATCTAGCCAAAAAACATTCAAATTCAGTATTTATCAAAATTGCTAGCCAAATATAAAAAACTCCTTTGAGTCAGATTACCCTAAACTCTGTCAGCCACACATGTAGTTTACAAAATAGCCATGTGTTGCCTCAGTTAAAGTATTGTCCCTTCCTATTTCAGATGTTTCTGAGGGAAACTCCAGGCACTGGGGAGGTGATTGGCCAATGTCCAGATGATGCATGGGGGCTGTGGTGAGGATTATGTGCAATTATGGGCATTTCCAATATACTGCGATCTCCCTTGAAAGGAATAGCAGCGCCCCAAGGCCTGAGTGTTAAGACCATTTGGGTCAACAAGAGGAGAATAAAATATGGGCTACTATCAGCTATAGACCTGAGGGAACTCAAGGTATTTCTTGCTGTACTTCACATCCAACAGAGGACAAGATAGTAGGTAAAAAGTAAAAACAAAAACAAAAGTAGGTAACGATGCTGGCGACTGGAGTTTTTAATGTGACAAACGAAAAGACTAAAGCAGTACTTTCTCAACCGGTTTCAGTTTATGTTACAGCCTGAGGTAACTGGCCTGGGGTCATGACTGTCCAACTTCCATCCCCCTACCTGCCCCAAAGACATACTTCTGACCCTTTTCTTTGAGATGCACCATTTAAAATCCCATGGATACATACGATACTATATGTGGTACTATATGTGGCTTTCCACTATATGTGGCTCTAGGAAGCTTGCCTCTGTTATGGATAAGTGACAGATGGCCCCAGGGCTCTTCCTAATTGGGAAGATGGTTGATGGTTTCTCCTTTTCTTAATTCTCTTCCTTTGCCTTTTTATTCTATTTTTTTAATTTAAATTCAATTAGCCAACTTCCTTTGCCTTTTTTTTTTTTTTTAAGATTTTATTTATTTGTCAGAGAGAGAGAGCAAGCAAGCACAAGCAGGGGAAGTGGCAGACAGAAAGAGAAGTAGGCTCCTCACCAAGCTAGGAGCCTAATGCGGGACTCGATCCCAGGACCCTGAAATCATGACCTGAGCTGAAGGCAGACACAACCAACTGAGATACCCAGGCGTCCCTTTCTTTGCCTTTTTAAAGACTGTATGGAGAAAGAGGTCGAAGAGGTTATTGAGCTTGCTCTTCTTGGTCTTTAGGAAGAACATTTTACTGCTTGTGATATACTTTTGCTTGGGGGAGTTCTTCCTAACCTCTTCTTACCATCTATATGCAATCAAGAACCCAGATTAGTATGTGAGCTTATGAGAAAGTCACCAGAAGTGACAGAGGGGCATTAGAAAAGTGTGCAGACACAGAGCAAAAGGAAAGCAAAGTTGCCTAAGCATAATACAAAACTGGGAGTCATAGTATTGACCATCTACCAAGAACTAGAATAATTTTATTTGATATTAATTAAATGTACTAATATCACTCTGGAAAGATTGGTTGCTGTGGGTGTCAGATATTCAGAAGTATTAAATATGGGAAGGGAGCTGGTATATAAAACCTCAGGAGTATTCCATAAAATCAGTTCCTGCGGTAGCTCTCTTAACTGACACTCACTTAACTCCTCACTCCCACTGGCTGAAGCCCATGGTTTGATGGATCTTGCTCTAAGGCTCCTTTCCAGTGCCTCCGACTATTCTACTCTCCCAGACGAGCTGTAAGTTAAGAGTTATATATGTGTTCCCCAACTTATTTAAGTGAGTCATGCTTATCAATATCAGTATTTAATAAAATATTTATTTTTATTAAATTATAAATACTACTTTAATAAACTATTCTTAAATTTAATACAAATATTTTTCATATTTTATCATATCCAAATTTTATATTATAAATAAATGCCAAAATCTAACAGTAAAATTCAAAGTAAAAGAACTATGAATGTAAAAAGACAGTTTTTATCTATAAAAACTAAATGTAATGCCTTGACTCAATGAAAGTGAGTCATTTTTAAAAGGTTGCTCTCAAATTAGAGTGTTTAAGGCAATTGTAAAAATTGGGGGGGAAGTCTTAAAAGTCAAAAGAGACTGCACTCAAGTTGCTTTATAAGTGTCATTTACTCCTATTTCACTTTAAAGAAACAGAAACTAGAAATCAGCAATGATGCAATTTGTGTTATTCTATCATGACATTTTGAGTATTTTTTCATGCCAGAAAGAAGTCATAGACTTGTACTCAAAAAAAAAAAAAAAAATCACAAATTAATGGACATGCATGTATTAAGATAAAATGTTTAAGATATGTCTATGCCATTTTTTGTGGGGTTTGTTTTTGTTTTTGTTTTTGTTTTTACGATGTCTAATCTTAACTGACTTCTTTGGCGTGACCTAAACAATTCTGGGTCATCTTTGGGTCCCAACTGCATGAAGTAAGATGGCTACTATTAAGGTTTTTGAAATTTGTAGCTGAATGCATTTTTGTAGTTGCTTCATGGGATTTTATTATTTTATTTCCAGGGGAAAAGAAATGGCATCACATTACCAGATGATATTCTGTAGTACCTAGGAAATAATACATAGGGAAAGTGTGACAAATAGGTAAGTGATGATACTGCCTTCTCAGAATACAAGTAAACCATAATTTTAGAAACAGCCTTAAATAGCCACAAAGGATTTTTGGAAAGTTTTTTCTTTTTTTTTTTTTTGCACTTAACTTTTGTTATTTACTAATATTTTCAGTCAATAAAACATCTCAATAATATTACACAACAGTTTTTATGTCGGACCCAAATTTTAGTGATAGTCTATAGGAATTAATGAAAAAAGTTATGTAATAAAAACTAAAATTTATAACATGTTTTCTGGCACAAATTCACACTATTACTGGAATTCATCAAGGTTTTATCAAGGATGCAGTACTGAGAGTTTCTTCCCTTTTTTCTACCCCAAATTATATTATTTAATTGTAAGATTTTATGAAATGCATAATGAATGTGCTCATCTGCTGGTGACTTTCAACAGACTAATTTTACTGGGAAAACTGTGTAGCTAAAGAAGCAGTTACCCATTCATCTCTTTTTGATGTCCTAACGCATTTTAGAAACCCAAGAGATGAAAAGGAGCAATATTAAATTCAGTGTCCAAAATTAAGAATTCTTGACATAATGCTATCAAATCACTTTTATTGTTTAATATTTATAAGCTTGATTTTTTTTCATAGATTGACTTTCTCATAGTAGGCATAACAGGACAACTTTTTAATTACAATAACAAGTAACTAAGGGAAAAATTTTATGCCTAGCAGAAAATCTGAAATATTCTTATATTTAATTAAATATAAACAAATTTTTAAAAGTCTATGTAAACTCCTGTCATAACTTACCTGTGTCCCATTAGAAAGCATCCTTCTTATCTCACTTAATTTATATTACCAGGAACAGTGATATATTTAACATTTCAGCAGAACGACTGATTAAAGCTTTAAATAAAAATCTATAACTCTTCTCATTAGAGTAGTTTTATATGACAAATTAGGCCACAAAAAAATTATAATAAAACTCCTCTCTCTACTTAGAGATCCCAAAAGGATATAAAACACATTATGTGGTTCTATAATGATAATTAATTATGAAACAATCTTCAGTCCTAACGGCACATGTTTTTAAGTTGCTCCTTTTTTTAACAACCAAGGACATACACTTTTTAAATAATTACATATCCCTCTTCATTTATAATGAATATGCAAATGAAATTACTTTGCTCTAACTTGATAGAAATCTTTATTTTTTCATTTAAAAAATATTTATTGAGTGCTAAATATGCCTGGCACTATTCTAGATGCTGGAAATATGGCAATAAACAACATAACCCTATGGAGTTTATATTACAGTAGAGGGAGATAGACAATAATAAAATTAATAAGTAATTAATGACTAAGTTTAACTAGTGACAAGGGCTCAAAATAAAGCAGGGAAGGGAGATAGAAAAGGTGGGGATATGTGGGAACACAGAAGGTAGTTTTAAATTTTAAACAGGATGCTCAAAATGGACCTCACCAAAAAGCTATTGGTAGGGCTTGCAGACATTTGTAAAGATTTTAAGTATTATAGTAAGTGAAATGGAAAGCTTTTGGAAGTTTGGAAAGAAGAAGTGACACAATCTGTCTCACCTTTTAAAAGGATCCCTACCTGCTGTGTTTAGCATAGAATGGGGAGATGCTGAGAGATTGCACGGTGGTAGGGAGAATGCAGATTAGTTAAGAGGCTACTGTAGTGAGAGCCAAATTATGGAAATAGCCCAAGTGCCCATCGATCCATGAATGGATAGAGAAAACATGGTGTGTGTGTGTGTGTGTGTGTGTGTATAAAATATGGTGTATATATATAAATATGGTGTGTGTATATATATATATATGTATGTATATATATATATAATATTCAGCCACAAAAAAAGAGTGAAATCTTGTCATTTGCAACAACATGGATGGAACTAGAGAGTATAACGCTAAGCAAAATAAAAGACAAATACCATATGATTTTACTTATATGTGATATTTAAGAAATAAAACAAATGAACAAAGGGAAAAGAAGAGAGAGAGACAAACCACTCCCCCCAAAAGACTCAACTATAGAGAATAAACTGATGGTTACCAAAAGGGAGTTGGGGGGGCATAGATGAAATAGGTGAAGGAGGTTAAGAGTACACTTATCATGATGAACACTGAGTAATATATGGAATTTTCTGTAGAATATCACTGAATTACAATACTATACACCTGAAACTAATATAACACTGTATGTTAACTATACTGGAACTGAAATTTAAAACTTAATAAATTTCCTTTATCTAGAAAAAAAAAGCTATTGTAGTAATCCCGATGAAAGATTAAGATGGTTTAAAAATAGTGAGAAAAATTTGGAATTGAGCTATCTTTTGAAGGAGAATTCTAAAAGAATTGGTAATTGGGTGTGAGCATATAAAAAAAGAAAAATCAATGATTACTCCAAATTATAAATTCCTTATTGTAAAACAGCATTTCAAAATAATTAAATTAAGCACTTGTTAAATAAGAGCATTTTTGAAATAATAACAACAATAATAGCTGTATTAGTCAGGAAAGTCTAGGTTATGCAGCTGTAAGGAAAGAAAAGAAAGAGGAAAAAAGTCAAGTCTCAAATAAAAGTTAATTTCTCCGTTTATCAAAGTTCACTGCAGGTTCAGGAGTTGTTCTGGGGCAGCTAAGTTACACAGACTTTCCAGTGATCCAGACTGCTTTGATGTGTTGCCTCTTTCATCTCAACCTGAGGCCTCCTTCATGACTAGAAGGTAAAGAAGAATTGCGAATGGCCTTTTCTCTAACTCTGCCTGAAAGTGATATGCATCACACTTCTGCTCACATTTCATGCATCAAGTCTAGTGGCACAGCTCTATTAAACAGTGAGGGAGCTGAGGAGCAGTCTTCCATGTGTCAGGAAGGGGAGAAGAATGTATATTACTAAAAGCTAGCTCTGTCGACTACATTAGATAACATTATATAGCATTTTCTATGTGACAGGCTACGTGTGCTATGACCCAGATAAAGAATTCCTATGATATGTTCTCAGTGGTTTCTACCTTGAGTAGAGCACAACTTAGGCATATTCAGTCTGAGCTCATCCTAGACCACAACAGATGTGATTTCTAATGCTTGGGAATCTACCATGATCAGGATTTACAAATGCTCTGGGAAAATTCAACTATTCCCATATATGTACATGCAATAATAGAATAGGAGTTATGTCTACCAGTTTCTACCTTAATTTGTGAGTCATAGCATACCCCAGAGACGGCATTATGGTACCAACTAAAGACATGTCCACACAAATGAGTCACAGCTCTCAGCAGAATCCATAATTTATGCATAAATATTCATGAACTTTGCTCTTCCAACGTTTGGATATCAAATTTTATGTCTTAGAAAATTGATGCTGTGTCTGAAAAGATTAATTGAAGAAAGTCCTTCCCTGGGGCATCCTCCAACTTCATAAATGTCACTCCCTGTCAACAAGCAGTTAACTTTTATACCTAGTAAGACTGAAAGAACTTCAGAACACCCACATGGCACCATATGCCATGTGGATTCCTGAACCAAGGGCTGAATTTAGGATCAGTGTTTTGTTATGTTGCCTCTCATTTCCCTCAGGTCACTCATTGATCAAGAAGTCCAAGAGACTACCAAAACAACTTTTGACCCTCTAATGTCTTTGAAGGGATTCCTTCTATATTAATTATCCTAGAGCCATGCTGCAATACCAAGTGGTGGTGGACAGGTTAATTCTAATTAACAAATCATCTTTTATTCAAGGCCATGCTCAGCCCCAGACATTACAATCCTTTGGTCCTCAATTGTACACCAAAACATACTCATTTCAAGTTCAGTTTTTACAAAACACAGACTCATGTAAAGGTGGAGAGATGTGTATTATCTTAGGAGAAAATGTGAAAGTACCTTTTATTGAGAGAGAGAGCTATTTTTATTTGGAAAATACTTTTCTTAAAGCTAAGGGAAGTAGCTGGGGTCCTGAGAGTCTGGGTATTAGCTGCCATGAACACTTCGAAGGAAGAGAAAATCAACTCTTCATAATAGAAGCAGAGGAGTTTGTTTTTGGGGAATAACTGAGAGGGGAAGAAAGTGAGCTAAGTTGATGGATATATGAGAGAAGGGCCAGAGAGAATAAACCCCTATGGACACGATATCTAAGAAAGAACTTAAGAAATCAGTGATGTCTAGCACGATTATGAACTATGGCAGGCAAATCATTCTTCCTTGTCCTCTACAATAGCTCAAATGAAGCCCAGATTTCCCACTAATTTCCATGTGGAAGATCTAAGTTCTGCATCTTGAATGACACAAAATAAAATGAGCATATGGGGATGCAGTAGGCAAGGAAGAAGCAGTTCCTGTTGGTATCTTTGTTACAGCTTAAGACCACCTTATCCAGGTTTTCTCATCACTTTTTACCAGATGGATTGCATGAAACTTGTTCTAAAAGAAATACTCTAATTTTATTACCAGCCAGTGGTTATAAAGGAGAAATAAAAAGTACTTTTAACAGGGGAGTCAACAGGGTCACCTGTGTGGCTCAGTGGGTTAAGCCTCTGCCTTTGGCTCAGGTCATGATCTCAGGGTCCTGGGATCGAGCCCTGCATCAGGCTCTCTGCTCAGCAGGGAGTCTGCTTCCCTTTCTCCCTCTGCCTGCCTCTCTGCCTACTCTGATCTCTTGCTCTCTGTCAAATAAATAAAAATAAAATCTTTAAAAAAAAAAATAGAGGAGTCAACAATAGAGACCAAAGGAAATTTGCTAGATCTTTTTTTGTTAAATTTTCTTACTTATGGCCAAAACTCAATATTCTCTAAAATTGTTGCCTATCTCAAAAAGTAAGAGACACTATCTACATGCCCACAAACTCATATCTTTTCCCAAGCACACAGAGAGGTGATATTTCCCATCCTCTGTTGCAATTAAATGTGTGATAAGATTGAGTTCTAGCTGGAGGAGCAAGATGGCAGAAGAGTAGGAGACCTAATATCATCAGGTCCCAGGAGTTCATCTAGATAGTTATCAAACCATTCTGAACACCTACAAACTCAACAGGAGATCGAAGAGAAAAAGAGCAGCAATTCTAGAAACAGAAAATTGACCAGTTTCTAGAAGGTAGGATGTGTGGAGAAGTGAATCTGAGGCAACATACAGGAAGATAAGACTGTGGGGGAGGGGCTGGCTCCCAGTAAGTGATAGAGCAGCGGAGCACAAAATCAGACTTTTAGAAGTCTGCTCCACTGAGGGACATCGCTCCACAGGCTAAGCGGGGGGTGGAGCCCTCTCAGGGACAGTGTGGTCTCAGGACCTGCAGGGTCACAGAAAGACCGGGGGTGCCTGAGTGTGGCAGAGCCCCCAGGTATCAGAGCGGGGAAGCCAGCTGCAGGGACAGAGCCAAGGAGGGGCTCTCAGCTCGGGGTTACCTTAAACCATGATCTGAGGCACAGTCAGGCCACTGCTCTTCAAGCAGGGACCCCACAAGGGGCAGATCCGGAGAGACCCCCTCCTTCCTCCTCTAGGAGGAGTGGCGTGGGAGCGCACTGCAGGAATTGTCTGGGTTTGGAGACTCCAAATGGGGCCATGTGCCAGAGATAAAAATGCTCGGTCACAGGCTGAGTGAGCACAGAGCATGGCCCGAGACCAGGGAGACAGGAGAGATTGACTGCTTTTCTCTGAGGGTGCACTGAGGAGTGGGGCCCTGAGCTCTCGGCTCCTATGGGGCCGGAGATTGGGAGGCCACCATCTTCATTCCTGTCCTCCAAAGCTGTATGGAAAGTGTTCAGGGAACAAAAGCTACCAAGAGCAAAACCGAGCAGATTACTTAGCCCGGCCCCTGGCAAGGGCAGTGCAATTCCACCTCGGGCAAAGACATTTGAGAATCAATGCAACAGTCACCTCCCCCAGAAGATCAACAGGAACATCCAGCCAAGACCAAGTTCACCGATCAATGAGAACTGCAAAACCTCAGAAATATGGGAATACAGCATATGGAATTCATGGCTTTTTTCCCATGATTCTTTAGTCTTTCAAAGTTAAATTTAAAAAATTTTTTTTCTTATTCTATTTTTTAAAATTTTTCCTCTTTCCTATTTTAACTTTGTTTCTTTTTTGTTTTTTTTTTAAGATTTTATTTATTTATTTGACAGGGAGAGACACAGAAAGAGAAGGAACACAAGCAGGGGGAGTGGGAGAGCGAGAAGCCGGCTTCCCGCTGAGCGGAGAGCCTGATTTGGGGCTCCATCCAAGAACCCTGGGATCATGACCCTAGCCAAGGCAGACGCTTAAGGACTGACCCACCCAGTCACTCCTATTTTAACGTTTTTTAACCATTTTATCTTATCAATATCTTTTTTAAAATCTTTTTAAATTTTCATGGTTACAGTCATATTCTATCCCTTCATTGTATTTACCTTTATTTTTTGTATACATATAGGTTTTTCTTTCTTTAAAATTTTGGGATACAGTTTCTTCTAATAGATCAAAATATACTCTAAATCTAGCACATGGCTTTGTTCTAGTCTCCTGTCTGATCACATTCTTTCCCTTTTTTCTCCCCTTTCTTCAACCAACTTCTTATCAATCCCTTTTTTAGAATCTTTTTAAATTTTCATCTTTATAGTCATATTCCATCTCTTCAGCATGTTTACCCTTATTTTGTATACATATGTTTTTCTTTAAAATTTTGGGAGGCAGTTTCTTCTAACAGACCAAAATAAAACCCAAATCAAGTGTGTGGCTCTGTTCTATTTACCAGTCTAATATATATATATTAGACTATATCTAATATAGTCTATATCTAATATATAGATAAAGAGATAGATAGATACATAGATAGATAGATAGATATAGATATAGATATATGTTTTTTTTTTTCCTCTCATTTCTTCGCCTCCCCTCCCGCCCTGGTTTCAGGTCTCTTCCGATTTGGTTAGTGTATATTTTTCTAGGGTGGTTGCTACCCTTTTATTATTTTGCTCTCTCATGCAACTACTCTTATCTGGATAAAATGACAAGGTGGAAAAACTCACCTCAGAAAAAAGAACACGAGGCAGTACCAACAACAGCTAGGGACCTAATCAATATGGACATTAGTAAGATGTCAGATGTAGAGTTCATAATGACGGTTATCAAGGAGCTAGCTGGGCACAAAAGAAGACTGGAAGATACTAGAGAATCCCTTTCTGGAGAAATAAAAGAACTAAAATCTAACCAAGTTGAAATGAAAAGAGCTATTACTGAGGTGCAATCGAAAATGGAGGCTCTGACTGCTAGGATAAATGAGGCAGAAGAGAATTAGTGATATAGAAGGCCAAATGATGGAGAATAAAGAAGCTGAGAAAAAGAGAGATAAACAACTACTGAACCACGAGGGGAGAATTCAAGAGATAAGTGATACCATAAGACAAAACAATATTAGAATAATTGGGATCCCAGAAGAAGAAAGAGAGAGGGGGGCAGAAGGTATATTGGAGCAAATTATTGCAGAGGATTTCCCTAATTTGACTAAGGGAACAAGCATCAAAATCCAGGAGGGACAGAGAACCCCCCTCAAAGATCAATAAAAACAGGTCAACACCCTGTCATCTAATAGTAAAACTTACAAGTTTCAGCGACAAAGAGAAAATCCTGAAAGCAGCTCGGGACAAGAGCTCTGTAACATACAATGGTAGAAATATTAGATTGGCAGCAGATCTATCCACAGAGACCTGGCAGGCCAGAAAGGACTGGCATGATATATTCAGAGCACTAAACGAGAAAAATATGCAGCCAAGAATACTATATTCAGCTAGGCTATCATTGAAAATAGAAGGAGAGATAAAAAGCCTCTAGGACAAACAAAAACTAAAAGAATCTGCAAACACCAAACCAGCCCTACAGGAAATATTGAAAGGAGTCCTCTAAGCAAAGAGAGAGCCTAAAACTAACAGACCAGAAAAGAACAGAGATATTATACGGTAACAGTCACCTTACAGACAATACAATGGCACTAAATTCATATCTTTCAA